>CM032663.1:25897119-25936320 GCA_019095985.1 Streblospio benedicti | reverse complement strand
GCCAGCCCAAGAAGGCGAGTGAGTCCTAACACGAGGCTGCATAAGTTGTTTTAGGCCTGATATGCTGATGTGTCCGAGCAGAGACCCAAATAAGGCGCATATGTTTGCGCATGCGCAAGCGGTAAAATATGTTATATCTGGTCTAATGTTTATTATGATAAAATATTAAACGCCATTTAATGTACTTTTATGTAATGACAGTAAAAATGAGCAACCGTGACCTATTTGTTCGCGAATATTGAGAGTATCGCTCGTGTTTAAGTGGCTGAACCTTTATTTTGTATAGCGTACGACTTAAACCCATTTAACTACAATGTTAGAACCCTCGTCGAGCGAAGAAGATTCAGAACCAGAAACCCTAGAAGACGAAAATCATGATTCCGACGTTCTCAGTTTGCCTAGCGCCGACCAGAGAAGTTTATCAGCAAGTGGAGAAAATCTCAGTCAAAGCGGATACTCGATATCACGAAGTGCTCAAAATCCTGTCCAACAACCATACGCCCAACCATACAACCCAAATGTCAGACCTGCAAGCCCGACCCCTTCTCTTGTCTCGGAAAAAGAGCGTGAGAACAGGGAGAGGGAGGAACATGAGCAAGCGGAAAAGGAAGAAGAAGAACGCAGGAAACGATTACAGATCTATGTATTCGTTATGCGCTGTATCGCCTATCCTTTTAATGCCAAGCAGCCAACAGACATGCCTAGAAGACAAACTAAAGTCACAAAGCCGCAATTACAAACAATCAAAGAACGTTTTCAGTCTTTTTTAAATGGTGAACTGAACATAGCAGCTGATGAAGCGTTCATGAATGCTGTGCAAAGTTATTTTGAAGTATTTTTAAAAAGTGATAGGGTGGCAAGCATGGTCAAAAGTGGATCCTGCTCAGCCAATGATTTTAGAGAAGTCTTTAAGAATAACATCGAAAAACGTGTTCGAAGTTTGCCAGAAATCGATGGTTTAAGTAAGGAAACTGTTTTGAGTTCATGGATGGCAAAATTTGACCAGATCTTTCGAGGTGATGAAGATCCACGAAAACAATCCCAAAGACTTTCTTCAGCAACGTCTGAGTTAATGCTTAGTAAAGAACAATTATATGAGATGTTTCAATGTATATTAGGTGTGAAGAAATATGAACATCAGATATTATACAATGCATTACAGGTAACCACTAATTAAATATTTTGATGTCAACAGTCAAATATTACAAATATTTGTTTTCACCCATCTGGTTTTGTCCATGTGCTGTGTGATACATACATCTCAACACCTTTTTTAATTAACGTCATATATACCAATTAGATAAAGCAATAATTTAACATACAGTACAGGTCCACTTATCCGGATGCCTCGGGACATTGATGAGATGTTCGGATTATCTGGCATCCGAATATCTCGGTGGTGACCTAAGAATACTCTGATAAACCATATGACATGGGCAATAATACGAGTATCAAAAATGTATCGATCATTTTTGGCATATTTCAGGACTCCTAAGTGACAAGTAACATTACCTTCCGTTTATAATCAATATCCATTGTACATTTATTAAGATTATTGCAATAATTGACACCTATTGACCTCTAGAAATAATATTTTTTAATTTTCACAACCGTGCAAACTCGCCGACTTCGCGACAATAGCGACCACATGCTTCTAAACATGCAAGACCACGATTTTTTTTTCTGGTTGCCATAACGTTTTTGAATTAATTAATATCTTGCTTATTGTTCATCAGATTTTGAAATTTAATACATGTATTCAACGAGGAAAATATCTAGATTATGAATATGATTTTAATTTTACGATCAAACCACTCCATTATCCGGAAATGAACCGCTATCATATTTGCATGGTTTCGAGGTCAAAATCTAGTCTCTATCACCCGGAAACGAACCAGTAACGTAACTTAGATTATCAATAGAAACCGGATGACAAGACTAGCGCCTATTTGGTTGCCTATTAGCTATTTGTTTTGTGAAACGTTTTGCCTATTTGGTCTCCTATTCGCAATATTTTGTGTGAATTTTTTTAATACGATGGGTCGATATGTTTGCGTCCGTAACTCTAGAAATGGGACCAAGGTTTGACATCAAGATAAAGCGGATTCCCGGATAATCCGCATCCGGATATCTGAACCGATGCTGTATTATGTTGCAATACAAATTAAAACACTTAGTTTAGATAGAAAAAAAGCATACAAGTAATTGAGTACAAAAAAGCACAAGAAAGCAGCTTACAACTAGTAATGTCTTTTCTTGTTGAAAATAGATTTAGTTATACTTTTAGTCTTTATTATAGTATTTTAAGAATCTGTGAAGAGCTCAAGATTGTACAACGCAGAGTATGGACTAATGAGCACATATATATACAAGAAAATCATCAAGCAAGGGTTTTTATTACTTGCGTACAATGTGATCCATGTATGATTCCAGCTGGACAATGCAGATGAGCAGGCAGCACAAGTGCGCCGAGAGCTTGATGGCCGACTCCAGGTGGCAGAGGAACTGGCAAGGGTGGGTTGTCGTTATTTTATGAGATGTCATCTTAAATATGCATTATCATCCACTGTCGTCTAGTGATAAAAAAAATGTCTGAAGGAAAATGAGAAAACGGAGATTTAAACATTCTTTTGTAACACTATATAATGTTATTCTAGCATTTCTTAATATGTTTGGTCATCATAAGAGGTTTTCTTTATTTTTCTATAGGCCCCTATAATTAGATTTTGCTACAAATTTGGTGTCATTTATTTTGATGAACAAAATTTTCAATGTCAATTTCATATGCAAGACTCCTTACTGAAATGAATCTTGGTTTAAATGAAATAATAGCCATGATACATTCATTCAACAACTTTCTCCAATTGTCATAACATCATGCCATTGCTAACTGGGGATTTAAATCTGCATATTCTAAAAATATGCTTTAGACGGATATAGACGAATGTTACAAATTAATATAGCTGTCAATTAGTTTGAATCTTACCACAGTAGTTTACAATTCATGAATATGAAGGGTAAAAAAGTGTTAAATGGCAAGAAAACCTCTATTAAGACTACCAACTAGTTTGGTATCAGGTGGCCTCTTCAATAGAGCAATGCAAATAGGTTACTGGAGGTTTTATGGAGGTGCGTTTTATAGGAGGTTCTAATGTATTAGAAATTTTGAGCCATCAATGTAGATTAATATGGAGTATAATGTTAGCTGAAGAGCTATCTATTAGCTTGTGGTGTCCATAAATTTCAAAATAGAGATCAAGTAAATGGGTCCAACTTTTTCACTTTTAGAAACTAATCTGTAACATTTATTGGAGACTGGAGATTTGAGATTCCTTTTTTGTTGAAGAAGAGTTCATTGAACAAATCACGATCAAATTAGATGTTAATGGTTAAGAAATCTTTTCACGAACAGTGAATGCAGACTGATTTAATATGTGCAGCTTAAAATAAATGGGTATATCAATGGAGAGAAGTAAATAATTGAATTTATTTACAGGCACTAAAAACTAAAAGTGAAAGTGTAGATTTCATCATTCTAAATGTGAAATATATATATCCGGCAGGGTAATTCAAAAACATCCCATGTTAGTTTAACATTGTTAAGTAGGATTTCTCTTGACCGGAGAATGTTCCATCCTAATTCACAAACTAGATTAAGAGGTCAATAGTGAGGCCTATTATATTAATATAAACAGCTTTTGGAAACCACTAGGGAGCTGTTGGTCTGAGGAGCAGTGAGGGCTGTAACATAATCAATTGTTTAAACTTGTTTCATTAAACCTTTGACTGGAAAGATTCAATTATGAATAGAAAGGGTTCTATAGGTTGTTCCATAAGAATTATTGGTGTGTTTAATCAGGTTGTTATGCAGCATTATTACTGTATTTTGACATTTCTGCTTTAGAATATTTAGGTTTGAATATTAAGGAAATGTACCAAATACTGATATAATTATTGAATATCTTAAACTATATTATAGTAAATAACATTTAATTTACAAATTTCGTATGTTTGGTATAATTTCCAAAGGTATATGTCTCTATTGGAAGAGCAATTGAAAAAAAAAGGAAAATTTGTTGCTTTTGATTACCTAAATATGTCACAAACATTTTTTTCAATTAGCAGTGCTAAACGCATATAATGACCACAGTAAATACAAAAATAAAAACACAGAAGTCACTATTTATGGAAATTTCTCCAATTAAGCAAAACTAATCAAGTTGCTGTTTTTCAAAGTGCAAATAGATATCTACATTGTATCATCTGACAAGCTGTTAAATACAACATGCTTCTATGTTTCCTTGCACAGGGACATTGAATAGTGTGATGATGTATTGTAAATTGAAACAACATTTACAATACATTAGAACCTCTATTAAAACTACCAGGGGAATTGCTGTCAAGTGGTCTCAATGAAGACGTAGTCCCTTTATGTAGGCATCGGACCCAAGAAAATATTTCTTATTTTAGAGGTGGTCATTTCATAGACATTCTGCCGTAGTTTGTTTATTTATTTATTTATTTATTTATTTATTTATTTATTATAGTGAGTATGTGTCTGGTATGTTGCAAAAGACTAACATAGAAGAACTTGAGCAATGAGACTATATTTGGTTTTATTACATGGTTCCAAACAACATCTATAAAGTGCAAAGAAAAGCAAAAGTGTCAAAAATGCATAGAATACTGAAATATAATTTTTGTATTTTTTGATAGGTTGTGTTCCCTGATGGTCCAGATATAAATATTGAATGGGTGAAGTTTAATGATTCTATTTTTTTTTTTATTTTAGAAATATCACTTTTTTAAACTTTGAATTTGAATTGAATTTTTACATTACTTTTATACTGTAATGACCCACAGTTTACTGTTAAGTCATTTTTGTTGATGATACAGAAGTTATGTCTCGTTATGGAGTCACCTCTAACTTCTTAATTTCTTATTTTTATACCTTACAATAAGAATATTTTGGTTTGAATTTTGATTTACTATTTCTCCATCACTTCGCTTTTTTAGTTATTATTTTCGACGTTTTTACAATTATCTCTTACATCAAATATCTGCTTTTTGATAACTGTGCTCTAAAACTATGATAGATGCTTAAGAGCATTGTAAACATAAATTTTGAGAAACGTTTAGGCCGGCCAAGTAAATCTTACATTAAGCCAACCAACTGCTCAGCAATGAGTAAGCAGTGAGTACATGTATATGGCAAGTACATTGATAGGAGCAAAATTTGTCAAAGGTCTGACTAAAGCGAAATACAATTACATTGGGGCCTACACGTGCAAGGAAATTGTAAAAAAAACTATTAGTTTAAAAGTTTGCGTATTACAAGCTTAGGTAAATCACTAAATGTATCTTAATATGGCTGTATCAATGATAATCAGACACATGTACTATTGAATTTAGTTGCAAGAATGATAAACTTCCATTATATATGGAGATATGGGGGTTTCAATTATTTCAGATAAATGTCTGAAATAGCAGAATTGATCAGCTGAATAGTATTGCCGATCCTGGACACAATTACTATTTAGTTAAATTACTGGGATTATGTATTTCAAGTAAATGAAAAGTACCATTAGTAAATCAAAATTAACTAATCACGCAAACTGAGTAAACTGTTTCACTGGAGCACTACCACTACAGTAGCTTCAAAAACGTGTTTAATCTATTGTTGCCATGGATTTGTAATTTTATTATAGTTATCAATCAATCAGTCAATCAAACGCTTAAGTTATTCGGGAAGGCTCTAATTTTTCTTCATTCAAAGGATGTGGCCTGGCATTCCCGTTTACATTTCAACCGTGCTCTTGATTTCTCCCAGCTTTCAGTCATTAGAGTCTGTTTTACCCATTCCCATGCGAGCTTTGCATGACAGTGTTCCAGGTCTGTCTTGGTCTTTCAATGCTTTTCTCTCCTTAACTTTAATTCTTCTGAGCCTGTCGCGCCACGGCTGGCGGATTGTCTCCACAGGCATCTCCACTCATGATTTCCTGCCACTTGCATCCAGCCATTGCCTCCTCTTTCCTCAATATTCTCTCTCCAGCGGCATTTCGGTCTCCCATTTGCTCTTTTCCCATTTCGTGACGTTCATTCTGGGACCTTTCTTGCCCATTCACTTGCGCTCATTGTGGTGAGATGACCTGCCCACTGGTCTTTGCTGTTTGCTCTTTTTCTCTTTCTCCGCAATATCATCCACTCTCGTTTTTTTTTCTTTTTCTTCATTTTGGATTCTGTCTCTTCTTGAGACTCCAAACATTGTGTTTCCATACTTCTATGTTCTACACCAGTTTTTCCTGCTAAATGCTGATCCAGCCAGAGCTGTGGCCTACATGATCTAGCAATCTCAGACTCCCTTTACAAAGCAGATGCTAAATTTATACATTGCAGTGCTTGCCCATTATGATTTGAAGCATTAGTATTACTTACAATGATGATAATTTCTGTGACCATATGTATGAAAATCAGTATTCAAGCACAGATTTAAAAATTAAAGGTTAATACAAAGAGCGATATGGCCACAGTAAGAAACCCCCGTGCTTGATGGGGCCTAGGGTCTACACTCTGATAGACCCTCTCCGACAGTTTATGTAAGGGTTTGACGTATTAGAAGAAATGTAAGTTAAACATACAGCTCAATGTGTTACATACAGTATGTAAGATATGTCAATTCTTTTAGTAACACATAATAATGTAGGACATCAAAGAATAGACACTTCTCTAAGTCGTAGCCGGTGTCTCGGTTCATCTCAGGGCGCCGTACACGGATTTCCACGAGACACCGAGACACCGGCTACGACCTGCCCCCCGTTTTCCTGCCACTGCTGTCATGTGACTGCTGCCGCCATGGCGGTCACATGACCAATTTAGGACTGTTCATTCGGCCTGAAGAAGCTCTTGCGATAAGAGCGAAAGTCTCGCCAAAATGTGAGTCCCAATGGTTTCTGTTGGTATCTTAAAATTCTTGTATATAAAATGTAGGACATATTATTATAGTAGATGCACGAGCGGTCATTTTAACACATTGTCAAACCAATGCACGCACATGCAGTGACGTGTCAGTTTGAAAACGTGTGTTTGCATGGCGGCGGTGCATCGACTACATGTATATTATGATTGAAGTTTGTGTGGACTTAAACCCGACCATAGGATTTCTGACCAACAATATCAATCTTTGAATATTGATCAACTAATATTTCCACTACATGTGGCCCATAACATATGATTTTTTAAATCTTAAACTTTTAGAAGTCTCTATGGATTTTTCAAAACTACAGTGTTATTAAGATTTGAGAGATTGCATTGTTTAAAAGCATTTGATCAACGTAAAATTTTGTTTTTATGCTGTGGGTTTACAGTATGAATTATCTAATCGTTTTACAAATTATTCTTCTATACCCTGAATATTGATGGTTAATATGATGATGATTTATTACAATGATGTGTTTGTCCAGTCCATCATAGTTATGTTATTTAAGATATGGCAATTTGGAAATGTGTTAAGATTTAATTTGCAATTATTGGTATTATTGGCACAAGAGATCAATAATGTTGCAGCTATTAGTTAACAGTTGATTTCTCTTTTATGCATCGATTTTCTTTCAATTTTGACGATTAAGTAGCTAGATACAATAGAGAAAATTGCTGATCGACTGATGTCACTTAGAGTACATTTTCATATTGGGAAGCAGATTGTTAATAGATCTGTTACGATAAAATATGCTTAATCTATATTAGGGCATTACCACAGAGTATAAAACTACAGACATTTGCATCTGTATTTCTTTTAAACAAATGAAAAAAAAAAAAAAAAATACTAATAAAAGTTATAGGTGCTTTTAGTGAGTTACTTTTGGGTGTAAACATAAACTAACGTACAACAAATTTGCATTCAGTGACTTTATTATGAATCATTACAACATGAATACTTAAAAAACACTCAAATACCAGACCTTAGTAAATGCAAAAAATGTAACCAAATAAAAAACTGAAATGACAATTTATTTAACAAACAGACATTGAAGCATCAAACCTCTCTTCAATAAAATATGGTATTTTCGAAGGATTTGAATTTTAGTATCCTTTTCAAATGTTTCATTCATTATTCCATATCAATGCAATCTTATGTTCTTTTTTTTTATCTCTGTAGTTGTTAATTTGTTTTTCCATGTTCATCAGGTCGACTATGGACACAAGACAAATTTATTCTAATGTAAAATATTTTTAGTGCTACTTGGATTATAGTTTTCATAATGTACATGTATGCATATCTCATTTCTATTTTATACTTTTATGTATTCATTTATTGATTTCATAATCTGTGATACTAATGCATTAATGTGATGCTTGAAAGCAAAATCAAATAAAATTAAAAAGATCAGGAAGGCCCAGTCACACCAGGGCTACAACTTGTTACACAACTACTTCTAGCTGATTTTTGGTTGTGCTTGAGTGCACAATGTCTTGTACACACAACTAGGTGTATTAACAGTTTGTTGTTGGACTAGTTGTGACATACTAAAGAAAAAATGTGAAATATTGGCTGTCACATGATGTACAATTGGCTTGTAGTGCGATTTATCTGATCTAAAGACTGGTCATAACATGGTGACTGGGGCATAATGTATCAAAATTTTGTGACCTAATAGAACAACATTCTTGTCATTTGTCGTTTTTTGTTACACTTGAAAGCAACTCACTAACGGCTTCTATGGATTCAACAATATATTATTTTGATTATACTTAATGTTTGTAAAAAGTAGTGATGATGATCCTGTCAGTTAAACCAGGATATAAACAGTCATTGTATTAAATCATCATATTTTGCATGTAATTTTGTTAATTCTAATATTTGTTTGTTGCACTATATTAATTCCTATTTGTACTCTCATGCACACACATGGAATGAGACTTCAATTTGTTTTTTGTTTATTGTCTTAAACAAGCATTTTTATAGCGAGTGTTGCCAAACTCTGGCCCATTTACAGTATATTTTACTAATATGATAAATCTTGATGTACTTATTTGAGGTTGTATGGAGGAATTTTGTTTGAAAATACAGAACAATCTAAGTAATATGCTCAAGAAGGCATTTTAAACTATAATCAGCAGAAGTTGACCTAATCTTTTGGTGTAGCTGCTATTGTTATTTTTGCATACAAAAAATATGTTATGTGTGCATCTGATTGCCACTTTTGTGTACATGTATGTGTTGGTCGCCAGGCTGAGCACTACACATGCTTTGAAATACTTATTAGTCATCAATGGTGTTTTCCCCGTTATTTTAAAAACTTTGATCATTTCAATACTGTTTTTACATTGCTTATTATAAACATCAATTGTTGCTGCTTGGCTGCACAAGACAGATTAACAGACTTCACACACCCTTCTGGCCAAATTTGTCATCGCTTGAGCTACAGCCCACACAAGTTTTGCCATCGTTGGTCTATGGGCATCTATTTCGTACTGCACATATATTCAGTAAAATCATACGTTGGACAATGCTAAACTTGAAATTTTCTGACATTTTTATTGGCAGAGTCAGTATAAATGTTCCGCGAAATTTAGACTACGAATGAAGGTTTACTTTTACTAACTTGTGAATTGAAATAAATGAAGATTAAGTAACAGTGGTATATTTTTGTTACATCTTATACATAAGAGGTTAATGCGTGAAATATATTAGATATTGTCTTATTATGTATTATTATGCTATTATGTAAAGGTAGTGTATTTTTTCATTTTGATTGCAGAAAAGGCGTAAAATGCCGAAGTTTGTGGTCAAAGAAATGGAAAGCATGTATGTGGATGAGCTCAAGTCTTCAATAAACTTGCTTATGGCTAATTTAGAAAGCTTGCCAGTTACTAAAGGAAGTACAGAATCAAAATACTCATTGAGAAATATCAAACGATATAATAAGTAAGTGTTCCTTGGTATATTTATATGTTGGATGTTCATTTGTTCAAATTTTCATTCATACTTTTGTGTTAAACTATGCTTTAAACTAATTTTTTAATGAAAGCTTCAGGTGAGCTTTCGGCAAAAATTAGTTCTAAGCATAGTTTTAACACAAAAGTATATAGGTACAGTAATGATACGGAATAGATGACAGGGAATGTTCCATAAATTCTGCTGCCACACCATGGATCCAGTGACAAATTTGGAAAAATACGTTGTCTACCTTTAAAATTTCGCCTTCTTTGGTTCCACTTCTCAAAATTGACAAAATTCTTCTCTTTGTATCATTCATTTCAATGAATTTCCCAATGGATATTGTGTTGACAGGGATTTCGGATAATTTGCAAAATTTGAAATCGAGATTTTGTGTTTTTTGCAAATTTTGTTAAATGACCCCATGGCAGTATAAAAGGGGGCATTTGTTACCCTTCGTGTTGCAAAATGCTATATATGTGATAGTGCAACACATAAATTTGAACCATGAATTATGACACATAACCCCAAATTATATGAATTATGCAAACTCTCAGAAATTCAGAATTCTTTTCATTCGTGTAATTCTTAAATTTCCCGTATTATCAATGTCTAGTAAAGTGAGTAAAATGAGAATGTACCATTAGCCTTTTATTTATTTGTTCGCTTTGATTCGCTCATTCCTTTAGAATTTGAAATATTGAGCTAAATTTGTTATCCTCTATTCCCAATCAGTACTATATTTCTATTTGTTTATTTTTTTAGAACAATGATCAGGGTAAATATTACAATAGTTATCCTTTGATAAGTGGTAAAAATGAAGTAACAAAGTGGTACCCTATAATTGTACTTGATGTACTTATAAACATTAAATGTCCTACACAAAATGTAAGTACAAGGACCACATTCTATAGCCTTGTAGTGTGTTAAAAGTGACATTACTGATGGAAAAGGAAAAGATCCTAAAATTTTCAAATACAATGGCCTATCAGATTTGTCAACTAATTAGTAACATTTTTCTTTTTTTAGAGCTCACCAGCACAATATATATGGTGGGCCATTGTCAAAGGTTGAAATGCAGGATGATGTAGAAGCCCAAGTTTCCAAACTGGATGTGGTCTTATGGTACACATTGGAGGTAAGAAAGTGTATACAACGTAATATCAGAAAGATCGGGCACGTTTAGACATTGGTCTGATAGATCCTGGTGACCAAAAGGAATGGGGGGGGGGGATAGTTGATATCTAGATTGGGCACAGCCAGGCCACACCCTCTGAATGATGAATGAGGAACGATTAGGGCCATCTCAAATAAACGGAATTAGGGTTGATGATAGTGAGGATGAACATCTTATGTTGTGGCTTATAGTTAAGGATTATGCAGGCCAGAACTTTATAGAAAGTATCAGGTTATTTATTGAGAGATTCATTTTAACAAAAGTGATACAGGAGGTCAATTTATCTACTATGCAGCAAATTATCATGTAATTCAGGCCAGAAACATGCGACGGATTTGCCGTTGTGCACTTAGTCTCGCACTTGCTGATATCAGAATACAGGCCAATAGCATCATCCTATGTTGCTTACTTTCTATGACAACTAAATTATCACTGAACAAACATTGTACATAAATTCTATCCTTTGCGTTTATTTGGTCAGAAATTCGGGGTAAGGGGCACGATATTTCAATCCCATAGGACCCCAAGTACGAATCTACGGACACTGACGACACTGACAGTGCATACCCAAAAAGTTTACTACGACACTGACGACCATGGTGTTTACTACTGACACTACCGACACTGACGACACTGACAGTGCATATCCCCAAAGTTTTATTACAGACACTGACGACACTGATACTGCATACCCCCAATGTTCACTAAAAACACCGACGACACTGGTGTTTACTACCGACACTACCAACACCGATGACACTGACACTGCATAGCCAACACCACAGTGTCGTCGGTGTCGGTAGTAAACATTGGGGGTATGCAATGTCAGTGTCGTCGGTGTCGGTAGTGTCGGTAGTAAACTCCAAAGTGTCGTCAGTGTTGGTAGTAAACATTCGGGTATGCACTGTCAGTGTCGGTAGTAAACTCCACAGTGTTGTCCTTGTTGGTAGTGTCAGTAGTAAACACCTTAGTGTCGTCGGTGTCGGTAGTAAACATTGGGTGTATGCAATGTCAGTGTCGTCGGTGTCGGTAGTGTCGGTAGTAAACTCCAAAGTGTCGGCGGTGTCGGTAGTAAACATGGGGGTATGCAGTATCGGTGTCGGTAGTAAACATTAGGGGTATGCAGTGTCATTGTAGTTGGTAAATATTGGGCACCCAAGGGGGTATTGTCACCCTAATTTCGTGTCGCTTACCCCAAAGTTGTGACCGTTTATTTGAAAAGAAAAAAACTAATTATTAATCGACGAGGTGAAAAAGAAGCAGTAGCCAACACGCACTGTAAGTACTATGTAGTACTCAAATGAGACCTAAACAAGCACCTGTTGACGTCCACATTTTCAGAGGAAAACTAATTTTTTATTTCCCATGAAATGTGTAATAAAAAATTAATGAATGGCAACTTCTAGAACACGCATAGACCTTTACTAGATTGATATGCACATACCATATTTGGAAGAAAGTACTGTAGGCTGGATCTTCATAGCTGTCAATCATTTTCAAATTTTCAAACTTTTCCTTTAGAAAAAACATAAATATCATGATTATTACAATCTGTCTTGAAACAAAAGATGAGTGTATTTATGTATTGGGATATTCATGCACAAATAGGACACATCAAAATGCGGTGTCACTTGTTTGTGCCAAAGAAATTCAGGTTTTAGTTTTCAGACTTAGACTTCAAGTGGGCTGTTAAGTGGTGATTGGATAGTATGAGCCAAATTGAAGATAAGATCTGCTATTTATAGTTTTCACGTGGTCTTTAATAAAGTTTGTTACCACTCTACAGGGGGAAGTATTGGACCGATTATCACCAAACTTCATATTTAGCGTCATTGTACTACTCTTCAGAGCTGATTAGATTATGGTGTACGTTGGCCTACTTTTGACAAAATTACGATGTGTTTTTAAATACAAATTATTACGAATGTGTGTTTATCTGTCTCCTGGGAACAGTTTATGACTTATCATCACCAAACTTGACATTTGGTGTGGCTATATCACTCTCCTCACTTGATTTGATATTTGAGTACTTTGACCTACATTTTAAAAATTTATGGAATATTCGAATAAAACTATTTTTACCACTGCACTGGAAAAAGTGTTTCACCTATGGTCATTAAACTTCACGGTTATGTTTACTATACTAGTCTCCACAGCTGAATTGATGTTAGTGTACTTTGGCCTACTTTTGACGAACTTATGAGCACATACGTGTTAGTACCCTGTTACCACTCTACAGAGAGAAGTATTCGACCTATTATCACGAAATTTCACATTTAGCTTCCTTGTACTACTCCAGACCTGATTAGAATTGTAGAATTGATTGTATACTTTAGCCTACTTTTGATGAAAATACGATGTGTTTTTAGAAACAAATTATTATGAATTTAGATTTTGGTGTACTTTAGCCCACTTTTGATGAAGTTTGAATACGATGTGTTTTTATTTTCATTCTGATTAGATGTGTTGCCTTTCTACGATATTCTTTATACATGTATGTACAATGAATTTGAATTACTAATTTTAAAATTGATTGCCCCTAAAGGGCTTGATCTAAGAAGGGGAGATTTATGGTGTTCCCGACGACTACTTGTTTTGAGTTCACTTTCATTTTTTTGACAGATCATAACGAAGACCAAAATTCACTGACTACTTATGAATTGATTTTATGCTATATTGTATAAGTATTTGTTATGGATCTGTAGATAAAGTTTTTATAAATCTTGTACATGTGAAAGAAACATAGTTTAAAGAATATGTTAGCATATAGTACCCTCCACAACAAGCAGTTATTTTATGGACATTTGGCACCCTTGCCGAAGCCGGTAAATTCACCCAAAATTGCTGTAGCACAAACAACATTAAAATGAGCAACAATGCACTGTGATTCTTGGAAGGCTGGTACTAGTCTGTAATGTGATATAAAATAAAGATTCACATTTACTAACCACCTATATTTACTTATATGTTGAGACTTTCTTCATCATATCACAACAACATCTTCGGAACGGATTTATGACAGGTTATTCCTTTGTGGGTTGACGTCATAGGAAATAAGAATAGTAATAAGAAATGTTCGGTAATCAAGCAATATGGTTTGAGAAAGTTACTTATTTATGGCTTGTTCATACTATTTTGTTATTTTGAAGGTCGTTGTAATGGAAGTTCGTGGCTTGAAGTCTGTAGCCCCAAATAAAATTGTTTATTGCACAATGGAAGTTGAAGGTGGTGAAAAACTTCAAACTGATCAAGCTGAAGCCTCTAAACCAACGTAAGTACCATGTCATTTGTTTTGTCAAACACATATTGTTGATGGAATAGTGTTTGATTGTCCTGTATCCTATCTTCCCAGTTTCCTAGTTTTTGTGGGTGCTTGTGAGAATAATCCCGGGCAATATAATAAAGTGCAATTGCTGGATACTTGTTACGAAGCATACCGTATTCCTGTGCATTAAAGCCCATGGGCTTATAACGGGGAAACAGCACTTTTTTGGACCTTTTGAAAATAGAAAAAGTTCCCACTTAAAAGCCCAGTGGTGTATATTCGAACACCATGCCCGCCCCCATTATGGCGATGAATAAGCATTGGATTTTGTCCACATAAGAACCACCAAATTTCTTGACGTGTGACTGTACGGTATTGTTACAAAGCTATGATGTGTGTTTTGATTTTTGACAGAGTGCACTATTTGCTTTCTACATAAATGGTAGTTATTGGTTTCATATCCGTTCTATCAATGATGTCTTCATATTCATCAATGTCACAACGATTTGTATAGCTTGGTAACATTGTACAAACCTAATTTGAATAATTATTTTATCTTTGAAAGTTCGCCGTTGGCGGTCATGATCACAGACTAACCCCCCTGTTAGAGTTAAGACAGCGTTGGACGCATTGGACAGAGTCCGTGGTCCCGACACCGCCCAAGGGCCAAAATTTAAAAATCGAGAAAAAATGTCCACTCCTGGCGGAGTAGAAGTGACACCGCAGGCGAAACAACAACCCCTCGATCGAAACATGCACCGCAGGGCACCGACAGACGTCGACTGCGGCGTGATCACGGCAGCAGACGGAGTGGACACTATTCTTGGCGCGGATAGCTCTTGCGGCGTACAGCGGCGGCGAACGGCTCTCATCCTACGTCGGACGGAAGCAGACGGAGTCTATCGGTGCCTAATACGGCCTTGTGCGGCGACCAGCGAACCCAAAAAGATCAAAGGAAGTTTAATCAATAATCCCCATCCGTGCGGAGTTGTCACGCGGCGTGAAAAATCCACGTCTCCAGAGAAGTGGAGGGAATCCGCGCAATTTTTGCTCGCAGCATTGACGCGGAGGCAGCACGGAGCATACCTTCGCACCGCAAGAGTCCGCTGGGCGACGCGTCGGAGCCATCCAGCGCCGTCGACCTATTCGACAATGAAAGTGTTAATTTTCCCAATTTTTCATCTTTTTTACGGACTCTGTCATTTTTTTGCATAAACATTTACGTAAGTGGCCACTCTAACAGGGGGTAAAGAAATGTAAAGTTCCTACGGAATCACGAATCGTTCGAAACAAGAATGGATAAAAGTTCCTACAAAATCATGTATTGTTCGAAACAAGAATGGATATTATTCAATCATTATCACTTTGGATGCAGATTAACATAGATATATGTCTTCAATCATTGATTCAAACGACCATCTAAGGTTTATATCAATGTTCATTCTAAATCATTGATGGAAAATGGTGAAACGTGTCAGAGCTTCTAATATTGCTCTAAGCATGCATATGAGTACAGGATTTATTGATGTGAATTCTTTTATTTTCACGTGTCTTTGGTTACTAGGTTGGTTTACTTTGGTTGGGGGTTCAGGGTGGAAATAACTGTCAATTTGTTTGAAGGGAAAATGATTGTTATACTCACTGGATGGCCCATGGGCTTATATTTGAATGCTAAGCCCATCTTCAGTATTAGGCCCGTGGGCTTTAATGCGCGGCATTACGGTAGATATGGAGCAGGTGTTTGAAGGATTGGCATCATGCACGAAAATTGATATGCATGTATTCTAAGATCTGAATATAAACTCATTGGATTACCATTCATCACTTATTTTGCGAAAATTCTATTAAAGCCTACATGTGCATATCTGAATTTGGGTTTTGGCAACGCCCATCATCTGCCTTCAGTTTGTGCCACTTAGTGCTGGTAGAGGAAGTCTCCAATGACATGTGTTGCCAATAACTTCAAATATTTAAAGAAGTTTTAATGTTTTTTTGTTGTTGCAAAATTAGTGATGTCGTGTATACCATAATCAATGTTGAACTTTTAAGTTAATTTATTAAAAAATCATTTGCATTAGTAAAAATGCATTCATAAATAACATTTGATTTGAATTTAATTTTGCAGTTGGGACACACAAGGAGATTTTACGACTAATACACCCCTGCCCGTTGTAAAAGTAAAGCTGTACACTGAGAGCTCGCGAATGTTGAGTCTAGAAGATAAAGAACTTGGGAGGGTATTTATTATTTCATGTACTTCTGAAATCATTGAAATTTTCAAAAACAATAAAAAAGTGCCTAGATTTATACATTTAAGAACCTGTCATTTATTCTCTTGGGGAGACTTTCGCTCATTCCTCATGAGCTTCTTCAGTCGAACAAAAATCCTCTCAGTTGGTTACATGACTGGCTGTTTGGCAGCTGTCATGTAACAGCAGTGACGAATAGAAGGAAGCCAAGTCATAGGGTAGCAGTTCATTCTGGGTATGTGCTCTTGAATCTATGGCTTCACGGATCTTCCTGCAGAGATCCTGTTCCTCATGTGCCATCACTATAAAGTCTCACAGTTGGAACTTGCTTGGGGTTTAAGTGTTATTTTTCTCTGGTGCTTAGTGTTTTTCCTGTCTCCACAATATGTGTGTTTTGAAACTGTTGATAGCTGACCTCATAAATGATGCCACACTTTGCACTATCCAGAGATTTGTCCCTTGGAGAGGGGAGCATCCACTTGCTCGGAATTTGAAAATTTGATGGTTGATTCTACAGCAGTATAGGAGCACATCTGGGATACTTGTTACAAGATCAGCCCAAGAGACTTTCAAGTGGTAGCGAGTGAGGAGCAGGAGGTCTGCAGGCAGATCAGAGAAACATCGAGAATTTAGTGTGGAGAGCCTGGATGAACTGAGACACTGGCTACGACTTGGCCACTGATGAAACAAACACACAAAAAATGAGCAAAGTCTATGTAAATTTGATTGGACTATTGCTGATTTGCTTGTTAAATTGATTAAAATAATTGTCTTTTTGTATTTCCCCAAGAGATATTGGCCAGAGCATAATTAGTCCCCTATATTCAAAACATAATCAATGTAAAATTACACTCAATTTAGCAATAGTAGATTAGCATCAATCAGATGTGACAGTTTCATACAATTTCTGAAAGTGATCAGTAATTTTTACTTTTTGCTTTGTTTACAGACATGTTACTGTCCGTATCTAAGTGCAAACTATGTTGACTGTATGCATTATTTCAAATTTTGCAGGCCCATAGGAAGCATAATGAGATTGGTGATACTATGTAAAAGTTTTGGTCTATAATTGTGAATTTTTATTTTTCACAAATGATTGGTCAGGCCATGATTGAATTATTGCATTATTTTTCCCCGCACAAATGATTGGTCAGGTCATGATTGAATTATTGCAATATTTTTCCCCACACAAATTATTGGTCAGGCCATGGCCTTACCTAGCCCTTCTTATGGGCCTGTGTCTACTCATCTCTGCTGTCACATGACAGCAGCCAAACAGGCGGTGATGTTACCAACAGAGAGGATTTTCATTTGGCCTAAAGTCTTACCAAGAGAAAAAATGACAGAATCCAAGAGGTATCAATGTAGTTTCTCATGAGTATGAATAATGGAACCCCATCCAAACATACATTCATTTAATGAAAAAGAGATTTCTGAATGTCGTCCAGACCAGGCACTGTATGTCTTGTATAATTGCACTGTAAATAATATGTCCATTTTACCATTGCTTTTATTGTATATTGCAATAAAATACGCAGGATATAATGAGATTTTTATTGTATGTAGGTTCTCATCAAACCAACTGCAACAAGCCCAAAGGTACCTGATTGGTATGGAATGCAAACAACAAAAAATTGTCCAGACCAACTGAAAATTAAAATTGCTGTAAGAATGGACAAGCCACAGAATATGAAGTATTGTGGGTAAGGAATCGTGTCAGCATCGAACTTGTGTCTTATGTATTTTGTGCACCATACAATATGCCTAAATCATTTAATGAAATAATATATATTTTTAGAAATCTGTATGCATATGGAAAAAATGTGTGGAAAAAATGGAAGAAGAGGTATTTTGTGCTTGTTCAAGTTTCACAGTACACATTTGCCATGTGCAGTTACAGAGAGAAAAAATCCGATCCCACAGAAATAATGCAACTGGACGGCTTCACGGTTGACTATTGCGATGCAGTTGCAGGTTAATGATAATTTTTACAGAAGTAGAATATAGCAATGTATATTTAATATAATAATAAAATCTGCAGTTTTAATATCTAGTATTTGGGTTTTCTCCATCTATGGATGTACTCACTGTGAAAACTCTCATAAAGTAACGATTTAATAGCATCTGGATTCATCATATAAGGAGGTAAAAAACCTACTCCAATGTTTCTTTCCATGTCTAAAGGTAACATTTCTTGCGTCATACCACCTGCATCAGGCTTCAGTGGTAAAGTGCGCCGGTCGTTGTGCACCTCGCTTTTGTGTTGAGTTATATGATGGGTGGAATTTCCAGTCACATCTAGAAGTTTCATCAAAACAGACAGGACTGCCATGCCTAGGTTCAGGTTGAGTGCAGGTTTTCGAAAAAACTTCAGGGACAATACATTGTTGGAACTGGAGAACCCTCCCATTATTTGACTAGTAACCTATATTTTTATACTTCTCTCTCTCTCTCTCACACGTCTTTTTAGCAAGCATATTTCTACCAACGATAGATATAGCTGAAGACAGGTTTTACAACCCCTAAGCTTCCATTTAACTATATCAAGTGGCTTAGGGGTTGTAAAACCTGTCCTCAGCTATATCTATCGTTGGTAGAAATATGCTTGCTAAAAAGACGTGTGAGAGAGAGAGAGAAGTATAAAAATATATCCGCAAGCACTGGGAAACACATATATATCATTCAAAAGCACTAAAAATGCTAATAAGACCCGTCCCAAAATTTCGTCCTCAAGTGGGATTCGAACCCACGACCTCTGGGTTGAGATGATAACAGACCAAGTATGTAAGCTGGGGGTTACAGAGACATCGGTTCAGCCGAGTAACCTTTTAACAGCTCGCTGCTTGGGATGATGGTATCATTCTGGTCTCACAACCTTGGGGTTGTGAGTTCGAGTCCCACCAGGGCCACTTCATATAGTTAAATGGAAGCTTAGGGGTTGTAAAACCTGTCTTCAGCTATATCTATCGTTGGTAGAAATATGCTTGCTAAAAAGACGTGTGAGAGAGAGAGAAGTATAAAAATATATCCGCAAGCACTGTGAAACACATATATATCATTCAAAAGGACTAGTAACCACCACTAAAGATTAGTACGTTGATGAGACAGGAAGAAACTTTGGCACAAAATTGAACACTTCGACAGGAGTAACAGCTGTGCAGATACACACCAGTAAAACTGGACATGTGATATCCCCAAGTCAGAAAGAGGTGAAGATCGTAAGACAAGAAGAGAGAAGAACTAAAGCTGGAGGAAGACTTTTGAAGCCCTGAAGATCACCGTATGTAGATCTGCGCCCAACAAATGCAAGGCGTTTTTTCCTGTTTCGTCAAAACTTCTACTCCTGATTGGGAATCCTACCCATCATGTGACTCGACACAAAAGTAAAGATGCACAACAACAATCATCGCACATTGCCACTTCAGCCAGAAGCAGGTAGAATGTGCACCGAAACGTCTCTTCTAGACACTGAAAGAAACATCTGAGTAGGCGTTTTGAAAGCATCTGAGTAGGTTTTTTTACCTCCTCATATGTGATAAGCTGCTTTCTTTGGAACTACTGTCATGTTTTTCTTATCGAAATTAATGTTTCCTTCTTTTATTTAGATTTTGAGGGAGGAAAGCACTATTTCAACCTTGTTAAAGAAGGTGACCAGGTATTGTTTGCCACTGATGACGAGGCGGAGCGCACGCTGTGGGTGCAGGCCGTGTACCGCGCCACGGGGCAGACGCACAAACCACAGCCGCCGATTGCACACCACAACAAAATCTCAAACACTCAGCTCTCCAGAATGCAAGGAGGTAAATTCTCAACTGTCTTATTTGTTGAAGCTCTTTCTTCTTAATGAACTGCTGCTGTGGCCAAGTCTATAGGGAATTGTTCCCAGGTCATAGTTTGATTCCCGGCAGGTCTGGTGGTGGGTGCTGGGCAAATTCCTTTCCAGCCAGTTGCACACTGTACTGTGGTATCCACATACATATCTTAGTCTATATTATTATATGTTATATGACATTTAATTTTTATTAACTATATATGTAGATGCTGACCGCGCTCGTAAACATGGATTAGATGAGTTTGTACAAGCTAATCCTTGTCGCTATGACCATGGTGATATGTTCAGATCCCTGCAGACATTAACACTTGACTACAGGCTAAATGATGCGTACACATGTCTGGTATGTACCTCAGTGGACATTAATAGATAAAACTAAATCATAGGTATTGTTACACATGTAATATAAATGCACATGTAATGCTTATTGATGAACATTCTATATTCAACATTATCTGATGTTGCTCTACTTTTAGGGCTGGTTTAGTCCGGGCCAGGTGTTTGTGCTGGACGAGTATTGCGCGCGTTACGGCGTCCGCGGCTGCCTCCGACACCTGCAATATCTACACGATCTACTGGAAAGGGCAGAACAGGGCATTATGATTGATCCAACATTGATTCACTATTCCTTTGCATTCTGTGCGTCTCATGTGCATGGAAACAGGTATGCATTTTATATATTTTAAAGCAATACCAGTTGTAGGTGTCTTAGTTTTGAAAAATACAAAATGCCTCCTTACCTTTGAAGATTGTGTTATATAATAAGCCTCATGACAGTTATTTTTAGTATGTTTATGACTTTATAGGGGTATACTTTTATGCATTGCATGAACATCACAGAGAAAAGTTTCATCAGAAATATCAACTTTTTGTTGTGTGTTTACATGTACGTAACCTCTACTTGTAAGTGATTAGAATAAGAATTTGATATATTTGATATTCTTTTAGATACCAGGGTATTCTCACTAATAAACAAAGAGAAAAAATGATTTCTCACAATTTTTAAATATTTATATATATTTACATATACATATCTTACATACTGATCAATTATTTATAAAGCATAAGATGGATGACATTTTCTTTGAGGTTTAGTCATATCATTTTGCCATCGTTGTTTTGTTCAACATGACATGGAATAGTGCCGTTGTGCATTGCATTGAAATATTGTTAAAGAGAATTGTATTGTTAACAACAGATTTCTACTGTTTATCGTTATAAAATTCTGCAGTAAAAGTAGAGTTTAATTAATTCCATTTCCTCAAGTATCAAAATGCAAGTGTATATATTATATCCTAAAAGTGAAGCAATTTGGCAAGATATGAAACGAAAAGAAGCAGAGTTGTTATTGCGCGAACTGCAACCAATGAAAAGTAGAAAAGGATCATCTGATGAGACAAGGTGAGAGAGAATGCAGCATCTTCTCCCTCACATTTCTTATTTATAGAAGAATTTCAGAATAAAAACTTGAATTTAGTAATTGTTCCAAATATTGGCCTGCAACTTCAATTTCGTATTCAACAAGCAATTCAACTGCAAAATGATGTAATCAAATTCAAGTTTTACATTTTCTACTGCATTTTAATATTTCATGTCGGATTTCTTTGCTTCTATTATTTTCACATGCACCTAACACAGATGCATTTTGTTTATATAGGAATGATTAAATTTCCATTTAGATTTCAGCATCAATTATTTTTCATGTATTCATAGAGTTGAATGTAATTCAAATCCTATTTTTAAAAACATTGGCTGATTTTCCCAACATTTTGTGTACTTTCTCTGATGTTAATTATGGATGGTTTCTCTAGTTTCTCATTCTGAACAAATTTTTAACTATTGTTTTCCTATGTATTAATTGACGGATTAGGCGAGGCTCTGTAGAGGCCAGTAGGTGATTCAGATTGAATGAGTAGATATGATTTTTTTGTATAATGAGTAAAGCTTATATGAGATGTGATACACTATTGTTTTGACATGCATCAGTTTTTATAGCTTCCTCTGCATACAAAAGTTGAACTAGACCTGACTAAAATATGATTCAATCAGGCCCACACCATTTGTGGTTACGTTCAACCTCTGTTAGAGCTTACATTTAATCACAGTGGTGGGAGGCTGAAGGCATGTAAGGTCTACTGATTCTACGAATGAATCCTGTTTACGCATTTAATTTGGATCAGGTGTTGTTCGATGCAGGCCCACACCTAATCCGTCAATTAAATCTCGTAAATCATGATTTCGTTATGTAGAATCGAGAGATTCCATGAAAATTTCAACATATGCACGATAATTCCAGGCGAAATGAATTAAGACTGAGTATATAATAAACTACATATACACTGCTTACTGACTCAAGCAGATTCACTGTTGCATACAATTGGCGGGATTCACAGTCTTTACGGCAAAACTAGCCCTGCTCAGGAATTATTAACATTTTCCTCAACATGAGGCAGACCATAACATGTTTTACCAGAGATACATTCACATCACATCAGATTCTGTTCATTTTCAGAATCACACAGATGTGATTTGCTCTAAGGATTAAATTGAACATGTGTATCTAATTAAAAATATTTAAGTAAAACAAATTATTTATTCTTCCAATTGCTTTATTTTTGTCTGTCAACACACATAAATCAGAGCTGCACATTTCTTATTTATAGAAGAATTTCAGAATAAAAACTTGAATTTAGTAATTGTTCCAAATATTGGCGTGCAACTTCAATTTTTTACTCAACAAGATTTACCAACTGCAAAATGATGTAATCAAATTCAAGTTTTACATTTTCTACTGCATTCTAATATACTACTCAACAACAAAACAATGCAGGTAATACTGATTAAAATACATTATCCACTTACAACAACTAATTGTCACAAAGACACAAATGGGTATGAGAAAGACACTCAACACATTGGTTTCTGAACATGTACAATAACAGCCCACCACTGCATTATTATAACGGGATACCACCATATACTTATTGTAAAACTTCTGAAATGTGGCTTCATTTGCCCAATTTGCCCTATTCATAATTTTGGCAAGCAGAACAAGCAATGCTTTCGCAGTGGATGTTGAAGCAGCACTATCGTAGTGTACCTTAAACTTATCAGTTTCAATGCCAGAGACAGGAAACACCTTTTTTATCCACCTTGCTAGTGTATCATTTGTTACTGGCCCATACGGCTTACTATAACTACCAAGCAGCTGAGTTGAAGTATGCAGGTTTTCATTGATTTTGAGGTATCTCTTCAGAATGCTCAGCACACAGCTATCTATCAGGTAGGTAAACAGCATACTAGCGTACTTGCATCTGTGTCATCTTCAGGTTGACTTTGAGTCCCTGCAGAATCTTCTCCATCAGATCAGTCTGGAAGCAAACAAACATGTTAAACAGAACAGAGTATAAGGTTAAAAGAGGGTACTAAAGTTATATCAAATCACAAATTTTCGCATCATTAATGTTTTCTCAACTGTAAAATGTAATTCGCTTAAATCTAGTTTCCACTCATATCAAGAACACACGATTCTTACTGCATGCATATCGAAGCATGTGTATCATATCTCATGGAAGCTCGATTCTACATAACGTAATCATGCTTTACGAGATTTAATGACTGTTTGTACATATTCATTGCAGTTTATACTCTCTACGTTATAATATATTTCCATTATATTCATTAGTTCAACTTCCAATGCACAATACCACAATGATGTATAAAATGGGTCATGTCCAACTTGCAGTTTGGGATAGAAAGATGTCTGAAGCTATGTGATTTCAAGTGATATTTGTATATGTTGTGATATACCTAGACATTATTGTAACCTGCCCGGGAAATGTGAGCCAATGGTTGGGCTACTGGCCTGGGCTGGCTTTTACAATATGCTTCATACTGGTCAAGGATCATGGTTAGTGGGATGTCTAGTCTGTTATTGCGAAAAGTGTATAAAATAATTAATAGTTTATGAAAGGATTACTGGTGATGTTTTATTATCCTGAAATTCTCTCTATTTCAAAACTTTTTCAGCAATAAACACAAACAACAATTTTCAACAATAAATGAACAACACACATATCATTATTTGTACATATATTAACTCTTAATAACTCTCCTGTAATCATTGAATCATGTGAAGATAAGTCAAATCATTTTCCCATAGATAAAGATGTCTTGCATATATCTGCAATAGTTTAGAATAATTTACATTGGACTATATTTTTAGGCACTAGTATATAAATATATGATATGATCAACATTGTTCTTCAATCACAACACTTGATTTACCTTATTACTTACAGTTTTGCACATTTATCTCTGTCTATCATCATAATCTCGTAATGGACTCACATCATTAAAAGAGGGGGGAGAGAGTTCCAATTCATGACATCTTTGTTCACCCGTATGTGTATTGTCTCCTTATGGTGTGAGTCTGTTACGAAATTTTATGATGATAGAGATGAAGTATGCAGCGCTTTGTCGTTAGTCTAACTATTTGGCTTATGCAGCAATAAGTGTTGGCCTGGGGGACCGGCTACTTCAAAAAGATTCTGGTCCCTCTTAATAGTTGCCGGTTTCGGTATGGGGGACTGATGCTAATTTCAAACACTGCCACCAACTCTCGCGTGTACGACCCAATTATGTCAATGGGAAGTTGTTCGGACTGATGTGTTCAGAGGGAGATTCTGATGATGAACAGAGATGCATGTCTGAAACTGTAGATATTAAAAGTAAAGAAGTGGTGTGATTGAAGAATCATGTTGATCATATTATATAACCAACAAGATGAACATTTAAGGATAAATATATGATGTTTTGATGAGTCCATTGTATCAGTAGATGTTCTTATTGTAACAGGATTGGATCTTGTTCTATTTAGTTAATTGTTTACATCCCTATTGTTACAATCTTTTTATACACATATTTTATGTTCCCATTTATATTTATTAAGATAGTAAATGTATGTTGTGCATGTATGAATTTTAGCATATGGACATATTTTTACAATGTAAAGCATGTTAGTTAGGTAAAACTGTGTACTTGCACTTAATTGCAAATTATATGAACATGGTGAGTGTATGTCTAGGAAAGCAATGTTGATAGAACAATAAACACAATCCTACTATTGAATGAAACTTGTCATTAGGTGTTATTCATTTCAATCAAATTTAAACTGAAATTCATTGTAGGAGTTGAGGACAACTTCTTTCTCTGAAGTTGTTTGAATAATATCTAAATTTTGGAGAATTGAGAATGTTTAATGTCTAATAAGAGGTTACTCTTGAGTAAGAATCATTGTCATCATCTTCATTTAGGTCCATATTGTTTTAGTACAATATAACTTACAAAATGGAATTATTAAGTATTCAGATAATAAAAACCATTTCAAGATAATGCTCAGCCCCAAAAAATATTTGTTCTGTAAACTGTAGTAGCAGTAAACGACGCCTTTTCCATTGCAAGCATAGGAAAATATAAATATATATTGTTCACATTTGATATTTATTACACCTATGCCATCGTGTTAAATAAAACACATGGTCATGTAAGGTTACACAATCGAATGATTTTCACTAAACGTACCGTGGATTTCCAAAGGCAGACGTCACTTTTAACATTGGCGAGATTGGCGAGTTCTCATGAGTAGATAAGGCTACGTCTGACGAAAATCATTCGGTTTACTTTTCTCGCCTTCATTTGTTTTTTATAGGTTGATAACCGGTCTTTTATTGCTGGTATTTAAATTGTTCTAGATATTTTAATACACTGTTTAAACGAAAGAACCTTTCAGAATGCTCAGAACACATCATATTGCTTCTCTGCAAGCATACTTGTTTGAGCACTAAGCATAACCTTTCAGGCCTGAATGCTAGGATTTGACTTTTGGTGTCTTGATGGTAGACCCAGATTAAAAAATGTTAGTATCCACATTGAAAACATAATGCATAATACGGACCTATGACACACAGAAAGTACTGGCCCGAATTAAAGCAATCATTAAGAAACAGCCCTGCAGTTGAATGAATGATGCGAATGTCTATTTTTAATTGCTGCGTATTTCATTTACTTAGGCCTGATGGTATTGGAACAGTTACAAGTGAAGAAAGGGAGAAATTCGATCAAATCAAAGAAAGATTAAAGATCTTGCTTGAAAATCAAATCACACATTTCCGGTAAGTTTTAAATTATATACTCAGTACTGTTGAAATATTAATATTAGCTATGACAATATTTCACGTCGAAGGCCATGCTTAAACCTTTCGCGGGATTTAATTTTTGCACATTGTATCAAGGCTAATTCTTTTGTTTACGCAACTAACTCCAACTATCACGTAACTGCAAGGCGTCTGCCAACTCCAACTGCTTGTCATAAGTTGCATAACTTGCTGATTAGAGGCTAATTGTTTGGATCTGTGACCAGTGACTTTAACCCTTTCTCACTTACTTTTGTTGGATGATAGCCCTAATATCCTTGCAATATTTTGCAGCGTAGCATGAATAAAATCTTTCCATTTGTCGAAATTGCGTGGCCAACTTTGAACTGTCATAATTTATTTCCATAGAAATGCACAAATTTCAACCATCTTTTCAACAAAATGTGAAGAAACATTACAACTTATAATGAATATTCAAGTAGACGATATGAAATTTGTATCGTTATTTACTGATAAGCAATGAAATTATGTTTGGAAATATTTATAATTGCCATTTCTATGAAAACAACAAAGAATATTTTGTAATAAACACATGAACATTACAGCATATATTTTTATTGTGTTTGAAAGGGCTCCAAATCCATTTAATTTGTGGGCTTATAGTGGAGAAAAAAACATGTTTGTTCATATTTGATCAACAGCCCTCTGTTGCCCGACTCACTTTTTCTATTAACCCTCTTATTGCTTCCAGACGTTTAACGTGCATACCCCCTTCCATGCCGCGACCGGGAAATTATTTTGCGTAAAAAACCCATCTTCGGTGTTCACGGTTTTGACTGCAATTCATGTTTATAAGAATTATTGCAGAGCCTAAAATAATAGGAATTTCAACATGCCAATTTGCGTACGTGCATAAAATCTCATGCAGTTACAGATTTTCACCATTAGGTGGTCATTTTACTTGAAAAATATCTAAACTAACATTGTAAGCAATCGCCGATTCGAATTTGACAGGCCGGCATCAGATTTTAAACTGTGTAGTATCATAACTTATACTAATCGTGGCAACATTTGGTTTCGGTTACAAACCAACCACAGCATAAATCATCGTATTCTTATAATAACACACATTTACTCACAATATTTTGCTCCATAAACGCTTGCAAACATTACGATACTAAATGTCAGCCATTCATCTTTCATCTTTGGGAAGTCCGATTGTAAGTGTCAATCGTTTCATAAGACACATTACTTCTTTGACGTCCACACTTGATCAATAGTTTGCCAATCGCCTCTCTTGTCATCCGGATTATAAGATATAATTAGATGAGGCACGGGAGACGAATAATACTAAGATTTTTGACCAAAAATATGAGAACCTGGTCAGCCACCATGACAGTTCTTTACCTTGTGACTAGGTCGGTGATCGCTGATTGGTCAAAAACACCGCGCAGCGTCTATCAAGCGTGCTGCGTTATGTCAGATTCATAAAGGCACTAACTATATCGAGGCTGATTGCATTGTAGCATAAAACAAATGCGTTTCACAGCGATTTGAGCCAAGAATACTACGCGACAAAGGTTGGGTTATATGGCTTTGAGAGTCTAGTTCTTCATTTTATTTCAGTGGCAATGTAAAGATGGTAAGAAGACGATTCCATCCATATATCACATGCCGTGGTTTATTGCAGACAAATAAGAGTATTTGAGGCTTCAAATTTGTAATGGAAAGTGTGTAGTATATCGGCAAATAAACGTGCTTACAAATAAAATAGAAATATTATCATAATCCTCTTTATTTCTCGGGAAATCAACATGGAAATGTAGAGTTCAGGTGTTTGTTGTTGTTAAAAACGTGAATATGAAACTTAACTCCCCGGTATTTTGACAGGAAACCACTCATCAAACATGACTGTTTTTTCCGTTTTGTGGTTGCTATATTGCGCCCACGGCACTGACGGGTAATAAAACGTGTGTAGCAATATTGCGACAGCGGCAATAAGAGGGTTAAAAATGTAGCTGTCGATGTGCTTTTATCATCGATATTATAAAGGTCCAAATTATTGTTGAGCCCTATCTTGAGCCGTGTGTTGAGTCTCAAACAAAAAAAATATATATGTTTATACAAGATAGAATGTCTAAATTATATGACTTTGTTTTTTTAATTATTATTTTTTTCTAAATGTTATATGTACACATGTATGTGTCCATATTTCAGGTACTGTTTTCCATTTGGTCGTCCAGAAGGTGCCCTGAAAGCCACTTTGTCTTTACTGGAAAGGGTAAAATATTAGCTTTGTCTCAAATACCACTAGTTATGCATTTTTGAAGCATTTGATGGTAATGACGATGTTGACACTACACTTAGTCGTTTTTTGTTATGCTTTGGCAGGTGTTAATGAAGGATATAGTTACACCTGTGCCACCAGAAGAAGTGCGCTCAGTAATAAAAAAGTCTTTGGAAACTGCTGCATTAGTCAACTATACAAGAGTATCAGACTACGCAAAGGTTGAAGGTAAGTCTTATACATCCATATCAAGCAGAAAAATTTCTTTTGTTTCATTTTCTATTTTCTTGTTTTCTTTTCAACACATGGGTCCAAATGCAGAGACAGAAAATGTGTATGAAGTAAAGATAGATTTTTATTATAGAAAGCCTCCTTTGACTTGTCTAACTAGACAGACTTTATAATCAAACACCAGTAGTTTGGCAGGTGCAACGTCAATTTCACCTCGTTGGAGCGTTCATCCACCATGGTCTGGTCAGTTTAATGACAACAAAAAAGAAGACCCTCCAAAGCATAGGATGCCTTGCATAATTTGATTTAACTATGTGACTGGTGACAACAATCGAAGGAGGCCTACTGAATATTTGGAGTGTGACTTAATTATTAGTAGTTTACTTATTCTTGAAAATTTTTCCATTTTCGTAATGTAGACATGTTCCTGATTTTGCTCTAGGTGTCTCTTTCTTTGCAATATACATGTACTCATATATTGCCCACGTGGCTGAGTTACTGTGTTCATTTTCCAAGTATCGATATAACAAAAATATGCTTAATACGATATTTTGACTTCTCATCAATTTCGTAATAAACATACTCTACTGCATTAAGCTAACTGGATAATTAGGGTAGCAGGTCCCCAAAACAATAAGTAACCAACAACTATAAAATGCTGCAAACAAAATGGGCTATACTTTTCAGTGGTCTTTTGTACATTTGCATGTTGTTTGATTTTGTTCTATCTATTGTTCAGTCAGAATTTGGTTTCTTGACTGAGTTGACCTTGTGAAACAAAATCAAGTTTAAATTTCGGCATGGTTTATTACTGAACTGTTTGACTTGCTCTGTTAAGGATCATTTGTTCACCTCGAATTAGAAGGATTTATCGAGTTAAAATGTTCGGAATAAGTTGGTCATTTTTACATTTATTTTATGGACAATTTTAAGAGAATCAGTTTCTCCTAGAGTTAAGCTGATGCTCAACTTATGTGAGCTTGAGTAAAACAGGTCCAAGTGTACCACAGATAACTGATTAATAGCCAGAGCAATTTTTGTATACCCAAGATGTTTTCAGTTAGGCCCGGCATTTATTCATCTAAATTAACGATTTGGTGTGTTATGTTAACTTGATACTTTGACAGTTATGTTTGGAAAAAAATACTAATGTTATGTTTTGTTATATGAGCAAAAAACTATACCTCTACACCTGGGGATGTATTCAATTGTGGGCTATTATTTGTATTTGTTTGTAGGCCTGTAACGATACGCTTGAGCAACGATACAATACACATCACGATACTTTGTTTGCGATACGATACACATCACAGTAATAAAAAACATACGTCAAAACACACAACAGTTTGTACACGCTGTACATTACGACTAGTAGCACAAGAAATCTATACTATCTTTTCATAGAGAAATTCTGGCGACCTTGACCCCATAATGATACTCGAGAACTGAAAGAGCATAAACAACACATTCCGATCTAAATTTTGTGGCAAATAAGAATTAAATAACTAATATTTGATTATCCATTGGGAGAACAATTAATTACGCATCTAACAGCCATTTAAGGCGCGTAAATCGGACCCACAATACTCGTATTTCTACGATATTCACCCTGACAAATTATATACCATTGGAATCGGAAAAGCCTGCGCTCTCTGGTGAGAACAAGTGAGGTTTGATTTTTTAATGACGTCATAAGCAAATAAAGGTAAAGAAATACCCCATAACAGCCTTGATAACAAGGGGTTTGTGTGCAGAATACATCATCGAGTCTTTTTTTATCGCCGCTAAACATTTAGTCTAGATCATCAACAATGTTTTAATCGATGTTGCGAAACGGTGCGCATTTGATAAAGGCTTAAGTGCCGCGCACGTGTCTATGATTGACAGCGGCATTTAATTTTAGCCAATGAGAGCGCATGCCGCTATTTGCTGCAAATTGCAATGGCTGTCAGGTGAAGAATTCAATGAAAAGTATAATAATTTTGTAAATAATTGATTTTCGAGGATATAATATGCTAACCAACATGAATTCACACAGCGGATACCACATAAACCGATTTTATAAGGATATACCGAAGTACAGTTACGTCTGCATCGTTTAACATCGTGTAATCCAACCTGAAATGTACCAAGTCTTCAGACAACGTTTTTGGACGAAAAATGAATGTCAACATATGAAATTAAAGTTGTGAAACTGATTCCGTATTGGATATCATTGAGTGTGAGCATTATGATATATATTTTTGTTTGATTTATGCTGTTTATGATTGCCTGATGCAATGGCATTATTGTATGATGGCGGGAAGTGACAGAAAAACATCTTTATAATTGTGAACTCCAAGCTGTCATTTCGAACCGAGAGCAAGACAAGCTCGATGTTACGAACAAATTCTAGAAAAATAAAACCATGGGCTAAAAATAAGAAAGTATATACGATTCTGAATGCACACATGAATTTATGTAGAGAAATAAGCATTTTTCGTGGCTCCAGAAAAAGTTTTTGTCTTGGGCATCACATTGTCAAAAACCATTGTTCGCTGATGTTTTTATTTTGTGATTTCATTTCCCGTACGCCGGCACAGAACGTATGCGTCCTCAAGGGCGCATCCGTTCACAAAGGGTTAAAAGAAAACACTGAAGAGTCTCATTGAACTTCTTGGTCTTTTATCATACTGGCCATTGACAAACCCACCCCTTGAAGTACTCTCTAATCTTACCCAGTTGTACATATATACGTAACTACCTTATGCACCGGTACATGTACTACTTATGTACTGCCTTATGTGCTACTATGTACACTAAATATTCAGCTAAGTTTGAATGAAATAATGCATTTGACACCTGTGTAGTCTATATTATAAATATTACCATATTTATAATTCATGCCGAATACGTTTGCTGATTTGGCATTTGTTTGGTAGTCTGAACTCTAGAGGCCAAGTGAGAAAACTCTGGTGTCAGTTATGCCTACATAAAGTGAATTGCTCCTCCAAAACGCATCATGTGTAAAAGTGAATCATTGGAGCTAAGTAAAAATGGGGATACTATAAAGGAACAATTTGAAAAACGTTTTTGGTCATATTTTATCATAGTGTTCTCAATCTATAATATTTTGTTGTTGGATTTTAGAACATATTCAATGGCAAACAATGCTCATAATTCTTGTTGATATAAATTCAAATTCCAGATTTGTATGCAGAAGATATAGATCCTAAAAAGAAACTAGATGACCTGATACATTTAGCAGAGTTGTGCATTGAAGTCCTTCAACAGAACGAGGAGTATCATGCTGAGGTAAGATGGCCTATAAGAATTGAATGCCATGCTCATAAGATTCATGTTAAAAATCATTCCCTCAATCTTGTACTTGCTGTAGTATTTTGTTATTGTTATTTTGTTATAGTAAACATTTTGTGAATATCTTACAATATTTAAGTATATGACAAATGTCAAAAGGGGACAAGATAAATTTGTAATTTATTTTTTCAGTGATTTTCCCATCGCATTTGATTAGACTTGGGGTCAATTGTAAATCCTAATTTAAGTATGGCTGTTAATCATATTTTAAGTGTACACTCATACAAATTATTAGAATAAAACAGCAGTGCAAATTGGTGATCATTTGATTATTTATCTTATCTATACGGTAATCATAGATATGCAAGTGCAACCTTTCATGACATAAATTTTAAATCAATTATTTACAAAAGTAGTATTTTATTATGACATTGAATAGATGAATAATTTCTATCACACCCATATGCAGAACAGATGACGTATTTTGAAATACACTTTAACCATTCTTGTTTCAAGAAAATTATCATACATGTTTAATACTATGCCTTGATCAATAAGAAAGCAGAAATCTTCCAGAGACTACAATGTTTCCCTTACTTTTGATTTACACTGTTTTTAAAGCCGATATGTATTGTATGTTTCTGATGCGCTTTAATATCACACTAAATCACCTTTTCCCATGGAAATTTTGTAATTATGAAAGCCACTTTTGAGATTTGGGGCTGTCATCACCAGGGCAATACATTTGACTGGAATGTAACATCAAGAGGTTGGAAAATGGCCTCATTAAAATAACCATCATTTTGTGTATAGTCTCAATGCTCACAATGTAGGATTATCAAGTATGATTAAATATGAAACTCCATCAATTGACAAATTATTAGAAACAAGGAGTATTATTGTACATATTTTTCTGTGGATCCTACACGTATGCAGTATACTTAAAAGCAGTTCTATAACATACAGTCCATTAAGATAATTTTAAACTTGCCCATGTCAATTATGTGATAAACATAAGTAAAAACATGTTAAAGAATAAAAAGAAAGTTTGCATTGTGAATGCGTAGGTTCAAAATATGTGATCTGCACTACATACACATTTTCCATATTGATTATGAGTGTGCCCACAATGATTGATCTAAAATCTTGTGAATACAGATGTTATTAGCAGTCATTTTTTGTAAGATATGTGATAAACTGAACAGAAAATGGGATGATTATATTTCTGGTAATTACTGGTTTTATTTGGCACTTAGACTCATGGCTGCCAAAACAAAATACTAAGTAACTTGGAAATGACGCAGGTCACACTAAACATTCTAGCTATGACAGTTGCACACTGTAAATGATATTCTGAGTAAATTCCAACAGGCCATGGAAATTTCGGTACTAAGTTAGTTAAACTAGTTTATAAAGATCAGTAACTAACATTTTATTGAAAAATCCCTAGATTTGGTTGAGACCTTTTTAAGATTTTAATCATGGCAAATGTTCTTGTATCAAAATGACCCTTAGAAGTCAGAATTTATTTACCTTACACAAACCATTTTATTTTTGGTTAAGTAACATGAAGATTTACTTCTTAATGTGTAGAAAATAATTCTTTCATGTGATGCTCGGGTTTACTGTGCGTGCTACTAAACAAAATGGCTGAGCTTGCTGATAAACATGATAATTGTATGTATGTAATTTGTTGTGAACCCATGTCATTATCCTCTTGTGATGTTCTTCTCTCCCTTGTCATGGCTGATCATTAATCTTAGGCCTTTAAGTCGGTGAGTGCAGTTTATACTACTTGATTATGTTTCATAATCTTCACTTTTATGTAGATTTTACGTTTAGTTCATTAGTTGATGTTTTCATTCTGTTTTTATATTTTCTATCACTTGTCACTTAAAGATACAATTAATGCCCATTTGAATAGAATTAATTAAATGATTTTAAGTAGACCAAGCAATTGTCTATAATATGCAGTCTACATTATGTTCAGAGCTTTAAATACTGTAGCCTAATAATTCATGATGTGTATTATATATATAGTTTGTTTATGATTCTAAATTGTTGAAATTTTTAGCTTAGAAAATTTAGTTTTTGGATATTTTTAATGATTTGAAATCATAAATAGAAAACTATAAGAACTGAAGAAATCATGAATCCTTTTGCCACATGTATATACTGCATAAGTGCAACTTCGAAGAGTAATAATTGGTTTCATTACAGCAGAAGTGATAAGTGTAACAAAAATCACTTATTATCACAGTTTTCCAAAGATTATTATCACTGATGATACACAAATAGCTAATAAAATAATGTTATATTATGCCACATGTCAAGGTTCAGACAATGAGTAGAAGGGTTAAAATGAATTGTAGAATGTGCCAGTAAGCCAGTTTTGCTCTTTAAAAATAGAAGGTTGGTCTGCACCTTGGCATGTAGTGGTTTTTATTGACATTTGCTCTCCAAGACTAGTTTATAGTCTTGTGAATACATGCATATTATGGATGTTTGTATTTTATTTATTTTAGTATGTGGAACAACTGCTCTAGATACATTTTTGGAAATGTTGTTTTGAGTGCTTTTTTAGCATCAACGATTGCTGTTTGCTATTTAAACTTGAACCATTCATATTTGCTTGCTTAAGACCTATAGTAGATAGTGATATGTATTTGTATCAATCATCATTAATTAAATCCTGTAATATATATTTCACTTTGACAAAAAAATTCATCCATAAATTCCCTATTGATCAATATTAACGTTTTTATTCTGACGATCGCCAAGTGATATATCTATATGTCTATATTTTTCAAGTGGCAGGAGTAAAAAATGTCGTGTACAGGAAAAATGCTTACCGTATCCGTGAAACTTAGTTTAGTGTGACATTGTTCTGGTGTCATTATAAAAGAATTCATAAATATCCCTTTTTATAATGAACAAATATAATGTAAGTGAGATTATTTTACGTATCTTTTTTTAATTTGAAATCTTCATGCTTCATTGGATTTACCTAGATAGAAAAAGGTATTTTTGATAACTGTTTTGTTTAAAATCAGTTAAAATGAGACATTAATAATTAAATCCCCCCAGACAAAGTTCGGAGGGAGATTTCTAGCTTTGCTTTTGTCCGCATATGTCTCTATGTATGTATGTATGTCCGACCGAAATAAACAGGCTCATAACGCGAAGACTATTTGGGCGATTGCTTTGCAAATTGACTGTTTTGTTTGAGGAAAAAAGTATGTCTCAAAAATTTTTGTTTATACTTTGGCCTACTTTTGATGAACTTATGAGCGTTACGTAATTAAGTTTGTTACCACCCTACAGGGAGAAGTATTTGACCAACCTTCATATTTTGCGTCATTGAACTACTCTCTAGAGCTGATTAGATTTTGGTGTACTTTGGCCTACTTTTGATGAAGTTACGATGTGTTTTTAAAAATCCAATTATTATGAATTTGTGTTAATCTGTCTCCAGGGAAAAGTTTATGACTTATCATCACCAAACTTGACATTTGGTATGGCTATATCACTCCTCTCTCCTCACGTGATTTGATATTTGAGTACTTTGGCCTACATTTTAAAAATTTATGGAATATTCGAATAAAATTATTGTTACCCCTGCACTGGGAAAAGTATTTCACCTATGGTCATTAAACTTTACAATTATGTTCACTATACTAGTCTCCACAGTTGAATTGATGTTGGTGTACTTTGGACTACTTTTTACGAACTTATGCGCTTTATGTAATAAACCTTTTTATCACTACAGGAAGAAGTATTTGACCTATGGTCACCAAACTTCATATTTAGCTTATATATTAGCGTCAATATTTAGCGTCATTGTACTACTCTCCAGAGCTGATTAGATTTTGGTGTACTTTGGCCTACTCTTTTGATGAAGTTATGATGTGTTTTAAAAAGAAGTTATTACGAATTTGTGTTTATCTGTCTCCTGGGAAGAGTTTATGACCTACTTGACATTTTGTATGACTATATCACTCTACTCATGCGATTTGATGTTTGAGTATTTTGGCCTACTATTGAAAAATTTACGGAATATTCGATTAAAACAATTGTTACCACTGTACTGAGAAAAGTATTTCACCGATAGTCATTAAACTTTACAATTTTGTTCGCTATACTAGTCTCCACAGCTGAATTGATGTTGGTGTACTTTGGCCTACGTTTGACAAACTTATGAGCGATACGTGTTCATACCTGGTTACCACTCTACAGGGAGAAGTATTCGACCTATTATCTCCAAATTTCACATTTAGCTTCCTATGGTCACCAAACTTAATATTTAGCTTCTTTGTACTACTCTCCAGACCATATTAGAATTTGGTGTACTTTGGCCTACTTTTGATGAAAATACGATGTGTTTTTAGAAAAAAATTATTACGAATTTAGATTTTAGTGTACTTTAGCCCATTTTTGATTAAGTTTAAATACGATGTGTTTTTATTTTCATTCTGCTTAGATGTGTTGCCTTTCTACGATATTCTTTATACATGTATATACATTTAATTTGAATTACTAATTTTAAAATTGATTGACCTAAAAGGCCCTGATCTAGGAAGGGGAGATTTATGGCGTTCCCGACGACTACTTGTTGGTAAAGTGAAGTGGCTCTTTGTTATGGATACAAAAACAGTATAGTGTTTGATTCTATCTAATTCTAGTGGTCTGTGCAGCCTTCAAGTATTCCTTTTAAGCTTATGCTAACTCTGGTGTACAGCAGTCAGATCCATTCTTGTTATGAGTGACAAGTAACTCTTGTCTCCCCCATTAATGATCTCATCCTAGCCTTGGCCTTGGTCTACCACAGGCCTTCACTTGTTGGATGTTTAATGACGAATGATATGGAATATGAATATAGTATATATAGCGCAGGTATTACAAACCATTCAAATGGCTACTTGCCACGAGGCAAGTATATTTGCCAACCAACATGCCCGGCATAGCAAATTACCCATGAGCCTAAGAATAGAAGACCCCTGGACAAACGAGAATGATGAAGAAAAGCATGGCATTTGTCAACTGCATTCATGTCCAATATATAAGGAAGACTACGTGAGAAAGACAGTAGGCAACCTTGTTAACAGGCTGAGCACCTGGATACCAACTAAGTTGAATCAGCGATGCAGTTCTAGACTACAAAAATGGTTCGGAAAAGTGAAGTGAATATTCTCAAACACAAGTGGTGAAAGGGGAAGATAGTCAAGATACTGAAGGGCATTAAAAGATCATGATGTACAAACCTGCACACACCATTAACAAAGTCATGGCTGAGCATTTGAGCATGATTCAGCTTCTTCAGATGAAAGAGAATCAATATATAAAGATGCAGCATTAACACCTGCTATCTTCACTCCTTATCTTGCAAAACATCCCTTTAAATGACTTCATTGAATTAAGAGGCTGACTATGTTTTTACCCCTCAATTTCATATAGATGATGGTAACTCCAGATGCTCCGAAAGACGCCAGATTTGTCATTTTGGTTGTTTTGGCTAAAAATGATCATTATAATATTACATAACAGCGTGAAGATGAAGCAAGCCAAAGCCGTCCTGCGCAAAAGCAAGAATGTGTGTCCAAATGGACAACTCAATTATCCGTAATGAGAATCTACAGGCCGAAAAAAAATCAAAATCACATCTCCAGAGAAGTGATAACAGTGTTTAGGCTAGAACAAGACAGAAGTGTGCCATTTACTCCAGGAAGATAGCATTAAATTGTGCAGTATCATGCAGCATCGGTCACAAACGAAATGATGGAACAGATGCTTCGTTTCATGCTTCCATGGCAGTAGTGGCACTTACGGTTTCATCTGTTGACCATTCATCCTTCCAAAGCAGCACAGTGAAGCAAAATAACCTTAGGATGCTTCGAATGCTCGAGATAAATCACAGAAAAACGTAAAAAAAGTATGCCGATGGTGTAGCTTGATGCTGATTAGCAGATCCATAACAGGAGCACCTAAGTCAAACAAACACAAATCAATTTCAGCAGAGTGGTTGACATTTTTTTCCAGAACCAGCCAGAAGTGCGCCAATCCCTATCAAAACAGCCAGATCACTCTAAATTGGAAGCCAGATCACCCACAATCCCACCCGAAATGACACATCTGCCATCTTTTGGAGCACCTTGAGCTACATGTACATGTACCAATGTCTATGTGAAATTGTAGGAATTGACCACTCGATTGGAGTGTCAATGGGAAAATTGAGCATGCTGACGTCTGGTTTACCGGAACGAAGTGACGTCTGATTTACCCGAACGAAGTGAGGGTAAATCAGAGGTCAGCATGCTCAATTTTCCCATTGACACGACAATCGAGTGGTCAAATACCATTCTATCATGACTAAAATCCACACTAAACGAGTGTCTGATTCGTTTTTATTTTGAAATAAATCATATCATAACATTCTCATTGCAAGTCAATTTGTCAACCAGCGTGCTCAATTATACGATTGACTGCACGCGTGAGACCACTACTATGGCACTAGTCTAAACTTTTGACCATGCGACGTCAGCGGCTGTATTGAAAATGTGACGAAGTTTAGACTAGTGCCGTAGTAGTGGTCTCCGCGCGTGCAGTCAATCGTATAATTGAGAACGCTGGTTGACCAATCAGCGTTGGTTATTGGCGGTGATTTTTGCACGGAATGATAGAATGGGGTTTAATTACTTTTTTACATTTGATTACTTTTGAGTCCCCATTTCATAGTTCCGAAGCCCCCGCCCCCTTTTTCTGGTTTTGACGTGG
>CM032663.1:25846923-25897019 GCA_019095985.1 Streblospio benedicti | reverse complement strand
AAAAAAAAAAAAAATTTTTCCAAAATTATTTAATAATTTTAAAGGATTTTTCCCATTTTTTAAAAAGTTTAATTTTTTTTCCCCCCAAAATTGGGGGGTTTTTTTTGGTTTTTTTTTCTTCAGGGGGGGAAAAAAAGGGGGGTTTTCCTTCCCAGAAAAAAAATTTTTTTTTTAAAATTCGGGGTTTTTAAAACATTTTTTTTGGGTTTCTCCACAAAAATTTTCGTTTTTTTATATTAGGGTTTTTTTTAAAAAACCCCCTTTTTTTTTTCCAACATTCAAAAAATTTTTCCCGTTTTTTTCCCACGTACCCCCCCGGGGTTTTTATTAAATATTCATCTTTTAAATTTTTTTAATTCACCCTGTCCCGTTTTTTTGGATTTCCCCTTGCTTTTTTCACGTATCTCAGCCTCGTGGGCGTTTACCTTATTCCAGCCTCTGTCGCTTTTTTTCACCCTGACTTTTTTTTCCCGGGGTTTTTTGCGTTCCCCCCGGGTGCCAAACATCAGATATTTTTTGATAGTAAGAGACGTGAGAGAGAAAATTGGAAACTTAAGAGATTAGATCGAAAATATACATTTGGCAATAAACAAAGTAATCATGAAATACTCTCGAGGCTGCTGCTTGCAGGGTTCCCATTGGGGTGCCGGGAAACACCGGGAATTCAGTGGTTGAAGCGGAGGTCGGAATTAGCCTGGGAATTCGATAAAAATTATGCGATTTCCGGGAAAAGGCGTGAATTTTGTAATTTTAAATGATCGTGGGACGAAATTATCGTATTATCGCTTCGCATGGGCACTGCCATAAATTTACATTCAGAACACCATATAATTTCAACTGGTTCACCAGTGCGCGCTCCGTGTCGCACGCTGCTGTATTAAAAGTTGTGATAAATGCATGATGCAGTATGTGTCCTTATTCTTAGTATTTGTTGTTGTGTCGTCTTAACTGCTGTATAAAATAAGTGCCAAAGATTTAAAAAATTTCAAGTTTATTTAATTTTGCTGGTTTTCGAACATAAAGTTCCTCATCACAAGCTAAAATATATAAAGGTAGCCAAAAATATAAGAATGTCTTGTGCTTATATAAAACAATTTGTATAACATAAATATAGGTTAAAATACATTTCGTTGTACAAGACATTCTTATATTTTTGGCTACCTTTAGATATTTTAGCTCTGATGAGGAACTTTATGTTCGAAAGCGCTCAGCAAAATTAAATAAACTTGAAATTTCTTAAATCTTTGAACACTTTATAGCAGTTATACATAACAAAAAAAATTAAGAATAACGAAAACTGCTGCAGTTCAAATAATGAATTTGGCTTACAGTATGTGTCCACTTGCCAAAATGGCTACAATAAGGAAATAGATGTCAATGTGTTGAAATTTTTTGTTATACGATTAAGATATTAAAGTAACATTGAAATGAATTATGTACGATCATTCCTAATGAGGTTTTACATAAAGTTATCTACTTTTAATCCCGATGACACTGCTTCTAAATGCCATTTGAGGGATTTATATGATGAAACCTGTGACAGGATCTAACACGGATGAGTGTGTCCAGCGATTGGAAATGATAACAGAAACAATTTAAAAAAGAAAATTTTAAAATCCGATTGCCAATTTAGCATCAATTTTGGGATATTGGCCAATTTAGCATCAACTTTGTTTGCTAAAAAAATTCAACCTGTTTTTAGAGGTTGCTTCAAACATTATATATGTTTCTATTAGAAAATTGATTTTTCCAAATTTTGTTTTTTTTGCTGGAAACGTATTGAATTACCACATTCAGGCCGAAAAATTTGGCAACCCTTTACCTTTTACAACATTTAATCTTTATCATTTTAAGAAATAAATATAGTGCTTTGTCGTTGTTGTGATATATGTATTTTATTCTGCATTTGTTTGGCCAATTCTAACTTCATGCCAAGAATTTAAATTTGGATGTTGCAATACTTTAAAAACTATAATTTCACTCGTAAAAAGCAAAATACTGCGTTTTACAGGAAATCAAGTACACCAGCAGAATAAAGTTCATCGACATAAAAAATCAAAATATATTGTTACCTGCACCAGCCGGTTGTCCAAAAGGTTCTAATATTCATTGTATTGATGCTTTTTCTTATTATCACCCTTTGAGACCATAAATTGTACATATTTTAAGAATTCTATCGAATACTCCCATTATCAGATGACAATAAATGCAATGGGTATGGTCAATGCCATCTGAGAGTACTTTAGTTGCTGTTAAATCTGCAACAACGATTTAGTTTGACTAAGGCTGATTCTCTCAAACCATTTACAAATGCATAAATTATGATAATTATGTCATGTGAAAATCAACTTTTTGGGGGAGTTGTATGGTCGGTGTTGCCATGTTTCTGTAATAAGGCTAATCATTGACACTTGAAATACTGTCATCATTTCTCGTGTAAGCCCAATTTGCATGAAAAAATGCACCCATGGCGGATGTTACAAAATTTTTAGGTATATTTTACATTTTCTTAAATTACATCGTTATTTAAACGTGTCAGATTTGCGTGTCGGATAAATTTGATTCGTCGATATTAAAGCAATAGCATTTTTTACATACCATTTTTTTCAAGTTATAATGAGTTAAACCACATTTCTTGTTTTCAAGTGAATCTTTATTAAATTGTTAAATGTAATAATGTTCCAAGATAATGCGTCAAGGGATGCATGTTCAAACATCTCCAAAATTTGGAAAATTTGATGCAATGTCAGACAGAGCAGATTCAAATATTCCAGGTTCTTATATAGAATGTACATCATGTAATGACATATTGTTAATGAATGTGTGATCTGTTTGTATCCCCACAATTAAATGAAATTTGGTATGAAATCCGGCGTGATGGCAAAAAAGTGGTGTATCCAAAACTTGACTGAAATCCGAAATGGAATATTTAGCATCAACTTTTCAAAATTACAGAATATGATCATAGTTTTCGTAGGATTATTATTTGCAGATGGAAAAAATTTTGAGTCTTATTAAGGGAACTTCGTTAGTTGTATAATTTTGTTGAGCATCTAGTGTTTTCTTGTCGGCATTTCACTATTTCAACACAATAAGTAACGTATAAAGTAGCCTTGATTTTTGTTTTAAAACCTGGAAAAAAACAGGAAACAACCTGGAATTTCATTCTCCGAAATCACTGGGAACCCTGTGCTTTGTTTACCTTATTTTAGGCCATTGTTTAGGCTTTTAATGTAAACATAAGATATTTTTCTATAGTAAGAGAGATGTGAGAGAAAATTGGAAACTTAAGAGATTAGATCGTAAATATACATTAGACAATAAATAAAGTAATCATGAAATACTCTTAATGTGATGAAAACTGCTCATGGAATTGTCCATGAGACCAATAAAAATTTTATTATACACGTTTGACTTTGACCAAGTATTTGATATTTACAATCGTGCCATCTATAGTGATGATTTGCGTGTTTCAGATCCCCCCGGTCGGGGACCCCCTCAAGTCCCCGACCGACCTGCGCTCCCCTAGCAACGACCTGCGCTCCCCTAGCAACGACCTGCGCTCCCCTAGCAACGACGTGTTCAAGCGGGCGGCGTCCGACGACGGAGAGTCCGGCTTCGAGGTTGTAGTTCATAGTTCCACTTTGTTGCGCCGCAACGGCAATAATACGATAGATTCAGATATTTAGCAGCATTGGGATCATAGACTTGAGAAGTTAGATAAGCATATCAACTATCTAAATAGATGGAATCTATGATTAAATGGTAAAATATGTGTGATTAAGTCTCATATCATTTCAAAGTTTGTACATCCAGCAAGCGTATTGTCAGTCCCAGATGAAGTCCTTTGAGCCTTAAAGCGGCGTATATATAAATTTTTATGGAATGGAGATGGTGAGAAGGTAAAACGATCTGTCCTAAGTAATTCAATTAAAGATGGAGGTTTAAATATGATTAATGTTGATGCTTTCATAGAATCTATAAAAGCATCATGGGTAACAAAATTACTCACTATTGCGGGGAAATGGTCTGATATCTTTCATATGAAAGCTCAATACATTGGGTTGCCATTAGAATACATTATAAAAATGAGTGTGTCCAAAATTTCAAACTTCCCTATTCTCAAGGCTTTTCCAAGGTTTTATCAAGAAGTTTTACAATGTTATTTTAAATCAAAATGTATCAAGCCTTTTTGTAAACTCACCCCACATGAGCTAATCGAACAGCCAATATGGGGAAATGATCACTTTAAAGTTAAAAATAGTAATTTATATTCTAAGAACTGGTTGAAACAAAATATTATGTATATAAAAGATCTCATAAATGCAAATGGTAATTATATAGATGAAAATGATATGTATGATATGATTGTAGTTAGAACCAATATATTACAAGAAATGTTTGTAATAGAGACATATGTATTAAAAAGAATTAAAAATGTAAACCCTAGTATGGGAAAAGATGTTAAAATAAGAAATTCATATTGTGTATTAGTGGAAAACAAATTGCAAGATATCAGATACAAAAATAGCAATTTTTTCTACAGGTTGTTAGTTAAAAAGACCCTTGAAAGATCACATATGGAGTCTTTTTATTCTGATGAGTTTAAATTTGAAAATAATAATAGAAATTGGACATGTATTTATGAACAAAAATTGTGTTTTAAGGGTTTTAATGATTTAAGTATTTTTAACTTTAAAATCTTAAATAATATTCTTCCATGTGGGAAATCTTTACACAGGTGGAAAACAAATATATAAAAAAATTGAGATATGTGTAAAGAAGTTGAGTCCATTAAACATATGTTATATGAATGTTCCCATGTATCACAAATATGGTTAAAAATAAGTAATATTTTAGATTTTAATGTAAAATGGAAGACAATTGTGTGTGGTTATATAGAGTACACAGTTACAGATAAGATATTTGCACCTAATTTTATTTTATCAATCATTGCATTTGCTATTTTCAAAGAAAATTCCAATTGTAAATTCTACAAAAAGTTTTTAAGAATAGAAAATATAATAGCCAGCATTAAGAAATATTTATCATCATATTTTATGATTGAAAGAAATTTAGACATGAAAATATTACTTTTTTATATAAATAATGTATTCTCTTTACTATTGATAACAAAATGAGTGCATTTACTGTATGTTTTGTTTTAATTTCATAGTGCTAATAATGTTTTGTTTTTAATTGTAGAAAGTGATTTACTAAAAATTTAAAAAAAAAGCATTGATTAATGAATAATTATTTTACAGGCTTATTCAATCAATCTAATCAAATCCTAAATCTATTAGGACAGGGCCTAACTATTCCTGGCTGGTCAGTCTGCGTCCCAACCGTTCCCTTCAGGCTTTTCTATCATTTAGGTCTCATACATGAGAGTGGGACTTGATTCAAAAACCATGAAATTTTGTTTTTGAAAGATTCTTTTATTGTCAATAACTAAGCCTGTCTGTTATCAAAACTTTACATATCTTACATTTACAAAATAAATAAAGATATGTAAAGTTTTGATCGTTTTTTGGAAAGTTATTGACAGCAAAAGAATGAAAAAAAGACAAAATAACATGAATCCATATGCTGTATACCAAGTTACTAGAATACTTTATATTCACAAGACCGTGTTCCGTTGCCTCAGGACGGCGTCTCGGCGTCGCCGTGGGCGACGGTCGCCCCCGACGACGACGACGTCTCCGTGGAGGCCGTTCCGCTCGAGCGACTTCTCGCCGAGCTGCAGTCGGTCGCGGTCGAGTGGACGTCGCTGAGAGCGAGCCGAGTGTGCGGCTGCCACACGCCGTTTGAGAGCCACGTCAAAAAGGTCAGCGGCGGGGGTCAGGGAGAGGTCAGCGGGGGTCAGGGAGAGGTCAGCGGGGGTCAGGGAGGAGGTCAGGGAGGTCAGGGGGGGTCAGGGAGAGGTCAGCGGGGGGGGAGGTCAGCGGGGGGGTCAGGGGGGTCAGGGGGGGTCAGGGGGGAGGTCAGCGGGGGTCAGGGAGAGGTCAGGGGTCAGGGGTCAGGGGAGAGGTCAGCGGGGGGGGTCAGGGGAGAGGTCAGGGGGGTCAGGGAGAGGTCAGTGGGGGTCAGGGGGGTCAGGGGGAGAGGAGGTCAGGGGGGGGTCAGGGAGAGGTCAGCGGGGGTCAGGGAGAGGTCAGCGGGGGTCAGGGAGAGGTCAGGGGGGGTCAGGGAGAGGTCAGCGGGGGTCAGGGAGAGGTCAGCGGGGGGGTCAGGGGAGGTCAGGGGGGGGTCAGGAGAGGTCAGTCAGGGGGGGGGGAGAGGTCAGCGGGGGTCAGGAGAGGTCAGCGGGGGTCAGGGAGAGGGGGGGGGTCAGGGAGAGGTCAGGGGGGGTCAGGGAGAGGTCAGCGGGGGTCAAGGAGAGGGGGGGGTCAGGGAGAGGTCAGGGGGGTCAGGGAGAGGTCAGCGGGGGGTCAGGGAGAGGGTCGGGGGGGGGTCAGTCAGGGGGGGTCAGGGAGAGGTCAGCGGGGGTCGGGGGGTCAGGGAGGGGTCAGGGAGTTGGGGGTCAGGGAGAGGTCAGCCATGGGGGTCAGGGAGAGGTCAGCGGGGGTCAGGGAGAGGTCAGCGGGGGTCAGGGAGAGGTCAAAAGGGAAAAGAGTGGGTTCAGTTGTTGTTGCTTATTATTAATTTTTCTTAATTTTCTTCCAAAAGCCTGCAAGCTAAAAAACAAAAAAAATTGGTTTAAGTTTGAGAAGAAATGAATGAAAACTTGGAACAAATGAATATCCAACATATGTTTGTTAATGTTCACTTTACCCTACCTTTCACTGACCAGTGCCGTTGCGTGTTTAGAACCACTGCTGGGGCTGTGGCCGCGTCTTCTGTCTGCTGCTTGTATAGAGAAGCAGGTCGCCCTGCCCGGTCATACTTAGTCATACATATTAACTCTATAAGAATCTCTTTTAAATACTAAAGTCTATTTAGTAGGGTATTCTTAACATTGATACATAACTATAATGTACACATATTCAAATCTATTTGTAAATTTTCAATTCAAGTAAAAGGTGATTATATACAAAACAGTTTGAAAAATATTAATAGTAAGATAAAAATAGGCGATCAATATTGTAGTTGGTTTGTGAAAACTACCCTCCCCAAAGCTGGTTGATAGTGGTCCATCTTATTGTTTAATAGTGTCCCTTGTTTTGCCCCATATATTTCCACTCCCTCCCTAATCTGACGTTGTAATGGTTTCTGAAACGTTTTTATGATGTTCATCTTGAATTTTGTTTCGGTCCCAGGGTGCTTTTGATAAATGTTTGGCCAGCGCATTGCTGCTGTGTCCTTGAGGGTTGTTTATAGCTGCCAAGTGTTGTCTTCCTCGAGTGTATCCCGACCGTCCACTTTCTCCAAAATATTTGATGTCTTTTCCACTCTCCGTACAACTTACACATTCCACCATATATACAACCCCTTCTTTGGTACAAGTTCCTTTACCTCCAGTCTTATGTATAAAGCAGTCCTCTCTCCCACACCGTCTTTCCTCTTGTAGTCCAGGCAACATTCTCTCTATGCATTTTCCCGCTCTCTCAACAACTTTGATTTTTACCATGGATTCTTTTTTGTGATGTTTCTTAATTTGTTAGCTAGAGCGCTGTTGGGTGTGGGGGGCAAAACAAACAGTTTCATAAGGTCTTTGCCATGATACCTTATTGATTTCCTTCTTTTTTCTTTCTTTCCTTTTGTTTATACGTTTTCGGTCTATACATAGGGCAAATACCTGTTCTATCTCGTTCTCTCTTTTTCGTATGTTTCAATTCCACTTTTTATAACATCGAGTCTAATTTGTTCTGGGTACCCACTGATTTTCATTCTCCTAGAAAGTTCATTGAGAAAGCCAACTTTCACACCTTTATCAAGCTCAGCAGATGTATTCCTTAAAATTCTTACTACCTCTTGTACAAGGGTCATTATTTTCATTTTCTTAGGCATCGCTGAGTGTGCCATCAATACAAAGTCATTTGCCATAGGTTTTCTATAAAACCTGTAAGTGATTTTGCCATTTACTACTTGGACTGCCAGGTCTAATATGGGCATCATGTTGTCTTCATGATTCGATGGGCAATCTATTTCCACTTGTATACATTCACTTATTGTATTGGCTAGCTCTTGTATGAGTCTTGCAGTACGTAAGTCTCCCTTCACTGTTTTGTCAGTTTCCACTTCCGTTGGTTTTACTATTACTTTTCCATTCTCAACTCTTGCTCCTAGTGGCATTTCATTTGCTATACAATTTCCATCATCCACATACCTCATATAGCCATGCAGCATCCAATCAATGTTACTTGTTGCTTCCTCAATTTTGTCTTTGAATTTTTTATGCAGAGACAGAAAATGTGCATGAAGTAAAGATAGATTTTTGTTATCGAAAGCCTCCTTTGACTTGTCTAACTAGACAGACTTTATAATCAAACACCAGTAGTTTGGCAGGTGCAACGTCAATTTCACCTCGTTGGAGCGTTCATCGACCATGGTCTGGTCAGTTTACTGACAACAAAAAAGAAGACCCTCCAAAGCATAGGATGCCTTGCATAATTTGATTTAACTATGTGACTGGTGACAACAATCGAAGGAGGCCTACTGAATATTTGGAGTGTGACTTAATTATTAGTAGTTTACTTATTCTTGAAAATTTTTCCATTTTCATAATGTAGACATGTTCCTGATTTTGCTCTAGGTGTCTCTTTATTTGCAATATACATGTACTCATATATTGCCCACGTGGCTGAGTTACTGTGTTCATTTTCCAAGTATCGATATAACAAAAATATGCTTAATACGATATTTTGGCTTCTCATCAATTTCGTAATAAACATACTCTACTGCATTAAGCTAACTGGATAATTAGGGTAGCAGGTCCCCAAAACAATAAGTAACCAACAGCTATAAAAAGTTATTATGCTGCAAACAAAATGGGCTATACTTTTAAGTGCTCTTTTGTTCATTTGCATGTTGTTTGATTTTGTTCTATCTATTGTTCAGTCAGAATTTGGTTTCTTGACTGAGTTGACCTTGTGAAACAAAATCAAGTTTAAATTTCGGCATGGTTTATTACTGAACTGTTTGACTTGCTCTGTTAAGGAGCATTTGTTCACCTCGAATTAGAAGGATTTATCGAGTTAAAATGTTCTGAATAAGTTGGTCATTTTTACATTTATTTTATGGACAATTTTAAGAGAATCAGTTTCTCCTAGAGTTAAGCTGATGCTCAACTTATGTGAGCTTGAGTAAAACAGGTCCAAGTGTACCACAGATAACTGATTAATAGCCAGAGCAATTTTTGTATACCCAAGATGTTTTCAGTTAGGCCCGGCATTTATACATCTAAATTAACGATTTGGTGTGTTATGTTAACTTGATACTTTGACAGTTATGTTTGGAAAAAATACTAATGTTATGTTTTGTTATATGAGCAAAAAACTATACCTCTACACCTGGGAATGTATTCAATTGTGGGCTATTATTTGTATTTGTTTGTAGGCCTGTAACGATACGCTTGAGCAACGATACAATACACATCACGATACTTTGTTGGCGATACGATACACATCACAGTAATAAAAAACATACGTCAAAACACACAACAGTCTGTACACGCTGTACATTACGACTAGTTGCACAAGAAATCTATACTGAAATAGCGGAGCGCCGTTCGCCATTCAATTGATATTTTGTTAGTAACGCCGTTTGCAATACAGCAAAGATGGCGGCGCCCACACTCATGGGAAAAAGACAAAGATTTACCTTGAATTATGCAATATTTTGCATATGAATTCATTTAACAGTTATAATCGTGAAAGTATCGCGATATAGACTATCATATCGATACTTTAATCGTGAGTAAATAAATCGTGATTCAGCGATGCATCGGTGTATCGTTGCAGTCCTATTTGTTTGGTATTTATTGCTTGAACAATAAGAATTTACCAAATTATTTTATACCAATAACAAATGAAGATTATGTTTTACATGCAGCAAGGAGCATTAAAAAAGGTAAATGTAATCTTATATGGAGTCATTTATATAGACGATTTTATTGCCTGTTTTACCATATTTTATTGATGTGTATTAAAAGAAAACACTGAAGAGTCTCATTGAACTTCTTGGTCTTTTATCATACTGGCCATTGACAAACCCACCCTTTGAAGTACTCTCTAATCTTACCCAGTTGTACATATATACGTAACTACCTTATGCACCGGTACATGTACTACTTATGTACTGCCTTATGTGCTACTATGTACACTAAATATTCAGCTAAGTTTGAATGAAATAATGCATTTGACACCTGTGTAGTCTATATTATAAATATTACCATATTTATAATTCATGCCGAATACGTTTGCTGATTTGGCATTTGTTTGGTAGTCTGAACTCTAGAGGCCAAGTGAGAAAACTCTGGTGTCAGTTATGCCTACATAAAGTGAATTGCTCCTCCAAAACGCATCATGTGTAAAAGTGAATCATTGGAGCTAAGTAAAAATGGGGATACTATAAAGGAACAATTTGAAAAACGTTTTTGGTCATATTTTATCATAGTGTTCTCAATATTTTGTTGTTGGATTTTAGAACATATTCAATGGCAAACAATGCTCATAATTCTTGTTGATATAAATTCAAATTCCAGATTTGTATGCAGAAGATATAGATCCTAAAAAGAAACTAGATGACCTGATACATTTAGCAGAGTTGTGCATTGAAGTCCTTCAACAGAACGAGGAGTATCATGCTGAGGTAAGATGGCCTATAAGAATTGAATGCCATGCTCATAAGATTCATGTTAAAAATCATTCCCTCAATCTTGTACTTGCTGTAGTATTTTGTTATTGTTATTTTGTTATAGTAAACATTTTGTGAATATCTTACAATATTTAAGTATATGACAAATGTCAAAAGGGGACAAGATAAATTTGTAATTTATTTTTCAGTGATTTTCCCATCGCATTTGATTAGACTTGGGGTCAATTGTAAATCCTAATTTAAGTATGGCTGTTAATCATATTTTAAGTGTACACTCATACAAATTATTAGCATAAAACAGCAGTGCAAATTGGTGATCATTTGATTATTTATCTTATCTATCGTTAATCATAGATATGCAAGTGCAATCTTTCATGACATAAATTTTAAATCAATTATTTACAAAAGTAGTATTTTATTATGACATTAAATAGATGAATAATTTCTATCACACCCATATACAGAACAGATGACGTATTTTTGAAATACACTTTAACCATTCTTGTTTCAAGAAAATTATCATACATGTTTAATACTATGCCTTGATCAATAAGAAAGCAGAAATCTTCCAGAGACATTAAGATAATTTTCAAGTATTCAATTATGTGAAAAATATTAAAAACATGTTTCAAACAAATGTAAACAAATCCAAAAAATGTTTTATTACTAGTTTCAAACCTACAGGTTCCTTTTCAAAACAACATAGAAAAATATAAACACTTTAACTTATACTAATCTTAATTTATAACATTTATATTTTAATGTAAAATATGGTACTTTCTTTATATATTATTAAAACTGTACACTTGATAGAAAATATTTGTTATCATACTTAGTCATACATATTAACTCTATAAGAATCTCTTTTAAATACTAAAGTCTATTTAGTAGGGTATTCTTAACATTGATACATAACTATAATGTACACATATTCAAATCTATTTGTAAATTTTCAATTCAAGTAAAAGGTGATTATATACAAAACAGTTTGAAAAATATTAATAGTAAGATAAAAATAGGAGATCAATATTGTAGTTGGTTTGTGAAAACTACCCTCCCCAAAGCTGGTTGATAGTGGTCCATCTTATTGTTTAATAATGTCCCTTGTTTTGCCCCATATATTTCCACTCCCTCCCTAATCTGACGTTGTAAAGGTTTCTGAAACGTTTTTATGATGTTCATCTTGAATTTTGTTTCGGTCCCAGGGTGCTTTGATAAATGTATAAAATGTATAAACGTATAAACAAAAGGGAATCCATGGTAAAAATCAAAGTTGTTGAGAGAGCGGGAAAAACGCATAGAGAGAATGTTGCCTGGACTACAAGAGGAAAGACGGTGTGGGAGAGAGGACTGCTTTATACATAAGACTGGAGGTAAAGGAACTTGTACCAAAGAAGGGGTTGTATATATGGTGGAATGTGTGAGTTGTACGGAGAGTGGAAAAGACATCAAATACTTTGGAGAAAGTGGACGGTCAGGGTACACTCGAGGGAAGACAACACTTGGCAGCTATAAACAACCCTCAAGGACACAGCAGCAATGCGCTGGCCAAACATTTATCAAAGCACCCTGGGACCGAAACAAAATTCAAGATGAACATCATAAAAACGTTTCAGAAACCTTTACAACGTCAGATTAGGGAGGGAGTGGAAATATATGGGGCAAAACAAGGGACATTATTAAACAATAAGATGGACCACTATCAACCAGCTTTGGGGAGGGTAGTTTTCACAAACCAACTACAATATTGATCGCCTATTTTTATCTTACTATTAATATTTTTCAAACTGTTTTGTATATAATCACCTTTTACTTGAATTGAAAATTTACAAATAGATTTGAATATGTGTACATTATAGTTATGTATCAATGTTAAGAATACCCTACTAAAATAGACTTTAGTATTTAAAAGAGATTCTTATAGAGTTAATATGTATGACTAAGTATCATAACAAATATTTTCTATCAAGTGTACAGTTTTAATAATATATAAAGAAGGTACCATATTTTACATTAAAATATAAATGTTATAAATCAAGATTAGTATAAGTTAAAGTGTTTATATTTTTCTATGTTGTTTTGAAAAGGAACCTGTAGGTTTGAAACTAGTAATAAAACATTTTTTTTTTGGATTACATTTGTTTAAGAATTTTTGGAATAATTGAATTGCATGGTAAGAATGATTGAAGCAACATGAGACCACATGCTATATACCGTATAAGAGACCTTTTAAGATTTTAATCATGGCAAATGTTCTTGTATCAAAATGACCCTTAGAAGTCAGAATTTATTTACCTTACACAAACCATTTTATTTTTGGTTAAGTAACATGAAGATTTACTTCTTAATGTGTAGAAAATAATTCTTTCATGTGATGCTCGGTTTACTGTGCGTGCTACTAAACAAAATGGCTGAGCTTGCTGATAAACATGATAATTGTATGTATGTAATTTGTTGTGAACCCATGTCATTATCCTCTTGTGATGTTCTTCTCTCCCTTGTCATGGCTGATCATTAATCTTAGGCCTTTAAGTCGGTGAGTGCAGTTTATACTACTTGATTATGTTTCATAATCTTCACTTTTATGTAGATTTTATGTTTAGTTCATTAGTTGATGTTTTCATTCTGTTTTTATATTTTCTATCACTTGTCACTTAAAGATACAATTAATGCCCATTTGAATAGAATCAATTAAATGATTTTAAGTAGACCAAGCAATTGTCTATAATATGCAGTCTACATTATGTTCAGAGCTTTAAATACTGTAGCCTAATAATTCATGATGTGTATTATATATATAGTTTGTTTATGATTCTAAATTGTTGAAATTTTTAGCTTAGAAAATTCAGTTTTTGGATATTTTTAATGATTTGAAATCATAAATAGAAAACTATAAGAACTGAAGAAATCATGAATCCTTTTGCCACATGTATATACTGCATAAGTGCAACTTCGAAGAGTAATAATTGGTGTCATTACAGCAGAAGTGATAAGTGTAACAAAAATCACTTATTATCACAGTTTTCCTAAGATTATTATCACTGATGATACACAAATAGCTAATAAAATAATGTTATATTATGCCACATGTCAAGGTTCAGACAATGAGTAGAAGGGTTAAAATGAATTGTAGAATGTGCCAGCAAGCCAGTTTTGCTCTTTAAAAATAGAAGGTTGGTCTGCACCTTGGCATGTAGTGGTTTTTATTGACATTTGCTCTCCAAGACTAGTTTATAGTCTTGTGAATACATGCATATTATGGATGTTTGTATTTTATTTATTTTAGTATGTGGAACAACTGCTCTAGATACATTTTTGGAAATGTTGTTTTGAGTGCTTTTTTAGCATCAACGATTGCTGTTTGCTATTTAAACTTGAACCATTCATATTTGCTTGCTTAAGACCTATAGTAGATAGTGATATGTATTTGTATCAATCATCATTAATTAAATCCTGTAATATATATTTCACTTTGACAAAAAAATTCATTCATAAATTCCCTATTGATCAATATTAACGTTTTTATTCTGACGATCGCCAAGTGTTATATCATATGTCTATATTTTTCAAGTGGCAGGAGTAAAAAATGTCGTGTACAGGAAAAATGCTTACCGTATCTGTGAAACTTAGTTTAGTGTGACATTGTTCTGGTGTCATTATAAAAGAATTCATAAATATCCCTTTTTATAATGAACAAATATAATGTAAGTGAGAGTATTTTGCGTATCTTTTTTTAATTTGAAATCTTCATGCTTCATTGGATTACCTAGATAGAAAAAAGGTATTTTTGATAACTGTTTTGCAGAGTTGCCAAGTATTCCGAAATTTCGGAATCATTCCGAAATATGAAGCAAATTCCGATCATTCAGATCGGAATCGGTAAATTCCGAAATTCAGGGGAAATGACCAAATATTTTAAAAACTTGTATTTTTTCTTAAAATACCGATGTTTTTTTTACGCACATGGGCGCAGCCATTATGGAATGTACTCGATTGAACTACGCATTGTGTAAACACGCTTTTACCGGCACGCAAAAATGCACTCGATTTAAATGACGTGTCATAAATGGATTTAGTCTCGATCACGAAACCCAATGTTACGTGTGCTGTGGTTTATGCGGTATCCAGTCTCGATGATTGAGACTAACAGATTCTGATTGTTGGCATGAAATGCACATGCTCGACAAGACCTATCAACGGTATATGAAAGTGAAACTGATAAGAATTATTGAAAATTAATGAATCTATGCGTTCACCAGTAATGTAATGATGAAACAATACATGGAAAAGTATTCAATAAATTACAATGATCTAACTGCATTGAAAAAGATTGTGCGTCAAGCCCGATAATCGCCATATCGTTTGATTGTAGTATCAAACATAGTGGTGGATACGACATTGTCATTGTGGAGCATGAGAAATCAAAATAACACATGAGTATGGTGAAGATTCGTCATGCATTCAAGACATTAGATGCATTATTATTGTTGTGCACACCTGACTTTCTAAGGTAATATGCATTTGCATATCACATTTGCTCTTCCAACTCTACATAGCTGACTATCATTTTGAGTGTCAATAGACTCAAGGGGTGGGGGGGGGGGAGTGCGAGAGGGGCGATACCCCCATCTTGCGGCAGGGGTTTTGGGGGAGTATCCCCCAATATATATTTTCTTCAAATGTGATGCTTTTTTCTGAAATTCAGTGTGTAATTTGCAGCAAATTTTGGTATTTGAAAGACTTAAAGTAGATCTGGGTTTTTTTTCAAATATCTGTTTTTTTCAAACTGTACTACTCATTTGTCATTGATTTTTCCTCACTTTGAACGTCTTTATACGAAAAGTAGGATGACCATCGTCCAAACCTTTGTGTTTATTTTTAATCAAATATGTTGAAACCAAGTTAATTACAATTTTATGTGCATTTTTACTGTCCTTTGTTCCTTCTAAACTCATAACAGTGTTATTAAATAGTCTTATTTGAATATAAGTTAAAAATCCATATTAAACGTAAGATTCAGAAATTTTGACCCAAATTCAGAAATTTTGGCCTCGGAATTCAGAAATTTCAAAATTTGAGGTTGGCAACTCTGGTTTTGTTTAAAATCAGTTAAATTGAGACATTACTAATTAAATCCCCCCAGACAAAGTTCGGAGGGAGATTTCTAGCTTTGCTTTTGTCCTCATATGTATGTATGTATGTCCGACCGAAATAAACAGGCTCATAACGCGAAGACTATTTGGGCGATTGCTTTGCAAGTTGAATATGTTTTGTTTGAGGAAAAAAGTCAGCGGCTGTATTGAAAATGTGACGAGTTTAGACTAGTGCCGTAGTAGTGGTCCCTGCGCGTGCAGTCAATCGTATAATTGAGAACGCTGGTTGACCAATCAGCGTTGGTTATTGGCGGTGATTTTTGCACGGAATGATAGAATGGGGGTTAATTACTTTATTACATTTGATTACTTTTGAGTCCCCTATACTAATAATGTTTCATATAATACATCTATATGTTGCCATCTGTTGGAAAATCAATATAACTAGCTATTCAGTGCTGCCTTTTGCTGGCTACATGTAACTAATATTACAAGTGCTTATCTTACTAAAAGCTCTGATATATAGACAAAACTGGGTGAGTTGTTGACATTGATTATTTTATTAGGTAAGTTTGTGTGGCGTATCACGGCGAGTCCGAAGGGCAAGCCATGATACTATACCCCCACATATATACTATACCCCACATGAACGAACCCAATAAAATAATCAATGTTACACAATGAACCCGTTTTTGTATTTATCAGTCTTTTTTAAATAATTACAATACTGTTTAAAAATAAACTGCCATATATTCAATACATTTAACTTGGTAATTTAAATGCAATAATGCATAGGAATACAGTAGCCCGGTTTTGAACTATTGATTCTGTATACAGACAGTCCTCATACAACATATTCTTTACAAGGCAGTTCAAGAGATCGATATCCAATGAAAATACATGCAAAAGACTGATAAAACAGTCATTATACCACTCTAATGTAAGACCCCCCTAAATGGTGTATTCTGATTGGTTGAGAGCCTCAAAGAGATGGAGTATAAAATCTGATATACACCTCATCCAGGTACTTTTTTCAATATACCACACCTCATACGGGTACTTTCTAATGACAACGTTGGATTCGAATCTTCCTGTCCTGATAACGTCCATTGGGTTGCATATCATGGTGATTTGAATGATCCTATGACATTTTCATTACAATCTAATTTGTTAGACACATTTTATACACACTAACACTACACGCATATACTAAAATGCCAAGAATTCAGACCATCATTTACCGGTATATGTGGGTTGTTTAAAATAATGTTAATGGCCGCGGGTTTCCAAGAATACCGAGTGATCAATAACGCATTTCTGTGAACGTCCCAGCACATGGCGTTGAAGATAAACTAAATCAAGTCGCAGTTCAGTTTTAAATGCTATATTTTATGGTTTGTCGCGGTATAATGATAATATACCATGTTTAGTAGTGGTATATCTGTTAATTCATAGTCCTCGTTTGTGCAATATTCACCTCGCAAGCTCGGGGAATATTGCACAAATTCTGGCCGTTGATTAATAGATATACCACTACATGTACTAAATATGGTATATTTCTTCAATTGACCATAATGAATTATATTTGTTTTGATTTTATAATAAGATAATCTCGTAAATATACATATTGACATTAATATTGCATGTTGAGAATATGCAACGCCATTCTTTAAATAATTATTTATACAAATCTAGACTGAAATACTGTTAATGTTTTTGCGTTTTCAATCAGTACAAACTTTGAAAAAAATTAAAGCCATTGTCTTGCTCGAAATTTTTTATTAAGAATTGAAAAAATTCGGACAGGTCCGGAACTCCATTCACTTGTGTTGTAATAGATTCCAATAATAGTGGCACAAAATATTTTTTATAATAAAATCTAGCTTGAAACAGGTGTTGATTTTTTTTCAATGAGATGAGTTATTAGCTATCAGAAGGCAAAATTTCATGATGATCGTCTAGAATTTTTTTTCTTAATAGACACATGATAACGTTCGAAATAGCTGTATACATGAATGTTTTGTTGAAGTGAAGTGAGATCTAATTTCTATATGATTAACTTTTTTCTATGTTCCCTAGTATTATATTACTACGTATGTTGGTGATATCCACTGATGTGGATAGTTTGTAGTGAGTGTTTTCATTACATCATTTACAAAACATTCAAATAGTGTTAAGGGATCATTCACAAATGACGTCATCCGGCACATGGGGGGGGTTGTAGTGAAAGATGACAAAAAGGTGATGGGGGGGGGGGTCTAGCACTTGGATGATGTCACCTTTTGAAAAAAAGTTCTAGTTATTTAACAGTATTTGAACTTAATTTCAGACATGTTAAGTGAGTTGTGTACTATCTACCACATTGCCTTGTTATGCTTTATGTCCTCAATACATTTGTAAAATTATGTCTAAATTATTATATATTCAAATGTATTTATATTATCGCACAATTTAAATCATTGTTAACCCTCTTATTGCTTCAGGCGTTTTAACGTGCATACCCCTTCCGTGCCGCGACCGGAAAATTTTGCGTAAAAAAAACATCTTCGATGTTCACGGTTTTGACTGCAATTCGTGTTTATAAGAATTATTGCAGAGCCTAAAATAATAGGAATTTCAACCTGCCAATTTGCGTACGTGCATAAAATCGCATGTAGTTACAGATTTTCACCATTAGGTGGTAATTTTACTTGATCTTCATGTTAAAAAAATATCTAAACTAACATTGTAAGCAATTGCCGATTCGAATTTGACAGGCCGGCATCAATTTTTTAAACTGCGTAGTATCACAACTTATACTAATTTTGGCAACATTTTGGTTTCGGTTACAAACCAACCACAGCATAAATCATCGTATTCTTATAATAGTACACATTTACTCACAATATTTTGCTCCATAAAAGCAAACATGGCGATACTAAATGTCAGCCACTCAATTTTCATTTCTTGGGAAGTTCGATTGTAAGTGTCAATTGTTTAAGTAAGACATATTACTTCTTCGACGTCCACAAATCAATAGTTTGCCAATCCCTCTCTTCATCCGGATTATAAGATATAATTAGATGAGGCACGGAGGCGAATAATACTAAGATTTTTGACCAAAATATTAGAACCTGGTTAGCGGCCATGACAGTTCTTTACCTTGTGGAGAAAACTAGGTCGGTGATCGCTGATTGGTCAAAAACGGCGCAGCCTCTATCAAGCGTGCGGCGTTATGTCAGATTCATAAAGGCACTAACTATATCGAGGCTGATTGCATCGTAGCATAAATCAAATGTTTCACAGCGATTTGAGCCAAGAATACTACGTGGCAAAGGTTGGGTTATATGGCCTTGTATAGTTCTTCATTTTATTTCAGTGTCAATGTAAAGATGGTGAAAAGCGATTCCATCCATATATCACATGCCGTGGTTTATTGCAGACAAATACGAGTATTTGAGGCTTCAAATTTGTAATGGAAAGTGTGTAATATATCGGCAAATAAACGTGCTTACAAATAAAATAGAAATATTATCATAATCCTCTTTATTTCTCGGGGGAAATCAACATGGAAATGTAGATCAGGCGTTTGTTGTTGTTAAAAACGTGAATATGAAACTTAACTCCCTGTATTTTTGACAGGAAATCACTCATCAAACATGACCGTTTTTCCGTTTTGTGGTCGCTATATTGCACCCACGGCACTGAGGGGTAATAAAGCGTGTGTCGCAATATTGCGACAGCGGCAATAAGAGGGTTAAATGTCATCGCGAAACCTTATCGGGGGGGGTGAGGCAAAGATGACAAAAGGTGACGAGGGGGGGAGGAGTTAAAAATAAGGCCAAAAATCAGGTGACGTCATTTGTGAACGATCCCTAATGTGTATGATAGATTTTGAAATATATTATAAAACATGTACCTGGTAATGAGAAGTTATTTGCCGAAAATAATTTGCAATTTTGTGCAATCAAATGCCACATTGGTAGTAATCATGAGTGTGAATCCTATGAAACTATGAAATCCGCAAATGGGCTATACTAGGTAAAGAACTTGTCGTTGACAGAAAAATGAGACCAGTCCTCATACAATATAACAAATATTTTCCAACCTGGGAATTTAGAAGAAAGTTTTAGTCTTTATATTTGTGTAATTTTTTACTTATTGATGTGTGTTGTATTCATGTTCAATTATGATTGATAATTATACTTCTTATTAATTGTTAATTATCATGAGCTAATAATTCATTCATTCTGGACAGATTTTACAAAAAGATTAAAGACTTTTAATAGACCCAAATGTTATGGGTAATAATCTAATGTTTGTCAGACATGATAATTGGTTTGACTCCATATAAATTGTATCATTTATAATTATATATAAAAAAATCATATTAATGTTGTATAAATTGTATTACCAGGTACCTTTCTTTATTAGACAATGTCAAAGTGAAGTGCTCATTCACCTGAATAAAGGTTGTCATTTATGATTCACAATCATACTCATTAAATTATGGTATTTTAATTTTTTATTTCAGGGAAAGTCTTTTTGCTCTTATTTGCTCTTATATTCGGTCCTTCAGATAATCTCATACTCAAACTTTGATTTGTTGGTCATCATGCACACATGTCATCTGTGTTCACACTCAAATTTGGAATTTGTTCATACATGTATTTTATAAATTTCTATATTCTATATTTAGGATGTACATCAACATGGCATGTTATAGTGGTAGATATATTGCCACACCCATTTATGTAATCCTTACAAGGTACACTATGCTATGTGGGGTACTTCATGTATGTTAGAGATGTCCATACAGTGGTGCGTGTGGCTGTTGCAGGCATTCGCGTGGTTCAGCGACCTGCTGGTGGAGCACGCAGAGATCTTCTGGTCGCTGTTCGCGGTGGACATGGACGCCGTGCTCGGCATGCAGCTGCCAGACACGTGGGACTCCTTCCCACTATTCCAATTGCTCAACGACTATTTAAGAACAGATGGTATGTTATGGGGTTTTGAGTTTTGTAAACATACCCTCTTGATTGCTCTGTAAGAAGAACATGATACCATTATATTTCAAAAAAATATTCATTGATAGTACAAGTAATTTTTTTTACTTTGTATGGCATGCATTCTTGAATATTTAGTTCTTACTATGTTAATGTTGTATCCAATATGTGTAGTAATAATTAGGAACTGGTACAATAGATGTACATTTAGCTTGATTCTTCAGAAAACCTGTGTGGTGGCAAGTTTCATAATCATATCCGGGATGTGTTTGCTCCACAAGTTGTGCGTTACGTAGATCTTATGGAGTCGTCAATTGCTCAATCAATTCACAAAGGCTTTGAGAAAGAACAATGGAAACCGCAAGGGTAATTATAGCTAAGGGATGCTGTATTTTTGTGGTGACTTAAGTCAAGTTTTCATACTATTTATAGTTGTTACAATGATCTGTATTCCAACTGGACATGGCATGTATTTGTTTGTTCAGGAGTGGGTGTTCAACATCAGAAGACATGTTGTGGAAGCTGGACGCCTTGCAGTCCTTTATCCGGGACTTGCATTGGCCAGAAGAAGTGTTTGCAGAGCATCTTGATCACCGCCTCAAACTCATGGCATCAGATATGATTGAAGCAGCTGCTAAAAGATCTTTAGGCTCTTTTGAAATCATCTTAAAAAGAGGAAGTAAGAGTACGGACTACATTCTTGCCAGTGAACTACTTGTGATGATGAATGTAATCATAGACTTTAAAAATCAGGTAAGTAGCAGAAAATTCTTCAAGGACATAGGGCTTGTGGGATAAAAATGCTCTGTAAACCCTTTCTTGAGGGTGTTTGGGTTACAAGAAATTATTCAAAGGCTATCATACATCGTTTTATAGCTTCATTTTAAGGTTAAATAGAAGTCTCAACTCAGTAGCTTAACAGAGATATTTGCATATTACTATGGTAAACTGGGTATAAAGTGAAAAGGGGGTATCACAGTCTAATTGCTGGAAATCTCTTCTAAAGATAGTTTTTGATTTCTGTATCGTTTTGTATAGATCATGCTTGGCGCATGTGCATATGTACCATTATAAAAGATGGTCACCAAAATCTTGTGAAAACTGGCAAGTGATTACTACTGTTAGCTATGATAAACATCCTCTTCTCCTCCCCCTCCTATAACCTCCCCCCGCTCGGTCTATAAACTCCCTTAAGTAAATGTGACCCCCATCTAATAAAAAGCTGCATACACCCTTCTTATACATGTATGAATACCGTTCATGTCTCCATGTTCTCAATTTTAGGCACTGAAGTTATGTGCTTTAGACAGTGGAGAAGATTCTCATAGATATCATACAAAGTCAGATGAGTTTTTAGATAAAGTACAGAATCAGATGGCAAGAGAACTTGTACAAAAGGTAAATTGTTTAGACTTTGATTACAAAATTTGATTTACAAAATTATCATGAAAAGTTGCACATTACCATAAATTGATTAAATGTACAACGTAATATGTATACTTGCTTATTTTCAGTTGCTAGGTGTACTAGAACAAACACTCAGCAAAATGTCAAGATATGATGAAGGCTCTCTCTTTTCTTCCTTCCTCTCATTGACGACTCAGGTTGATATTCTGGTTAGTGTAGATTTTATTAACTTGTTCATTCGTATAGAAAATTAAGAACGTACATGTACCAAGTACTGATTGGTTTTCACGATTCTTACATTGTCTTCAATCATGGGCTGAATAGTACATTTAGTCAAAAAGTGTTACTGAAAAAGGATTACTAGAGCATAGTGCACTATTCCCTGATAATGCCTGGTTATCATTGAATTTTCCTGGCCATTAAATTATTAGTCACCAAATGCTGATTTATTGTTCCAGAAACCCACAGATGAATTGGGAAGAGCTTATGTCAATTTCATGAGAATAAGCCTTGATCAGATAAGACAGAAGATCATTGATGAACTTTACATCTTGACCATATATGAGGTACTTTATTTTTTAGTCTCTGGTGATATGAAATGGTGTGGTTAGATTGCAACATCAACATTACACAGATTTTATATTTCTAGATTTTGTATGAATTGTTATATTAGATTTTATTTATGTTTGACTTATGAACAAAGTTAAAGAAACTATTCAAACCATTGCCATCAAAATTCATCATAAGATTGCCTTATTGAGGTAGTTACATTGATTAGATTCTGGTGCAGGTTTGATAGATTTTGTCGAGTTTTGGTTTGCAAGCAAAGTTGAGCAAAAGCTATTCAAGCTATACCCATAAGACATTGTTTAGGTCATGGCAATTTAGGCAATATGCATTTTTTTCAATTCTCTTTCTCTCTCTCCGTCTCTGTTCTTCATAGCAAGCATTATTTTTTGTTTATAATCATATCATATTTGGAGTTAACTTTTAAATTTCTACATCATAGGAGGCGTCTAATGTTTTTCAAACACCTCCTTTAATTTGAATTTTATATTTCATGATGATATAAACGGTGTCTATTTTAGAGTTGGTATGCCCCGCAAATGAAAATGATCAATGACTGGTTGACAGACCGAATGGATCACTCTCTTCACCCCTACCAACTCACTTGCCTCATGAACATTACAAGGGTAAAATAGGATTTATTTTTATAAAAATTGAAGCTAAATACCTACATTATAGTGTACCTTGATATTCTATATTACTTTCAGAAATGTTACTCGGACTTCGAGTTACAAGGAGTCCCTGAGACAGTGCTCGACAGCAAGACTTACCAGGCCATATGCAGCCGTCTTCAGGTAAACAGCATTTGTGTAAATATAAATAGTTTGCCAATGTCATAATTAATTATGTAACCTAGATATCACAGAAATGTACATGTATAAATGGCATGTGGTATACAAGTTTTAGGTTTGGAAATATCTCCAAATCTTGGAATTTCAGTTTTCATTGTATAAATCCTCCATGTTTGTTATATATAAATTTGTGATTTGTTAGTGCATTTAATTCATAAATTGCAAATTGAATATGTATTAGAATCATCATTTGTAGTTACTTATCTGTTATGATTACCAAATTAAAAAGCACTATTTCCTATCTACATCACTGTTTCCTGTTTTGTGTGAGAATAACTCCTGCATTGATAAAACGTTTGAGGGGCCTGGATGTAGGATGAGAATCAAATTTAGGTCCTTTCAAATCATGCATATTACTTTTTTGCCACTATACTTTTGAACCAATGTATGAAAATGTTCAAACTAAGGGAATGAAAGATGAAAATATTTAAAAATAATAATTTGAAGAGCCATATAGATAATAATTTTAATAAAAGCCTCTTTCATAGAATTGCAAGATAATCCAACAAAAATAATGGGTTGGCCCACTATTTACTAAAGTTTATCTCAGAGACCAGTCGTTATTTATGGTATGTGAGGGGCTCTGGAGGAGTTGTTAAAATATCCTTTGTATATATTTTACTTTGAACCTTGGTGATAGATGAATTATTCTAAAAAGTATTTCATTATTATCTTATCTAATAATCATAGTATAAAGTTTCTCACAGTCTGCAATTGACCCCACACTTCCTTCGTCTTATCCAGAAAACATATTATCCAAATGTCCATCCAGCATTCCAACTTGTCTGAATAAAAAAGTTTACTGGGTAATGATATATTCGGGAGTTTAAAAAATCAACATAGTTATCAAAACAAATTACATTTAAATACCTATTTGATAATAGCATTTTTAAAGACATTGACACAATAGATGAATTATAAATCATAGTCAACCCTATGTGAACTTCAAAGGAACATTATTATTACTTGTGTACAAGAAAGTCTTGATTATTGCAGTAGCTGAGCCATGGTTTCACTTTCTCCAGTTAATATTGTTAATTTTAGATACACGTTGATAATTCTAATAACTTATGAAATTTATCAATTTTATCCTTTTGAATAGAGCAGCATTTTACGTTCATAACTTTCTTTATCAAGATAAATCCCAATGATGGTCCATTTGTAAGTAAAGAGGATACTGAAATGGATCCCTCTTGTGAGGCTGCTGAAAACGATGATATTGAGGCTGAGGAGCAAGTCACTCAACAAGATGAGCAGATCTGGAGCATGAAGAACAACTATCATGGCATTCCTCCTCCTATGCATGACTAAACTTTACACCGGAAAGACACTTGAGGGTAGACGTAAAGATCATGTTTGGATTTTCAGCATGCCTTGCATATCAAAAGCCCCAGATTTTTCTTTTTGTTAAAAGAATTCTGAAGTTCATTAATTTCAGTTTAATCACATATACACCAAGTATTCATATCAAGAAATATGATCTCACCACAAGATCTTCTATAAACATTATTAGCTAATATTACAATAATATACCCATAGATTGCAATTGACTATATTACACAATATGGTTAAGAAAAAGGTTTGGGACATTGGACATGATGAATAAACTACTTACAATAAAATTCTGCCTTGCTTCTATAACTGAAAGTGTGCCTATGTACTCAAACGATCCTCAGAAATGTGTCCCATTGGTAAGAAAAAAGCACCAATTATTTGTGCAAGTCTGTGGTGCATAATAGAACCGTGCTTGTCATACTGATGCTAGCAGACAGATACAAGCACATATCATTAATAACAGAATGTTAAGAATAATCCCAACAATTTTTATATGTAATTGATTTATCCTAAGTGAATTACTCATATTAATTTTGTTCTCCACACTTTCACTTGTTTTCAAAAATATCTGATTCCATTCCGTATTGATACATTGTTTGAAAAGCTTGTAGGGCAAGTATGCTTAGGTATATCATTTTTAAAACATTATTATTAATTTAGCAAGTCACAATCTCCGCTATACATACAATCCTTTCTGCATCAAGTTCATCCCTTTTTTAAAATTGTAAATCATCATATTTGAGGATATTAATAAAAAATCATTCATATTGCTTTCTTTGGCTAAATCCACTTGTTTCGCACTTTACATTGTCTATTCCAGTGTTTTTGTTGGGTGGGGGTGTTATGGTTAATGTAAACCATAAATAATTTGTGTGTGATTTAATTTCTCTATATTCCCTAATTCAGGATAATTAGAAAAAGTTAAATGTTGTGTAAATTTAAAAGAGTTACAGTGCTTTTACATGAACACAAACGTAGACGATAATAGAGGTATTGCATATTCTTTTAGTGTTGATTTAACTATGTGAATACTCATCTCATTTCATATTGACCACAATGATCCCAATTCATTTCAATTGTTGTTATTATTTGGATCTTACTGTAAACTCTGGTTTGTCATCTTGGGTGGCGCATCCACCCGTACTCTCATAAAGCCCTCCAGATTACATGCATACAGATACAGCTTTTCATATATAATGTAAATAGATAGAGAAGTGGGAACAAAGTGGATACAGCCCTTTCTTCTTTGTATTTCTTATTCTAAAACTAAACCATTTTTTCTATAAAATGGCTGCTTAATGATATTTACAGTAAAATTTATATGTAGGAGAAATATACTTGCTCTTCCAATGCTTGTTCAGTTTTGCCAGTGCAACACCTTGAAAACACTCTTAAAGCTGAAGAAGAAGAAACCAAAAAGAAACCATTCAGATAGTTAAGCATTTACGCGAAACACTATCTTCATTCAACAATGTGTTCTTTTAGAACTGCAATTGACTATTAGGGCATATCATTTAAAAAGAAATGGAATATGAAATCAAATTGTCTACATTAAGTTATTAATGCAGCAATTGTGTATTGTATGCTGTGCATTGTGCAGACATATTTTAAACATAAGTGATAAGTGTTTTACTGCAATAGTTTAATATATTTTACTTTTTCTTCTAGGTAGAAGAAGCGACCCAGGCTTGTGCTGGAGGTAGCTCCTCCAAATTTCTTGGAAATGGTATCGGAAGCAAAATGGGCGATGATTCTGATTGAAACCATAAAGCAGAGCAGTCAGGAAAACAGCAACAGTTTTCTGGCGAACATTTGAATCTTTCACACTCCCAGCAGTTTATCTAGTCCTCCAATCTAGTCAGTAGAGATTTGAACTTGAATAGGAATACCAATATTTGTTTTCATTATGTTATTTATACTTAGATATTATTTATTGATGAATATTGCATTAAAGCTTTTAGGGTGTGAATATTCATTACATTTAATATATTTTAGAGTAGTAATCTTGTTTGTTCTTTCTACTTTCTGATAATAATAAAGTTTGAAAAATTTCATGGATGTGCAAATGGACCACTGATGATATTATGCAATAAACATTTCCATGTTTAGAGTTGATATGTTATTAGTAATTGTGAAAGTAGAAGTATTGTTTAAAAAAGATTGACATAACTAGTGTTTTTTATTTTATTATTAATATACTGTAATCTATGACAGTCTTAATATCACCGGTAGATCGAAAGTTACTTTGCATACACCTGGGTACCTATCCCACAGCTTAAAAAGACTTACCCAGTAGGTTGTTGAAAATCTTGTTGAAAACTGGTGCACATTTAGAGTATCGTACCCAGAATTCTGCCAAACTTACACCGGAGGCATTGTAAGCAGACATGCTTTTGTTGGGTAAATAGGTTCATATCTATTTAATATATTTTGCGATCGGTTTTCAACAAGTAGCTGAAGTATATTTACAATCAAATACATTCAAAGTACACATATTAGACACATACTTGCACTACTAAAATTATGATAAAAATATTTATTTCTGATTTTAAACTTCTGAATCCTAACAAATATTTTGAAAGAGTTGCCACAAATCAGAGAGGATCAGGGTTTGTCTATTATAACATATTCATATTCATATTAGTGGATTGGTGGATGGTCAGGAGCGTGTTTCTTTTGTTGGTGGATGGTCAGGAGCGTGTTTCTTTTGTTGGTGGATGGTCAGGAGCGTGTTTCTTTTGTTGGTGGATGGTCAGGAGCGTGTTTCTTTTGTACACTCGAGGATGGTTCCCATGTGATTGTAATTTATGTGATATTACTATTAGGATGATGTCTTAAATTCCTAATATGAAGCTACAAAAAATTGATGCATTTATTGTTTCTGTAACGCTTGTTAAAGAGGGTCCGCAATGAAAAATGACACTCAATGTATCATGGCAAGTATGAATGTTTAATTCATATGTTGATGTGATATTTGTACATTTATACAGTGAATATATCTTATCAGACAAGATGAGTAAAAATAAGATGAAGTGTTAGCTGTAAATAAGTAGCAGTACATGATATGTTATTTATCACACATGGTGTTTAGAACACTAACAAAATTAAATTAGATTGTAATTTCATCACTGTATGCACAAAACTCTTTTACTTACATGAAAAAAATGCTCTGTTATTCTAGCAGCACTTGATTGGAAACAACTTCCTTAAAACGAACATTGTACATTGTGATCCGTGTGCTGGGCAATTGTTACATGTCCAATGCTTGGAAAGCCTTCAATACTGATATCATTCTGTACACAGTCAGTCCGAGCATGCCTGACAGGCTGTCACTGATCAGGCAGTTCTGGAGCATGATAACCAGTGCAGTTACACATCTGTTTGATATAGGGGAAAATATCCCTCTGGCAATAAACACCAGTTAAGGGGGAATAGAAGGGGGGGGGTGGTAATGTGAATGTTGGTCCTGTACGCCTGTTAGATACTGACTTGCTACATTTTAAAACACTGGAATTAAAAAAAAACAGGTAAAACTAGATCAAAAGTGCTCAGAGAGCATGGCGTCGCTAGAGCAACATTGACCCATGGGCAATAAAGATGTTTGCTTTGCAATCAAAGCAGAAAAAAGTCTTACTTGATTCGTGACTCATCCTACATCTATGTTCTTGGCATTAGATTGCAGGCGCTTTCTAAACATGGCTAAAGTAAATATCTAGTGCCCATGAGTCAACATTAATATGGTAACGCTGTGTTTTCTGAGCACTTTTATTCCAATATAACCACTATGCCAATTCGATGGTCATGATTCGACAGTATTGAAACTATAGTAGAAAAAATAGAAAAATAATTAAATGGCCATCTGAAAGGTAAACTCTAATTGGCAAAGTGCCAAAATTGAATACAGTTAATGTTCAGTAGGCATGTAAGTATTGTACAAAGTTTGAATGCTTTCTCACAAGCATCAACAAAACTATTGCAGAAATTGTTGAAAATGGACCCAAATTAATGGCACTATGGAAAGCACACTTTGATTGGCAAAGTGCCCAAAATAAAATCACTTCGGTGTCGCGTCATACCAAATAGTTATGTAAAGTTTGAACGAAATAGGGCAAACGTAAAAGGTCTAGCTTGTCCGGAGACATACATACGTACGTACGTACATACATACATACATGCATACATACCGACATACATACATACATACATACCGACATACATACATACATACATACATACATACATACATACATACATACATACATACATACATACATACATACATACATAAGCATACATACATACATACATATTACATACATGCATGCATGCATGCATACATATGCATGCATGCATGCAGCAGTTATTATACGTTGGGGGAGGTACGCCGAAATGAGGAACAATGTTGCCCGACGCGAAGCGGAGGGCAACATTGTTCCTGAGGGGCGACATTTCGGCGTACCTCCCCAACATAGGGCACCATTTATTATATCGCATTTACCTCATTCAGTAGTAGCAGTGTCCATCTCAAACAGAATGAGCAGTTAATGATGACATAATATTGCCTCATGTATTGTTATGACACGCTTCTTAGAATAGTAAGTGACTGATACATACAGGCGTACAGAGAACGTACAAATGATAACGTGAAACGCATTTCTGCAATAACTTTAACGCACTGCGCACTACGTAATTTTCAAACGTCTATGTAAACAGCAGGAGGGGAGGTAGATACACACACACACACACACACACACACACACACACACACACACACACACACACACACACACACACACACACACACACACACACACACACACACACACACACACACACACACACACAGACACACACACACACACACACACACACACACACACACACACACACACACACACACACACACACACACACACACACACACACACACACACACACGGTGGTTGTGATCAGAATCAGAAAAATCATTAGATTTCAGCCAATCCATAGCTCAGATCCCGGCACGTCATGATAATTAGTAGTATGTCGCCCGCGTTGTTGACATTGCGTTGAATAACACAATATGGAGAGGCATGTTCTGTATGTGCAAGCTGAAGTCCGCCGCAAGCGAAGATTTTGTGCCACACCCAGTACACAGTGTAAACCACAGTATATTGCTCTCATTGGGATCGGCGCGCACAATATCAGGACAGCCTAAAACTCAGGACAATCTTAGTACAATGTATAGAGATTGATTTGTATCATTATTAATGCCCTGTAATCACAATATCACAAGACGTCAGATTGTAGGCTACTATTGTGATAAAAAATAATTTCCCCAACATAATAATACAATAAAATACAATACCATACCATTCCATTCCACGAAGTGTTCATGTGGGCTTGTCAACAAATGGTGCTTCAATTGGAATTTTAAAATGGGAAGAGTCTTGGATTGTTGAACGGATAGTGGAAGTTTATTCCATAACTTACAGTTGCTGTTATTTTAAAGGCTCTATCACCATAAGACTTCTTGATTTAAATTCCTTGGGCAATAGGTTATAATAATTTGGTAGCTATGGTCACATAGACGGTCACAGGCTCCTGATTTTATTTCCATGCGAGGAGAGTGGTACTGTATATTTGGACTATGATGGGAACATCCGCTTTCAATTCATTGGATTTCTATATATGTGGGTTACGGTAACCCATCCAACAAATGAAAAATGACGCGTCAAACCTCCTCATAAACATTATAAATGTATAATCACTTTATTCATAGTCTATATACAACAAACTGTATCGTACACGATGTATCATTAAACAAATTATAACAAATACTGGACATCCAGTGCAAAGCAATACCTAATGTTGGCTAACAAGGCTTGACGCTGTAATAAACGCTGACGTATTGGTGTTGCACTCACGGGTAACACCCCCCCCAGTATTAATGGAGTACGTGACTCTTGGTTATTGTAAATTCTTGTAAAATTTCCTACTGGCTCGGCAGGAGCATGTCAGCGGACGCTTTACACCTATAATGGCTACATATATTAAAGTAAGTAAATAACAAGGTAACCCATCACAGCGTGCTATGACGATACACACAGCTCAGTTAACACAGTAAACGTAGTTTTATTATTGTTACCCGCACTGGCAGATACATTTCATAGATCATAAATACGAAATGATGCTGGCGTATCAATGTGACCTCTCTTTAATTAATGTTACAGACGTATTAAATTAATACGTGCAGAGTAGAGTGAACCATCGTAACAATTAGCCCTCTAACCAAATGGCAAAAAAGTTTGATTTTTTTTTGTTTTTTTTTTCCCCTGAATGAAGATGTGGTAGACGTATACAATAAATTGCTTAAATTACAATAAATTACTTAAAACCTCCAATTAAAATCAGCTCTTTAGATAAATCACCTCTACAGTAATACTATGTCCATTTTCGTGATCCGTGCAATAAAAACTATCACGGACCCTCCATAAAGTGACCACCTCTCTATTGAAACCGCCTGATATATATACACACACACACACACACATATACTGCATAAAAAATGTGTGATAACACATATAATATCACGTGACACACGCAAACGCTCACTCCTCAAAACACCATCAAAAGGATTAGTATATACAAATGTACCACATCAAAAACGCAATTTTCATTTTATTATGTCATTATATTTCACTTATCCATTTGACGCCGTATCCTGGCGGGGACCGCGGCTTGTGTGAACAAGCGGGACTAATATTGGTTTAATGAGTGTTTGCCGGCCGTACTTCCGACACGGCGGCCAGAGACGTTTGATGTGGTTAATGGGTTCGTGGGATAATTCACCTCGCACTCTTTTATGTGCGGTATGTAAATAAGCAGGTTTATGGTTGTTCAGACCACTAATTTGATCAGAAATAGTGTCGCATTTGCATTTTTTATTGCGAAACAAATATATCCAGGTGTGATCTGTGAAGTATGTATTTTCTTAATACCGCCATATATGCCCTAAATCACTTGAATTTTGAGTCATGGTTGGTGTTAATGTTTTCATTCTAATTCGCATCAACAAGTTTCAATTGGAGTCGTATATATTATGATAGCAATTTCCCAAAGTGATGTAACAGACACAACAGCGAGCGTTAAACAGGGAATTTAAAATGCGTAAAAGTCCCGGCCACGGTCATGTAGATGGTCTGAAGCCATTATGTGCTGACCAGGCGTGATTCGTGCTTTCCTGAACATCCGTGCAGCGACTTGTCGGGGGCGGGGGCGGGGGTGGGGGTGCTCAGTGTACGCATTTTCTTGGCACCACTATCAATGTTGACTGTGTTCATTAGTGCCTGACACCAAAGTATCGCCCTGTGGTATCCTTTGTGGAACCGGAAGCGCGTTGTCCCTAATGAGGTTGCTTGCCGTGCACTAGAGGAGCACAGCCGCCCACCTCCTCGTGCACCGGGGTGTGCGGCGGCGGCGGCGGCCTCGGCCGTCCGGATGGGTTTCCGCCTCAAACACTTCACGTACTGCGTACTTCCAAAAGTGGCGTTCACTTAGACCTGGATGCCTATCATACTGTCAAAGAAGCGTTCCCGCGGGGACTCGCGTAGCCCTCTGCATCACAAGTCAATAAATACATGTAGTCTGAAGTGTGTAGGCTCAGACAGCGACTGACCTGTGACATACCACTCCCACCTGTTTGACCATGACGTCACATGGTTACTGCGTGTGTTTGCTCACGCGTGGATGTATGGTGGGGTTGTTATGATCGCCGCTTGTATCTATTTATTAAGAGAGTGACCCAAATGTTGGCCTACACTAGTCATCGTGGCTCATTTCGTCTGTGGTGCTTGCGACATCATTTATAACCACCGATCGACGTAAATCTGTGTATGGTTTAGTCCATTTTTAACAGCAATAATTGCTCAAAACCTCTTCCCGTAGCGTTTCCCTAGACCGTCCAATCATGGACAAATCCCCCAGGCTCTCCTCAGAAAGGCGGCGACATCGTTGACCTACCAACGTGCCCTCGAATTCGCGAACTGTGTCTAGAAAACTTCCCACGGCATTTTTTCCACCGGCTGGGCGGGTGACGGGTCAAGCCTGCTGCCGCGTGCAGGGAATGCGGACTTGCCGTGTACACCGCCAGTCTTTGTTGCTGAGAAAAAACATGTTTTTGCAAATCATTGCTTTATTACATTATATTTACATCCAGTAGGTGTAGTCTTATATCAGTAACACGTATGCATCACATGACTAACCAACAGGTTTATGTGTTATTATATTTGTTAATAGAATTGTGCTATAATTTATATGGTACACGTACACATTCAACATTCAAATCTGATTTTTGTGCTGTTCCCAGAACTATAGTTTAATACAGACATGGTGGACGGCAACCACGTATTGTTTCACGGCTGTTCATACATTGTCACAGCATCGCTTTAGCATATACTATACTAGAGTATAATATAAACCAAAGTATAATTATGTTTGCACAAGTTTGTGCTATTACCTACACCAATGCTCTGACTCGCACCGATGTCTCACGGCGACCAGCTGTGCACCGCGGGCGGCGTGTTGCGCCGGTGTGAGCGGGAGCAAACCTGCGTGTTACCCAGTTATTGACATGTCGTCTCAGTGAACAGCGCAAAACAACGTAATCAGCCGCTATGTTCAGCATATATTTTTTCAACGAAAGTAATCACATTAGGCTCATGAATTCTGTTATTCAAACAACTAACGAGGTACCACTCGGTGTGTATTTACTTGAGATGTTGTAACCACCAGATATCTCATAATCACTCATGCTGACAGATGTCATCACAACACGTAGTTCAAATAATAGGACAATACAATTAGCACCTGGTACAGACCTTTAATACATAAAACACTCATAACAATGTTATCGATGTCCTTCTCATTAAAAAACAAGAATTAGAATGCTGCTGGAGAAGAACCATTTTATAGTTGAGCCGAGCATTGAGTTATGCAATATCCGTACATTACCAAAGTAATAACATACGGTACTCACAATATGGCACCTCATAGCCACCCACAGCGCCGCCGTGTGAACTGCCGCACTATAGCCGACCCACAGCTCATAGAACCTTCCAGCCGCTCGTACAGAGCCCGCCATCTAAAACAGACAACTTTATTGTCGAAACGTCAAACTTTATGTAATTTGGAAAACAGTTTGGACAATTTGGACATTAAAGCAGGTAGAAAGAACTGTCATTGTTTTGACTTCTATTGAAAACAGATATTTTAGCTGCATAAACACACCGAGAGATCATGAATATATGCACATGGTACATAGTTCAGGTCCGACGCTTGCATGACATGATATGGATTTGTATTACAATAAATAAATAAAAAGAACTATTAAAATGCCCTGTGAAAAGCAATGGTGATTAGGACTTGAATGTAACCTCCGGGATTGTGAAACGGTGTGTGTGTGTGTGTGGGGGGGGGGTAAACCACTCGGACATTCTGCCAGAACCAACAGTTGTCCTAGTCCAACGGACGGTCTTAAAGATCCTGCATCGTGTAATCGATCATATCTGCTTGCATATAGATATCCGTATTTTGAGGGAGATTGTTGTCATCATTTTACAAGCGGATTCTGCAAGTATGCACAATAACGATTTTAATCTTTATGCCTCTTCCTCGTACTACAGTGTAGGCCGTGGTTTCTTAAATTGATATTAATCATGCCTTAATTCCACAAATAGTATCAAGATGTTTTTAAAAGAAAAGTCGTGAATAATATTTTCAAAAACAACAACAACACTTGGAGTTCTAGAATAGAATTAAAGAGCCGGTTTAGTAACCTCTTCGCAGAAGCAATACTAAAATAGTAGAAAACGTCTTATTTCCGTATTTTAACTAACATTAGAAACGCACCGGGCGCATATTAGTGAATTCTGATTACATAGAAAGCCTCGGGCTGCAGCTAGAACCGCACACTTCCCCGCAACACGGCGGCGGCTGCTGGCCTACATTTCCTAGCAGAGTAGTCTCGACCATCAAGAACCTTCTACGGTCGTCACCTACCAAGATATCAGCCGAGCCTGTGTGTCCGAGGCTACCAGTAGAAATGTCGCGCTACACGCCGCTAGCGGATGTGTTTGTGTGTGAACAAACCTACAGGGGGACCGCTGTCTGTAGACAAGCGCCCAATGTAACAGCATTGCCATATTAACCACCCAACTAAAATGTGAGGTCGTCACATCAGTTTGTTGTGATAAATGGCACAAACTGGGGTGATCTATTATAACGTATTGACTACTATAGTAGTAAAATGTGTGACAACACTTCATCATACCCACTCTCTCATGTATAAACCATATAGTTAATTTAAGTGAATTAATGGGCTCAGTGCCACGGTGTTATGCCATCTTTACTCTTTACATTCTTGGTTCATCAAATGTGTGCCATCTCTACAGATGGGGCGACAAGATTAGTATATATATTATATAGTGATTACAGCAAAACGTGTGAACATTGACATAGATCTACACCTTCTCGCACACGCAATGCATGTTCGCACGCACCGTCACACACACACCCTTGCGGGATATATTAAGAACACATCAGTGTCCGACTCCTACATAAATAAAGTCCAGAAATATACACATCAACATAAAACGGTATACGGTACCACTCCATATAGACTTCTGAGAACGGCGAGATTGACGTCACACGGGCTATATAAGCGCGAGGAACTGCGACAGCCTCACAACCAACAGAGTCACTGACAGCAACACACGGATACAAACCTGCACGAGGTGAGTGTTAGCTTCACCACTTTTTACACATTCTTTCACGTTTGGTTTGCGTTTCTATTTACGTTAGTGGACAGCTTTATTTATAAACCGAGATTACATCAAGGCTTTCAAAAAGTAACAACGTGCATTTTATAGTTGAGGTCTCGTGCTTTTTTCTTCAAACTGTAGATTTATATATATAGTTAACAATAGAGATAACGAATTAGAACTTATGTTTGCTGTTGGCGAGTATTGCAGTTTGCAGTTCTATTTAATTAATTAACAGTTTTATTCATAAGCCTACACTGAGATTACATTAATACTTAACAAAATAAACGTGTGTAGTATACAATTGAGCAATCATGTTTAGGTAACCACAGCACAGCATTAGCGAATTGGAATGTAACCTTGCCTTTGATGTGTGTTGCAGGCTTACCACTATTACCACTACGACCACTTAGTGACTCTCACCACCACCACGACCACTCTCGCCACTACGACCACCGCCACCATGATCGTCCTGGGCACGAGCGCGCTGCTGATCACCACGTCCGTCCTGGCCGCCGTCTACCTGTTCGCCACAACGTTCACACGCAAACGGTAAGCCGCGCACCGTCAACTTTGCAAAAGATTTGCATGGGGTCTATCATCAAACATGAATATATGACTAGTGAATCTTAAGTTTTCAGCCATGATTTATTTGTAACAAAGCACAGAGGGAATAGACCGTGTCATCGACACATAATGGGTTTACTTCTGATTTAACACACCTGTTACTTGAATAGATAACATTCTTGTTTACAGTCAGTTATTGATGTATGCACTATTTACATTTCAGTCGTCCATTGGAGCCTCCCATTGTGAAGGGATCACTTATTTGGGGAAGCGCCGTCGAATTCTCAACCCATGCCGTCAAATTTCTTCACAGAGCAACTGAAGGTTATGGCAAAATATTTACCATTCGTCTGATCAACCAATACCTGACAATTGTCAATGATGTACACGCATATGAAGCTCTCTCCAAAGAAAAGAATTTTGATTTCGACCCCATTCAGAAACAAGTGAACTGGAACGTGTTCAGTTTTGTATTAGCCGAACCCAGGAAGATGATAAAGGACACTGGACGCACAGTGCGAGGCACCGCCATGGTAAAAAACATGAAGTCGTTCGTTTCCAAGCTGGATAATGCATTCGACAAGCTGGCCATGCCCGCGGGTGAGTGGCAGGAAGGCGGCCTGAGGACCTTCACAGCAGACACCCTCTTCACCGGCTTGTTCAACTCCATTTTTGGTCACTCAGATGACCATTTCTTCAACGCCAAGCGCACATATGGTAATTTTGAAACCTTCCACAAGTTCTTCAATTTCTTTTGGCTTGGATTCCCCAAACACTGTTTCCCGTCAGCCATGCGTTCTCTGGAAGAAATGCTTGGCCAGCCCAAGTCAGAAGAGCTTTTGTCGAGGCCAGATGTGTCAGACTACATTAAGAGCGCCATCGAATTCATGCAAAGTATGGGCCAAAGTGAAACCGATATGATGGGACACAATCTTGTTTATCTTCATGTCAACTACAACACATTCCGTCTCGCATTTTGGGTGCTGGCCAATCTCTTGGAAAATGAAAAGGCCATGAACGCGCTGATGAATGAGTTAGAAGTTGCCATCAGTGACAAGCATGACTCCGAGACCAACACCTCAACATTTACTGCCAATGATATCGAAGAGCTGCCCATTTTAGGTGAGTCTGTGCTTCAAAATTAATGTTAAACTTAATGAATATTTACAAACATATTTTGTCCAATCATGCACCATATTTTACTTTAATCTTAAGGACTGGATGTCTGAGTAAATAAATAGGTAAAATACTATAATGACATGACGTGTGAGCTGGCACTAACCGCGGCGGCTGTGATTTCAGACTCTGTGTGCCAGGAGGCCATGCGCCTGTCGAGCGGCGTGTTCGTCGTGCGCTACGTGCAGCAGGACACGCTGTTCACGGGGTCGGACGGCAAGCAGCACCTCATGCGCGCCGGCGACCGGGTCGCCATGTACCCGCCCGCCATACACAAGGACCCCGAGATCTTCGAAAACCCACTGGTGAGTCCTCCATCAACATTACACGCATCAATATATAACACCTGAAATGCTGATCTCAACACTAGATCTATACCACCTTGACGTTCGATTCCGTTGTCAAATAGATCAAAGCCAATTTACGCGATGGTAATGTTTGGCGGCTGTTCAGTTGGCTCTCAATTAAGTGGCTGTTCTTGTTTTGCAGGAATACAAATATGACCGCTTCGTCGATGCCAAGTTTTACAAAGACGGCAAGGAAGTGAAACATCCCGTCATCGCGTTCGGCTCACTGTGCCCCGGCAAGCGCTTCGCCATCCTGCAGCTCAAGTGGTTCATCGTGAAGGCGCTGACGCGGTTCGAGCTGAGCCGGAAGACGGGCGAGCGCGCCGCCGAGTACGACTACCAGTACCACGGCCACGAGATCCTGCCGCCCGTCAGCGACGTGACCGCCAACATCCGCCAGCGCCAACACGCGCCCACGCTGGCCTTCCAGTAACTGCTCATGCTGCTGCCGCTGCTGCCGACTGTGTTCTACAAACGGGTGTCTCGTTTACTTTCAACTCGTATTCTATTATTTTGACAGACTGATATTTGAAATATGCGTTGGGGGAGGATTTTACGTTGGTGTTTTATGACAGTTATGTCCAACCCTAGTTGGGGCATGTCGTATGTTGCTGATAAAGCCAGATTTATTTTTGTAGTACATTAAGTAGTAATTATTACAGGTGGACATTTTTGCCCATCTGTTGTAAATATGAAACATATCTATGTGCATTTGATGTAAATATTAATGAGATCTGATACGTGTTTTATTCTATTTCTTTTGTAAATATATGTTTATTTTATTTATTAACGCCGTAACTTATTATTATCATTATCATCGTTTCTCTTCATACATAATTTAATCATACGTTTACATTATTTTTGTTCGACTTTGAGCATTGTTTTTATGTTATTATGTTGATAATGTTGATGTGTTTTTATTGACTATTTATATATTTATTATTAATAATTTAAATTATTTATTTATTTGTCATTTTAACAATGTCATATGATATGAGAGAATGGAATATTTATAATCCAAATGTTCACAACAAAATCAATTGGTTCTGTTGATCGTAACAAACATCCCGTGTATTAATATTATTATGTGTCTGTGAAAACTACAGCATCGGTTTAATATTAAATATGACTAAGTTAATGTGATTCGTGTCCTACATTGATCTTGATTGTTGCGCCAAACCGTCAGGCGGTGCATGGAGTCTACAAATGAAGTGTGTTTGTCAATGTTATGAGTATTTATGCAATTACATGAAAGAAAGGCAAAATAAAATATAAACCCTACATGTGTGTTTGTATTTACTAAAATAGATAAATGCGACCAATACTATTCAAATCTTTTAACATTCCATGACTTCCTCTAAATGCTTGTATTGATAAAGGTTAATATGAATTTCTAACCTCACTGGTTGGTAACGGTGCGACGATCGAACCATGTACGTTAATCTGAATTGAAACATAGTCCTACTATAGTAATTTGATAACACAGAGTGACTCGTTTGAGTCACGTTCTGAACGATTCACCATCGTTCACGCTGGTTTCATCAGCAATAACAGCAACAACAGCAACGCCCTCTTTTCAGTTGAGTTCAGTGTGAACAAACTTCGATTTTCTAAACCCCTTCTCCCCGACACTCCCAATTCCAGTCCCCCCCCCCACACACACACTTTCACGTCATGGACACGGGCAGTATATACATATCCAAAATACTTTAAACTTTACAGGTGTCGTGCAAATATCAGGTCGCATACATTGACTTAAATAATTGTTATGTTTGACATTACATGTTCTGTCCACACCAAGATCATTGTTTCGTGCATGTTTCCAGAAACTTTATAAACTATATGTGATGACTAGTTGCTCATACTTATAATTGATGCTATAAAAGAGTTTAAAATAAACTTGAATAAAAAAAAAACTACCAAAACAAACGAACAAACAAGCAAAAGACTAGATTCTTATAACTGAGACATGAGAAAACGATCACTTGTGTGGCTTTAACCATCGTCATATCTCACATGCAGCTATACGCAGTGCATGTATATCGCCGATTCAGTAGTCCTAATATAATGGAAGTTGATCACAAAATCCAACTAATCACAAGCCCCACCGTCGAAATATTGATTTACATTTAGCTATATACATGTAAGATTGGAGAAGGGGAGCGCTCAAAGTTTCAAGCTCTCAAATGAGGAGAATGAAGGGTGTTTGGGGGAGGGTGGACGGGGTGGCGGGTGGGGTGGGTGGTGGGGGGGGGGGCGGGGTGCTCGTTTGTGAGGTGGTGATTGGATGGTGGCATTCAATGCTTTCTCATGAAAAAAACTATTCCCAGACACGATCCCCATGATAACATTTAAACTTTGAGTGTTTCATAGCGTCGCTTCAGCTGAAGCAAAATTTCTTTTGTGTTTATCCGTGCATGTCTCCGAACAAGCTACAGTGTATAAATGAAGGATCGATTTTGTTCAAACTCTATACATATGAGCCGGCACCAAATGATCGATTTGGGCACTTTGCCAATCCAATTAAAATGTGGCTTCCAACAGGCCATTTTTTCAATGTCTGAGATGTTATGGAATGGTTTCATTGTAGCCTGTGGTGAATTTGATACATTTTAATTACATAATTAATTACGATATGATCATGTGTCAAGGGCCCACTCTGTTGCTCATTACTTGCTTTAGAGCCCTTGACATCTTCCCAATTAGGTCAAAATATGTATATAAGTTAGATTATATTGACAATTCAAATCCCTCAAAAATATATTTGTATATAAAGTATATTTCTTACAAGCAATGACGATTATCTGTGTTTGATTTTAGCACTTTGCCTTTCTCAGAGCCATTTTACATACATTTCCATATATTTTTGTTTTTGTTTCAATACTGCTATGAATAAATATTCAAACTTGGTGCATCTATCCTTGTTTTTAACATGCACTACTAATAATTGATTTTATCTTTCTTTCTCCTCACTGTCGGCCCATCCCCATCCCTACTAAGACTATTTTCTTTCCTCTTCATGCATTAACGCCATCTGGGAGGATGTAAGTAATCAACTCCGATGTTGACCTTGTCCACGGTGGCCTAGCAGATACCCTTCCGCCAGTTTTAGGATACCATTGTGCGAGTTAATTTGGAGCCAACATTTCACAACAATCACAGTATTATATAAATATAGGAGTATCCTTGTGTGTTAAGTCAACTATATGTATTGATTTATGTTGAATAAACATTCATAGAGCACATAGAAAAGGCATTTCCATTAAAAGTTAAATATTAAGGTTACTTTAAATGAGGTACCCATATTGATACCAGTGTTGCCAATTGAGGATACCATGAACGCCAGTATTATTGTGCCAAACTACCCATTTAACAACTTAACTGAATCCTCTATTAACTCAGAACATGCTTACGTTTGAAGATTCAATGATTGCTTATGAGTTTGTGTGTTCAGAAATAACAAAGAATGAGAACATTATATGATTTATTTTTATAATAAAAACTAGGGAGACACAGGTAGGTGATGGTCACCACTAACATAAACATTGCATCAAATACGGAGGCCAAGCTGTATTGAAACTACTGTGTAAAATGACAAAATTGACTAAAAATGGTCTTCAGGAGGCATACTTTAAGTTGGCAAAGTGCAAAAATTGGACACTTATGATGGTCACTAGGTATGTAAGCAGTATACTATATCAAATTGCCAAAATTGGCTACACATGATAGTCTCTAGGTATGTTAACATTGGACCGAGTTTGAATGGTTTATTTCAAGCTGTATTAAAGATATTGCACACAGTGTCAAAAATGGACCATAAGTGGCCTCAGGGAAAGCACACTTTAATAGGCAGAGTGCCCAAAATCAAATCATTTTGGTGTCTACACATATTAATCACCTATGATTTTAACTGGTGAACATGGTATCCTAAACTGGCGTATTGGTATGCATTAAACGCTGAACTGGCGTTAATGGTATGAATTTTAAAATGTCTCTTTCATGCCATTCACAATTAATCCTTTAACAAAATGACCATCCATACATGATTGAAAATGTAACAAGTTTAAACTACAATAAAGAGAAATATAAGAGATGAAGTAATCTGGACAAGAGAAGCAAAAATCATCTCATCTTCTTGATTTTCTGACTAAAATCAACTGGCACAATGGTATCCTAAAACTGGCGGAAGGGTATCTGCTAGGCCACCGTGTATTTGACACACAGATACAGCACGCTGCCACAGTCAGTGCCAGGTGACACGTACCATGACGACTACCTCCACAAGGCAGTGCCTAAATCAATGCAGTGGATACGACTTAACTGCATTGAATGACATATACGAACAGTGCTCGTGCTCCCCGTCCCTCATCCAGACACCGTGATTACTAATGAATTAACATGCTGACCTTTTTATCAACCAAGTTATCATGAACATGACCTGTCCATTTTTACTGTATTCCGTGAACGGCAATGGACACATAGTTGACAGCAAGCTGTATGTGTCCCACAGTGTTGGAAAGTTGCCCGGAGAGAACAAAGGCGCTCTGGCGGCGACTTGCGCCATGAATCAATGGTCGAGATTTTGTGTCACATAAGTGGACCCTATTTTAAGGGGTACGCTCAATGGACTGCGCCATGTTTTATTTTACTTTTAAAAAATATGTATATGATGTTTTTACTGCCAAATTACGTATAATTTAAGTTAGCTTGATATTTGGTTTCTTTAATCTTAAAAAAGCCAGATTTTGCATTTCTTTTTTTTTTTTTTGTGTGTGTGTGTGGGGGGGGGCAAGTTTAGGTACATATGCACTAGTTAGAGAAAAAAATACGTATTTCCAATAAAATAGTGTTCGTCTAATAATGGTAATTATCCGGGTTGTCCCATACTTCAAATCTTGATACAATGTATTTGATATCTAAAAAAAAAGCTATGAAGTATTTTTCACTTTGACCTGTGTGCTTTTATGATATATTGTCAGTGACGTGCAGGTTTATCTAAATAAATGTTGTCATCAAGCATGAACAATTAAAACGAAGGTGGCTTATAGGTAACTGTTATTAGATGAAACCTCTTTTTACTATAAAAATGAGGTGTCAATGACTTTCTATTTATTTCATGTATGTTACTTTTTCAAATCAAATCAAATCATTTATTAAATCAGACATAAAACATGTCCATATATCAAAAATAAAATCTTATTAAAGTCCTTATTAGTCAGAATTTATCGGCTTTCAATGAGAACTTGGCAAATTGGAGGGGAATAGTCCTGAAATCATATATATTTATAAGATACATTCTTGGAGGTATTTATTTCACAGACAGACCATGCAATTGTAAAATCTTAACCCTGACTGAAGATCTGCAAGCTTTAGTGTCACGTGGCCGGAAGAAAACACCCCACAAACTAACCACCGTTCAAGTCATACCAAGCTGTATGTGGTCTTGTTGGCGCTCAGCACCTGAGATGATGACTCGTGCTCTGATATCGCCATAAAAAGTGCCATGCACTTTCAGTTTTTAGTAGTTTTTCGTACTCGCTGCCAATCGACTTTTTAAACCGCTAATATATATACAGATTGTGCGGTGAAAAAATATATTTCCATGCGAAGTACACTAATCGGAATCGTAAGATAGTGCGCACATTTTGTACCCAAGGGGACAAAACTTAATAGCACCATTCTTCTTATATCAATATCCGATTAGAATGCTGCATTCAATAAACATATGTAATGAAGTGGTAACAATATCAATTTAATTTCCTCCTGTTAACGCCGTAGGCCGTTATTCACTGTTGCGCTGTGTTTGTCACCTCTTTGTATATTGCCGCACAACTTGGATATGGAGCACGTCGGGGAACAATTACTGCGCAGTTAATTTCCATGACAACACAAAACACAACCGTCACCGTTCAAATGAAAAGTCCACGTGCGCTGTCCCGTGTTCATGAAGACTTGAGAAATGATGCGGACGATCCCAGGAAGACAACGCCGATACATGAAGTCAAACAATACGGAGAACATTATATAAGATACACATTTATTTGTGTTAGTTCCGGTGTTTACGTAAAGGCGCGCGCCGTGTGCGGGTGAGGGGGCGCTGTGCGCGCTGCCGTGCGCCGTAGCTGAGGGGTTTGCCTTTTTGTTATTTTTGCCGTGCATTATTTACAGTTTTGTTTTTCTCAGTTCAATCAGGGGCGTATTGGGAGCCGTTACATATAGAATACTCAAGTTCTTACATCTTAAACGTGTTGTATTTTTTTCCAGCTAGGTAGGCCTACTGGTACATTGAACCAGAAAGGACTCACTTGCATATTTGCATGGCATGTAATGTACAAACCCGATATAAATGCAAATAAATGTAAATGTGGTGGTTTTATATAGTCGTGATCCATATCTTGCTCTCATGACGTTACAATGTCTACCAGGTCATTGGCACATTGTTGATCTTCAATTGATCAGTTCTCATATGCTTGCATAAGCAGCTTGCATTCAGCGCACATTGCTAATCACCCAAACGATCACCGACTCACTCTTTCGGTAACCTGTACCTAATTAACGTGTAGGTGCCAAGGAGCAGTGTGCAAATGCTTTAAGGATGAGTTTGCTCAACACCCACCACCAGACCCGACTGGAAATCGAACCCACGATCTTCCGGTTACGAGTCCAACTCCCTATCCACTCAGCCAAGTAAGAACAAATCTGCAACAAGGATGTCTATGATCCACTACACTTTCCAGCATGTGTGTGTGTGTGTGTGTGTGTGTGTGTGTGTGTGTGTGTGTGTGTGTGTGTGTGTGTGTGTGTGTGTGTGTGTGTGTGTGTGTGTGTGTGTGTGTGTGTGTGTGTATTATTAATAATGTGTGTGTGTGTAATGTGTGTGTGTGTGTGTGTGTGTGTGTGTGTGGTTATACCATGGGCCCCAGCATGTGTGTAACTATATCATATTGTGATACAACTTAGTTTCTTGCTTAACAACATCCAATCATCAGTCACAGAATGGGAGCACAGCAGTATGGGCAGGAGACTAAGAATGGTGTTTGTATAGTAAAGTAGAGGCTATATAGCCCATGGACTATGCTGCACACATGACATTGAACATAGATATGTATTAAAATAATTTCTTTATTTTCCATATGATTATATTGCAATTGAGAAAACAAGTAATAGAAAAATATAGTAGAATTGAACTTGTTTTTAGACACAAACTTTGAACTTTGGATATTCAACACATAATTACAAACAATAATTGTATATACAATAAATTGGCACAATAAATCATTGTAAACATGTGACCAGAACGCTATGAATGGCAATAATTAATGCCTTCTAACAACTCAAACATGTTCGTTGTAGAAACCTAGCTTTTTAACCACTCAGACAAATTACCAAGCAAATCATGGAATTAACAATTGAAGAAAGCTTGAGCCTAATTGTGTGAGTTTTCAATAAAATCTATATCTGGATATCCAACACTTTGACGAATCTACCTATTAGTGAAATCAAATCAATGTTACTAATACAAAGTCAACTTTGAACTAGTCTCTTAAATGATATCTGAATAACATTCCACGAGCAATATTCAGTAGAGCTTGTCTTAGTTGAACGTTATATAAAAATTTAAAAGTACACCATGTACTGAGATATTGTCTCCTGGGAATGGTAATATTTTGTGTTTATTCAACTAAATCACAATTGCACATAGTATACGATATATTATACAGTCTACACCGTTTTACTCTTATATTTTGATGTGGACTTTATATTATCATTTACTTTCATTTTCACTCACAACTATATCTAACCGGTAAATAATATGCTGAACATAATATCACAGTCACCTCATTATCAACACAGTTTCTATATTACGTCCTATAAACAATAACAACAACTAACACAATTATTTAGAAATGTTTATATTAATGTTCACTACTTGCTATTCACATTGCGGTTGGTGTGCTGGGCTCTCCACCTGCCTCACGTGCACGTACTTCACAAACCAGCAACAAATGATGTCAATACGCAGTACACAGTGTATAAACATTTTAAATGAATCGGCCTACTACCAATAAACCTACATTCAATCAAACTTTAATTACAACAGCCAGTTTTCTTTTTGGCATCATCTGTTAGATTAAGGGCATTTTCTAACTGTCTGTCTTCTCGCTCTCTCAATAGGCTGCGATAAAGAAATCAACAATTAGTTGAATGATTTAGATGGTGGTGTCTCCATCACTTTATAGAAACCTTAAAATTACATGCTCATCTCCCCATATATTTAAAAATCATACCTTGCCATCGCTTGAAGGGCTTCTGAAACATTCATGCCAGACTTGGCACTGGTTTCAAAAAATAAAGAACCATGTTCCTGTTATGAAATAAAAATAATGAAAATTAATTCATTTATATGCAGATTGCTAATTGCGTACAATGTCCGGTGTTCGAAATTTAAGTTGTATTGCACTGAGGGTTATCTACATTTCTTAGATAATTTGATTATAAAACAAAGGTAAAACGTATTGATTTACAAAAATTAAGTCTTGAGACATTGACCTTTTAACATTGAACATCATTCTATATTACGACTAGTTGTGGTCCATAAAATGGATCGAATTAGGAAAACTATTGATGATAAAAGGTTCATGTAAAAAGTATGCAGTTTTTAAAAATTATTTATAGTAGTATGATGAACATTAAAAATGTGAAATTTAATTATCTATCACATATGATAAAGTTGTACAGAAGGAGTCACTATTTGTTCCTACCGAATAGCGGCCTCGAAATGTGTTATGATACGAAAACTATTGAAGATAAATGGTTCATTTCCAAAAAAAGGTTGTTCGTCATTGTTTACACTATAATAAACATTAAAAAGCTGAAAATAGATTACTTTTCCCTTATAAAGTTAATCGTGCCCTTAATCTAAAATGGGCTGGTTTGTTTAACAATCGACGCAATGTGGCTTCTAACAGTTGAGTATATTGCCTCATGGTTGGGAGTAAAGTAGTCACACACACATATGGGCACTAGTATTCTATATACACGATTACCTCTGAGAGCCTGATACCGTCTTTTGTAGAAACAGGACGAGATTCATCATTGTCAACCAAATCCAGCTTGTTGCCAATCAAGGATAAAACAGTCCCTTCTTCTACTCCATCCTATATTAGTCATAAAAGTATAGCTTACATATAGCGCATCAAGATATAGAATAAAAGATAAACAAATCTTCATTTCACTCAAATATCTGCATTTTTCTAACCACACTCAATAACTGTATCACTGAAGACCTGTAACTTGCGGAGATCGAGATGGTGAGTGACAGAGATGTATGGAGAGAGAAATACTGACAGTCATAAACCAATTCAACACCAGCTTAAAGGTGAAATATTGTGACAACCACATGATGATGGTTAGTTGCAGCTGCTTTGACGACGACGGCGACGACGACGACGACGACGAAAATAATTTGCCTTACATGGTACATACAATTAACGACCTATCATGCAGTTGCATGAATCTTCATTGGTTATAATGCCCTATAATTGCCTGATAAAACCAAAGAGCATTACCTGGTAATACTAAGTTGGATCGGCATGCATTAGGGACTGTTCATTATTTATGAAGAGGGGGCTGGAGGGGGCCGCCAACTTTGTACATGGAAATTGAGGGTGGTCTCCGAAATTGTACATAAATTTTCAGAAAATCTCCCGTCCCTCCCCATAAATAATAAACGTCCCTTAGATTGAATAGACGTGGCGCCCCACCCGCCTTCCCCAGGATATATGATATATCTACCTGCACACTGGTGATCCAGTTTCGCACATTTTTGAAAGACGACTCTGAAGTGACGTCATACATAATGAGAACTCCATCCGCTTTCCTGAAGTACTGTTTTGTGATACTGCGAAAGCGCTCCTGCCCGGCGGTGTCCCACAACTGCAATGCCACAATGCGCCCGTCCACGCGGATATTTCGTACTTGAAAATCCACACCTATAACGTTGAAAGAAAAATGCATTAATTGTTCATACTACGCAAAAATATGATCAATATTGCATACTTTTTTTCTAACAATTTATCTCTTTCCACTCTACAGATTCCAGTTATTTTTTGCAGTGTCATTTTACATTGCTTTTAGCAACTACATATTTAATCACATATTTAATCACATGTTGATATACATGTTGATATACTTACCTATTGTGGCACTGAACGTGCTTTTAAACACATTGTTACAAAATCTGTGGATAAAGCTGCTTTTCCCCACACCAGAGTCACCAACAAAGACTATCTTGAAAACACGCTCCGGCGCTTTTCCAGTCAAATCTTCTTCCTACAACGGTCAATCCTATCTTAACTTCATGGTCTAAATTTTGAGTGTTTTATAGATGACATTATCAAATTAACAACATTTTGAATGGTTATGAAATGTTCATAAATGTATCCTAATATTTAGCTCAACGCACATCAACAACAATAAATACATAAATATTACACAGATCTCGAGACACAGATCAATACACAACATATCTATTTTTAAAAATTAGGTAATGTTTTGAGTGAAAATGCCGTACATAAAACATGGGGTACTAGTATGGGTAAATATTAGTGTACATAAACATTATGGGCTTATATAAGTTCGCTGCAAAATTCATCGTTGTATTTTCAATCTGGGTGATATGTACACAAATTCAAAAACAGGTGTTATTTGCGGACAAGTCTAACCTCTTGTTTTGGAGACAGCGTGTTGTCTTGTGCACCAAGCGGCTCTCGGCGCGTGGAGTTGCTGTCATAGTCGCTCTCCCCACTAGTGTAGGTACTGCTAATGTAATGATGGGTTAATTGTTAAAGTTTCATAGTCACCATTCCACACGCTCGATCGACTTTACATAATAACACCCTTGGAATTCTAAACGTTTAGCTGAAAATGCGTGTTCAATAAAAGAAATGCTAAAGTCATTGCATAACAATCACTTGACTTTAATTATGAAGGAAATATTTACTTTTTGCTTCGATTTACGTTCCTTTGCACTGAAAAATGCTGGTCATCGTCATCTGAATCGGAATGGAATCGAGAGCTTAACCTGCACAAAACGGACATAAATTGCATCATAATTATAGATATAAACACATATATGCATTATAACATTATTTTTTATTTTATTTTTATTTTGCTGATGAATTATCTATGTTTTTGTATTGATATATTCATTCAAAAAGATTGCCAAAAGTGGGGGGGGAGTGTTTTTCAAACTCAAAAGCCAGGTAAAATGATAGATATAAAAAATTTGTAACCTCGCTTTTTAGATGATTTTATGAATTTTGCTATTGGATTTTTGATGATTGCGATTTTTTTCTCTTCGTTTATACGGTATGCAAGACAAAGTAGTAATATTTTCACTAGTTAATTTAATTGCTTTATAAGAAATATCATTAGATAAGATTATTACCAACACAAAAAGGTGTAGTTCGCACAAATTGAAGCAATAATAAGAGAGAAAATCGAATTTTAGTAAACCACCTAAAATAACCTTTCTTGTACCCCTAATATATAAGCTCGATCAAGGTACTGTAAGTGTATTAAAAAGAAGTGCATGATGTTGATGATATTTAACCACTCGTAAACGAAAGGGCAGGCCTACTAGGAAAAAAACTAATAAAACATGTAAAAAGTATGCAAGATGATGATTTCTATAAAAATTCCAATGTCCTTTAATTACAAATAAAGATACCATATCCACATCTAAGATAATATCCTGATTAACTTTATTCACGTATGATAAAAGATGAAAATATCACCATTGTTTCATTTCAATTGGTGATGCATGTAATTTCTATATGCGATCTTTTTTCAAAACATGTCGGGAAAATATATTTTTTAATATTTTTACCATTTACAAATTTAACATATTGCACTCAACAATAAAAAGACGAACAAGTTGGATGGATGCAATCCATGATCCATAAGCCAAAGTGTAGAAACACACTGGAATGGTGAATCAATACGGTTTTCGTATTGAATTTGAATCAGGGTACAATCTCAAAATCAAAAGTCTGACACAAAATCGTATTGAATTTTTAAAAATCAAAAATTATATGTAATTGTAAATGTAAGTGTAAAATATTTCACCCTGTAGTTAATTTGCTGGCTAATTAGGAAGCAGACGGGAAAGCACCAATAACATTTTGAATGAGGTAAAAAATTATAACTA
>CM032663.1:25818967-25846823 GCA_019095985.1 Streblospio benedicti | reverse complement strand
TACAGAGCTACACAAGTAGCCAACAAAGTTTGCATGGCCAGATCTGTGTCTATTTTACGTGCAGGTGTAGCGGAGTATTCTCGAACCAGATTGGGATGAGTTTGCTCAACACCCATCACCACGTGGGACTCATATTCACAGCATTCTGGTCATGAATGCAAAGCCATCGTTTAGGACACTAAAGCTCACTGTAGTAAATGCGTGAATTGTATGATAATAAAGTGTGTGGTTATTACCCGGCGAAGGTCCGCTTCGTCTCGCTCGTCACGTAGTTTACGATTCATCTCACTATAAAACAATAGGCTATAAGATGACCAATGCGAGTTCTTTGTAGCTGAATAAATCGAATGCTCTTGTCTGACATGCATTACAATACAATGATTCCAAACATATTTACAAAACGCCGTCAGAGGATCTAAATGAGCAATATATTGAAAATTTGAACAATTCAACAACAATTTACCGTAACATATCAAGCTGCTTCACGAGACTTTCCCTCTCTAGTGCAATACCTTCACTTATTTGCAAGGCCGCCCTGAAATGATATAACATCAGAGTCTTATAGCTCACCTATTAACATATAAATGCTATTTGGAAGCAATTCTAAATCTAACTTGGGTTTGAAGAGAATTTGACATTCCTGTGTTATTCTTCGTGCAGTTGAAACATGTGAATGTGGCATTGGTAGTCGTCTACCTTAGACCCCCAGTTCACATGGCCGATCCTAGCTCCAGATACTTCAAAAGACACCCGATTTGTCATTTCTGGGTGGATCGTGCGTGATCTGGCTTCAAATGTGGAGTGATTTGGTTGGTTCGGCAGGGCATGGGCCACATTTGGTCGGTTCTGGGCTGACGTTTCTTTTTTCGGTTTGTGTGCTCCATCGCCAAGCTTTTCGGGGGTGTCTGGGGGCTTTCTCTAGCATTTGCAACATCCTAAGGTCTCTTTGCTTAACTATGGCCTCACCTGCTGCTTTGAGAAGATGTATTGTGACAGATGAAACCGTAGGTGCCGCCGCTACCATTACAATCTGAAGTAATGGAAGCATGAAACGGAAGCATCTTTTTCAACAGCACGATGCTCCAATACAAATGGTATCCACCCGGAGAAAATGACACATTTCTGCCGTGTTCTGGCCCAAAAGGTGTTATCACTTCTCTGGAGAAGTGATTTTGACTTTTTTCGGCCTGTGGGCTGCCGTTATAGGATTATTGAGATGTTGATCTGGATCAACGTTTTGGTTTTCTTGTTCATCGTTATATCTCTGCTAACGGTGGGTTTGCTGACAATGTCCACAAAGATGTTCCCGTTTTATGGTGTACTGGTGGTGGTCCCATTAGCTTGCCTTGTCCTCCAGTCCATCAGAAAGGTCACAGGAGGGGGGGGGGATCATTGTTCATTGTGTCTTTGAAGGGTTAAACTCAAAGACGTATTTACAATGGTTAGGCAACGAATAATTGTAACAATGATAGCCGTTGCACTTAGTCGTGTTGTAGCTCAACAACAACCCCAGAAGGAGGAGAGAAGAGAGAATAATACAAGAGACTGTATAAGATGAAGATGTTGAAGCTTTAGAAGGCGGCCTTGAAGATGTTCAAGTTGATGCTCACCAGCAGAGACGACCATATACACAGACTAGATTGTGGGTACGGCCCTAAGTCCGTCATGCTGGTGGTTTGAAGAGAAACACGTGTTGAAAGACCAAAGCTGATGGTGTTTCACGGTTTAATGGCCACGAAGCCGCTCTTTCTGGCAGCCGATCATCACACCTCTTCAGAATGCGTCGTCTGACTCGGCCCTTTCCCGTCACCTACAACGTCTCTGACGGCTTGTACGGCTCAGTGACTATGCCAAGCTTCGTCTTCAAACAGTTATGTAGTAGAAATTGACACAAATCCGCCGATCCACCCCGAAATGACCTATTGGGCGTGTTTTAGAGGATCTGGAGCTAGGATCGGCCATGTGAAATGGGGGCCTAACTGAATTCCCTACTTTATCGGTATAGTGATACTCATAGTGGCAAAACCCATAGCACCGTACGAAAGCCCCCGTTTGGTCTATAAAAATCATGTCAATGGCTCCAATGAATTTTACATGGAGCCACAGTGAAATTCTGCCGTGCGCGGCCGTACACGCTGCCGCAAGACCGATTTTCCGTTTGCCTGGGATAGCGGATGACGCGGGTGCCATTCGGCGGGGTACGACACCCGCGTCATTGGCTTGAAAAAGTTTTCTGTTGGACAAAACCCATACTGACGCATAACTGTCAAACAGGTATCAAATAGGTATCAAACACAGCCTTAAAGGTGACCACACGGCAACTAAGATGATAACATATTGTGCCGCATGGCAGATTTGCCGTGGGTTTTCCTCCTTAATGAGCTGACGCCTTCCCCTATTTTGTCATTTAAAACTTCTTAACAAAACAAATACTTACATTGCTCTTTCCCTCTTTTCATCTCGTTGTTTTGATTTTAGCTCATTTATTGCATATTTGGAATCTTCTAGATAGCATTCAGATGACTTTAGCATTTCCTCCAGTTCTTCTTTTTGCTGTTGATCAAATATAGATAGACTTGCATAAATATTCATGGATTTAATTTAGATCAATTTTGGTTAAATGTCGCCATACAAATTGATATTTCATTGTGTATATTTGTTCAAAATACGCTCAAAATGACAACTTTTTCCAATTCGCGTGACGGTACAGATTCTCGTATGGTGGCTTTACGCTCACTTTCAGCGTAGATTTGAGCAAGGTTTATCCATTACACCTGAGCACAGTTACCTTTGCGAGCCTCTCGTTCTCCTGCTTGGTCTCGGCCTCCTGGCTGTTGAGCTCCCGCATGCGCTCCTCCATCTTCTGGTGGCGGCTCAGCAGCTCCATGAGTTGCGCGTCCTTCTCACTGAGGGCGCGCTCCATCTCTTCACGCACGGCACGTTCACGCGCCTTTTCCTGCAACATGCATGGACTAGAATTATGTACATTGTACATTGTCACATGGTAAATGGATTTCACGGGCCAGTACAAACAAGTAATCTAATTATGTGGAATTGTTGTTTGTATATGAAGTAATATGACCCATATTCTACCTCAAGGTGTTGGCATATGTCAATATCCCGGAACTAATAGTCGGGAAGCTGCGGTAGGTTGTGCGCATACCCCGCATGATCCTCAGAAACCATGTTTGTTATGGCCTTGGGGGTATATTTTAAGGGTCAAAAGATCTTCCAGTGAATTTAGCATGATTTTCAAATTGTCCGCCGATACTCAAAAAATCGTAGCTTGCCTTTTATATGAGAAAGATAAAAAGATAAAATTAGTATCAAATTGGGGATTTTAGTGTATTCGAAATCAAGTGTGAACAAAATTAGAAGAAATAGAGATGCCTGAGACTGTACATTAAAATTTTGAATATTTACTTCTTTACTGTAACTGTTAACTGATATTTTCAAAAAGGTTACCACATTTAATTTGAATTTCACCAAAACATTGCATCATGCCCATGAATTACAAATCACATAGGTCACAATCATATGATATTTGATATTAAACTGTAGTTACATACAAATTTTGTGTTCCAAGACATGGTTATCTGTTTTGTTTTTCAGTTTAGTATCACAACATTTCAGAAGTATTAACTGTCAGAAAAGGTTTCATTGTCTTTTTATTCCAGGATTTTTCATGAGCACATTTTTACCGTACAAAAACGAAGAAAAATCATTGTTACAGTGTTTCATTTAAAACATCTTTTTCAAACAATTTTATTCTTCTCTCTCTCAGCAGGCTGCTTGGGATGATGGTATCATTCTGGTCTCACAACCTTGGGGTCGTGAGTTCGAGTCACGTCAGGGCCACTTGACATAGTCATATGGAAGCGGAGAGAGAGAGAGAGAGAGAGAGAGAGAGAGAGAGAGAGAGAGAGAGAGAGAGAGAGAGAGAGAGAGAGAGAGAGAGAGAGAGAGAGAGAGAGAGAGAGAGAGAGAGAGAGAGAGAGAGAGAGAGAGAGAGAGAGAGAGAGAGAGAGAGAGAGAGAGAGAGAGAGAGAGAGAGAGAGAGAGAGAGAGAGAGAGAGAGAGAGAGAGAGAGAGAGAGAGAGAGAGAGAGAGAGAGAGAGAGAGAGAGAGAGAGAGAGAGAGAGAGAGAGAGAAGAATAAAATCGTATCCACAAGCAAACTGGGAAAAACACATTAGAAAACTTTTTTCAAACAGATATCTTAGTATTAAAATTGAATATCTGAAAAATTGCCAACAATTTTGATATCATTTTTTTTGTCGTTTATTTTGGCTGTATAGTATACAATAAGGATTCCCCAAGTTTTGTTTTACGGAATATTCTTCTTCGTTAGGAAATTGCAAATTTTCAATCATTAAACATTCATGACAAAAAAGGCTCGACTCCACTGTACTGTTGTGAACAGTGGTTACAGGGTGTGGCAATGACAGCAATTTACGTTTTATGATACAGCTTTATAGAAAAAAGTATAATGCCACTAATGTAGATACATAACTAAATGTGTGCTTTACAAAATCCGTAACTTTAGAAGACATTCGATGATAGCTCCTACCACCTTAGACTAGTATTCTGAAGATTAATTCGAGATGTTCTAGCTATTGAGATTACAAACATGCTGTGTGTTATACATTATTATGTTGGATCTTAGCAGCAACCTACAGGGATGATGGTGTTAATTATGCTGTTATATAGGACTGGCAAGTGAATTGCCCACGGCCACGGGTGTAGCGAAAACCACAGGCACAAATTTCCATATTTTGGGCTATTTCCAGTGACAATATTGTAAACTGTCACTGTGTTAACCGTTACTAATGAAAATAAATTGGTAAATGGTGACGAGAAATAATATTTAACGTGTATTGCAATCATGTCACTGGGAGAAAATAACTTCTTATGAGTTTGTTTTCGAAGTTGTTATTTGTAACATCCTCCTTGCGTGTCCTATACTAGAGATATTATTTGAGAAATGGTTAATAGGCTCGTCACGGCTTAAGCACTTCTACTCAATTATGTCACCCACCAGAAACGTGATAACTAATTTTGGTTCTCCGAACGCTAACTGTATCTGGAAAAAATAAGTGTTTTGTTGTTCAAATGAATGCTACGTATAGTACGCATATCTTTTTTATTAGTTTTCTGTTCGTATTCAGTCATAAGTTATAGAGTGTAATTAACAGTGCACGTGTTTCTCGATAAGGCGTATCACTTAATTAAATTGTGCACGTGTTTCTCCACTCTAGAGGTCAATACTTAAATGTCATCCTGAGTACTAGTAGGTAATTAGATTCGTTGTGAGTAACGTGTAATGCCGAGACGACTATGTCGCCTTGTATCAATCATGTGAAGTGATCAGTGTATACTGGATCATGAATACAGTCTAAAATGGCTGCACCGTCTCCCATTATGTTTCTGTAGTTAGACACGGAAATATATTTTTATATGAAAAAAAACTAGTGGTTGTATGGTAAAAAATACTATATATACACCTCCCCTTCAATATGCTGTGGCCTATGGTTTAGACCGAAATCTAGGTAGGTTGTAAAGACTAGAGGCATTGTACAGTGGCAGTTTACAATGTCACAATGCTGTAAAGTCTTAAATTATTTTGCAATGTTCACTCAGAGGCGCATCCAGGCTTTTTTTAAACATAATATGGCAGGCCCGTTGCTTTCCACCAGGTTGTGTAGAGAATTTTGCTAGATTTTGTTTTGTTAGATACAGATTATTCATGAAGCCAATGCAGTGGCACCAGCCTCCGCTTACCTCGGCCATAACGCGCTCCTTCTCCAGCTTGATCTGCTGCTCCATCTCCTCGTACAGCCGCCGCACCTCCTCGTCGTGCACGCTGCTCTTGCTGAAACACGGCAGTTGGCACTTGTCACCAGTAGGTCGTGCGTTTGATTCTCGGTTGGGTCTGTTCTCTCTATTTGTGAGTGTTGAGTTAAGTAAACCCATCCCTAACAGGTTGTACACTGATGCGTGGCACGTATACACGGTATACACTTGGTGACATTGCAGACCTCTTGTCTGGGCTAGGTGAAAGCCTGGGGGGCCTTGCGGGGCCATAATAAATAACATCACTAAAGTCCTCTATGCACGTCCACACATTAAAAAAGAACTCCAACACCCTCCGTTACTGATGTGAAAACATCCAGGTGGAACATCGTATCAAAGCATAGCAAAGTGGACTTGAGAGAGATGATGAGTGATGGCAAGCAGAGGCAGTGGCGGAGGTGCCTCTGTTTCCCCTGCGACCTAACTCTGCACAGCTGGAACATCGTCATATCTCACGACTATATACTCAGTATGTAGCCGTGATACCACCATATCCAATTCTGTGGAACTTAGGCTCAGAAACCGACCAATCAGAAGGCTCACTGCTATAATGTTCAGGGTAGACTCGACCAGCCAGCCTCGCTTTGACGGGGCCACGCGATGGCTGGAGCTCGCCGTACGTTGGTCTGTGTTGCGCGAGACTATGTTCAATGCCGAATTCAAACGTCAAACGTGCGATCTCGCTATATAGAGCACCCCACACCCATCCCGTATATTTTTTTGTTTAAACCATCGTAGCACAGCGTTGAATGAACCAACAATAGCCTTTAAGGTGTCAAAAGGATGCTACTTACTTGTATTTTCATAAGATAAACAATCTTTTTATAGTTCATTAAAATTACATGATCTATGATGCTTTTTGTTTAGAAATAAGTTGTGCACACCCATCCCGTAGGTGGCGATAATATGCGATTTGAACATGTTTATTTACATTAGATCTTACTAGAAATTTTCTTTTTACATTTCGGCACCGGGAAAACTATTGTGTTCAAAGTTGTAATATTATTTGGTACTTGTTTGGATGCTAAATATTTTTTCAAAAAAACATACGGGATGGGTGTGACCTACGGGATGGGTGTGCACTGCTCTAAGTAAGATGAAACCGAGTATTGATTTTGTCTTTGACGTAAGTCTAACCAAAAATAATTTTTCCACATAAAAGCTATAACTGGGCCCGCAGGTTGGTATGAACAAGGACTTTGAGGCAGTGTGAGTGACCAAGCCGTGAAAACCGACGATGAGCTGGAATGGCCGTTTAATGTGAGTGATGAACACGATGCGGTAGCACGTGTTATACTACAGTGCTCCCGAGAAAGTTGAGAAACACGTTATAGGCCTACTGTGAATGTAAAGTAGCTCTAGCCCGACAACAGTGAATTGGCGACTGTAAATAGGTACATTTACATGAAACCGCATGAAGTGAATGGCCATGATTTTCCAACAAGACATTATGGAAAGATACTTACTTTCGCAGTGCAGATTCAAGCGTCTCAAAATCCTTTTGGCTTCTTTTTATTTCATTTGTCACTTTGGCTAAAAACTCTTCAAAACTGCTCAGTAGCTCTGGTTCATCTTTCCTTAGCCGGACCCACAATGACTTGATCATATCAACACTAAAATAAAAAAATCAGGTCACATTAAATGCACAAATAAGCATGAACAGAGTAATCATGACTCCTTATAACTCGAATCCCGCGAAATATTATATATGAAAAGTAATTGATGCATCGAGATTTTAGAAGAATTTAGCCAATGCTATTCAAGTCATTAAGATGCACTCAGCAACGGGTATTGGGTGTCCCGTTAGAGACAGGATGCCTGCAGCGTAGATCGGTAGAGAACAGTCCACACGGGACACGTTTTGTCACCAGCTGGTCAACCCGACAGTTTGATCTGGGACAAAACACTTGATTAGGATTTGGGTGCTTAGTACGAGGACCATGGCTTCGTAGTGCTAATACTTACTCCTCAAACAGGTTGGAAGCGCCGACATGAGAGACCATGTCATCAAAGTGCTCCTCGTCGATGTCGCCCACCACGCCCGCGGCTCCCGGCAGCGCGCCCCGGTCGTTCTCGTACACGTGCTCGCCCGAGTCCATGCTCTGTAGAGACCGCTGCCGCGACATCGACGATCCAAGCCCCACGAAGCCGCCTGCAAGCAGTAGACAGATAGCAAATTATTGCAGCTGATTTCATTTACTGAACATATGGGTTGACCTCACGACCAGAGTGTCAATCCGGCAATAACTTAAATTGACAGATGACAAGTTCATCGCTTAACTGGGCTGCCAACAACAGCTACACATTAGTTTTACGACATGTGCGTCTAGGATGAGGCGGGGTTTATTAGAAAGAGGGAAAAGGTCGAAAAAGAGGGGTGTGGGGGAAAGGAAAAAGTGTGGGAAACAAGGCCCAAAAGTTAAGGATGTGGAGTTTTTTGATCCCTCATACTATCCACCCCCAGGGTAGTAGCGCACTTCCGTTGTACAACGACTGGCATGTATCACATAAAAGTATTTCTATGGACATTTTCCTGAATGTTCTTAACAGATCCCGTGTGGATAAACCGACTTAAACACGTCTCTCTTTTACACCTGTGAAAAAATCACTTGCTTTTATCCACTGACTTTCCATCGATAATCTAAGTTACCTTAGCGGTGCTAGCTATATAGATCGGATCGATGGAGACTAGATCTACAGTTAGGGTTGAATTTGATATTCGGGAGAGGATTTGATTTTTTTTAAAGAAGTTGGAAACTATTCTTGTTTAGGTTAAAAAAATATGCGGCAGGATGTTAAAATGTACAATAGACCAATATAGAGGGAGATACCGCTTTCTGTATCCATGTTTTGACAAGTACTATATACTGATTCGTATATTATAGAATCCTGTGAAGGGGAAAATATCTCCATAAGACAGATGTAAACAGATGTAAACAGAATTATATCATGTAAGGCAAATATGGGGAACGGTACTCTGTAACTGAGCCTGCTGATAATGTACGTGATATTTGTTTGTAAACTACATTCGGTATACTATCCCTTTTCAAAACGACGTTGTGTGCTCATGATGCTATGTCAGTATCACATTACCGACATTAGGCACCATTAAGTAAAACATAACGAGTACACACAATAAATGGGACCAATTATGGTATTTTTTTACATGCACTTCAACATTAACTTTAAATATGAAATCATTGACCTCTCGTCGAGAGTCGGAAAATGAAAAAGAGAAAAGCCTTCATAATGCAAGTGTCCTTCAAAGGGGGGTTTCAACATCGGCAGGTTCCATTTCTTTTTAACAAAGCCACGTAAGCAACTTAATGATATAACAAACAAAGCAAACCAATCTTTGTTCCAACAGTTTCAAATCTCGCAGGGTATATTGATTATAATTTATACATAATAGCAAAACACATGAGTCACATATATTGGTTGAGATGCTTTTTGTGCTGATGATCAGCAAGGGAACATTTATATCAAGTCTTTTCAGGCGATCAAATTAATTAGTCATACTGATTACAATCACAGAACATCGTAATTCATTTGATTGTTGTACATTACTCCAGGTATTGTAATGAGTCAAACCTGCATGTGTTTTCATCAGTAATCCTGACAATGTAACTGCGACACTGTCTGCTGTCCGCGTCCAGTCAACAATATCTGTGATGCGGGCGCCGCCGCCGCCAATTACAAAACAGTATCGTGCTGTGGGTCGGATGTCGCGTGTTTACACCCGTGTCCACTCACGGACACAGTATCGGCATGGCGATATTATGCTGATACCAAAATATACAGCCGCGATACTTCCCTATTGTGTGTCGAGTGTTTGGGAGGCGACGAGCCTTCGCCCTCCTTTGGCTCAAGGAGAGATTGCAGGATTTTCTCTGTGCCATGTAGTCGTGCACACAATTTTGCGATGCTCCTAACACAGATTTCATGGAACATTCAACTTATGTGGTCAACTTCAAAATACCTTTTCTTTCTTTCTTCTGTAGATTTCAAATTTATCCTAAAAACACAAGACTCCCTTCGAAGCAGATGGCCGTTTGTAAAAAGCAGGTTGCTCAAACTGAAGAATGGTCAGACGAGTTGCTGCTCGTGGTAGATGTTAATCATAAGACGGAACCATTATGGCGATATACTTGCGTGGCCTGTAATTCCCTTAACGCAGGCCGTACCCCAACAAAGATGGAACCGTAGTCTGTCAATTCAAATGATTTTTTCTGTTGTTTATTCAAATATCTGGTACTACAATTCGTGGTTTGATAAATATGTATAAATGCTAGTTGTGTACAATTAGAGTGCATATATGTAAAGCTCCTTGATGCGTTCCCAACTCGGATTTTAGAATCATGTAGCCCGTAGCTCCCGACTTTGTTTGGGGTAATTTCACTTGTTGCAAATCTGGAAATTACGGGCTACATGATGGGGATTTTTAAACATGATTTGTGAACTCATTGGCGAGCTTCACATGTATTCAACATGTGCAACCTAATAGTACACGTCTCTTGTTGATACATACTCACCAAACAATAAATTCAAGTACCATAAAGTCAGATTATCATCAGAAAAACATTTGAACCAACAGACTACGCATCTATCTTAATTCTGATAACTCCCGAGTTTTAGACCACGGCTTACCAATGGTGATGATGACTATACGCAAAATGTTTTGGAACCAATTGCTGTAAGCATGTCGCGGCCACACAGCAGCACCGTTAATGATTATCTAAAATTTAACACTAATGTTATTGGGGACTGTGTGACAACTGTATACATATATCAAGCTTCAACCCACAGTTATGGGCTTCGTCAGGGCATGACGTCATCAGATGGTGTAATAAGGAATCCCCTGAAGATTCTGTCTTTCAGCTGGTACCTCCCCCGTGACATCATCATCTATATCTGGCTTATAATTCAAATCCCGAGTTATCAGAGGTATTTAACACTGGATTGTGTACAGTGTAAAAGAGATTCCCTTAGACCGACGATGCCCTCAGGACAGAATAGGAGTTTCCTTAATCATGCCACCCGATGGCGTCATGTGCCGTCACTCACCGAAGCCGTCGGTGAACTCGTCGAGCGTGAGGTAGCCGTTGTGGTCGTCGTCCAGCGAGTCGAACACGTCCTCCAGCTGGTCGGGCGACAGCGGGAGCTCTGTCTGCAGGCGCTGCATGTCGCGCTTGGTGATGAAGCCCTTCTTCTCCTGCAGCACGGCACCCAGCATATAGCAATATAATGGCGCAGAAGATATGTGTGCGCTGTTTATATGCTTTGTTGTCGTGTAAATCCTACTTGAAAATTCTTAAGGGTTTACCATTTAGTACGTGCTATAGGGGCTATGAACAAAATGAAAATTATTGTGGCATGATTTTAGTCAGGGTTGGGGGTGGGGGCGGGGCGGGGATACTGCAACTAACTTTACGCAATTTCCAAATTGCCAGCTCACCCCATACTGCAATCCCGCCCCCACCCGTACCCCTACACACGAAAAGGTCACGTTGACGTTTTCAGCATCCCCCCCCCCCCTTAGTGTTTTCAACCCGCTTTTGAGGCTAGATAAATGGGAGTCCTTTTGGTACAGGGGCTTTTTTTTAAAATAAACTCTGTCTGTGGATCTTTACACTGTGTTGCCGGACTTGGCTTCGTGTGGCTGTGTGATCAGTGGTAACAGTGTGGTTACAGAGCCACGTACCTTGTCACACACGGCGAACAGCTCGTGCGCCTTGGCCACCATCATCAGCTTGATCTCCTCCGAGGACGCGTCCACCGAGTTCATGGTCGTGTAGGACGCCATGGTACACCTACAGAAACCAGCCGAAATCAACGGCGGTGACGGCAGCGGAGATTTATCACTACCAAAGTGCTATAAAAACGATGACCTATAAGCAGTGCAGTTTTTTTTATTCGTTAGTAGGAAGAAGTTGATATTTTCAAAACTATTTTCACGCGAGGGCCCAATTTACATGTGTAGTTCTGTTATTTGCATGTTCTTAAGAGTACAACTATAACGTGTTCGTTCAAACGTCAGAAAATAGCATGTATTTGAGGTTGTGCATACGATTTCTGATTGCATTGTGAATAGAACACAAGAGCCACTAAACTTCTCGGCACAGTCACTCACTGGCTGCATACGGCATTATGGTATTTTATAACCTGCCGCCTGCAGTATAATAACATAAGCCGCAGCGTGCCATCTCTTTGATGTCCATAGATGTTTGCCCTTTTGCTCGTAGTAAGGGATCGTTCACAAATGACGTCATTGCATTTTCGGGCCTGCCTCCCCGGTCCTTACTACTACCCATATAAACAGTAAACAGTATCTGGTAGGCCTACCTTGTTATGGAACAAAAACAACAACACAAAAAAACTTCACAACATATGGATATATTGCATTTAATAGAATTCGATTGGAATTTTTCTTTTATATCTACACCACCACCCCCAGTCCGCGATAACGTCATTTTTCTCTCGCCCCGTCCCTTCATCAATCGTCATCTTTCTCCAAACCCCAACCCCCTCCCCCGCCTCTGCGATGACGTCATGTGTGAACGATCGCTAAATGGAGTAACTTGTAAAACATTTTTCAACTTAGCCATCAAATACTCCATCCTACATAATAAAAACGATTTCAAAGGGAATTCTTATACTAACAAATTGTGTCCAGACCTGACAAATCTTGTTGTGGATGCGACCAGTACCGGAAGTCATCAACACCAACGTTCTCACATTGCAATCAAATGGAGTGGTCTTTCAGAGATGGGAAAAGTACCAATATTCCATGGATTTTTAAAGAATTTATTATTATCGTTTTCTTCTTATATTTTCACCAATTTTAGCATGGCATCATCAGTAATTATCATTATTTTTTTTTCTTATTATATTTTCACCATCTTAGCATGGCCTCATTTAATAAGCAAAATTACACATGACTACAAGTCTACAATACATACAATTAACAAAGCGTACAGAACTTACTGACTTACTAAATCTATAATTCATACTGCAATATTACCTGGTGTAACATTTATGAATTAGATAATTAGATAAAAAATATATGAAAAGAGAGAAAAAGTTTTACATGAGAGACAAGTTGAAAGACACGCCAAGTCATGATCACTCCCTTGACTACAGATGATTATCACAGTAGCCGGGGCCTGTCTATGTACGGCCGGTGTCGGTCTTCAGCGAGTTAGCCAAGACCAAGACCAAGGCTTGAACCAGCGCTAACTGGCTGAAGTAACTGGTGGTCACTTATATGGGTGGCATCATGCTTACCTCACAAACACGATAAAGTATTAGATTTTCGTATGGTTATAGTCCCTGTCAGCGGCGGCGTGTGGCGGCGGCGATGCCATGGTGAGGAGACGGCGGCACCTGCGGCAAACATCAAACCTCCGTCACTACACTGATGTCACATGAAAAAAAATCTAAGAAAAGATGTAAAAATGTGAGAAATACGTAACGAATGTGGCCGCGCTGGGCGCTGATGGAGAACTCGCGGGCTCGTGTCCGCTCAGCGGGGATGGCGTAACAGTCACTGACAAGTGGCTGCACCATGACCTATTGATCGTTGGTACCAAAATAGAAATGTGCCATTCCAGGTACTGCTTTGAATTAGGACAGGAGTTTCGAAATCCTGCGAGAGAACATGTAGATGTACGCGTTTTTGTTTTGTTTTTGTTTTTTGTTTTTTGTTTTTAAAGAACGCATAAAGCATTTTGAAGACTGTGTAACAATTCCATTTCACCAAATTGCCTGTCTTCTCTCTGCCTCCAGGATAGTTAGCCTTTCTTTTCCAGGTTTCAAGGTGGAAATGTTATTTCGTATGAAGAACGAAAAATAAGATGTAAACAGCATACTACATGTACCTATAGTTGAATTGGAATTGCTTTGTCTCAAGTGATTAGATCTACCAATATTGAAAAAGAAAAGCAATGAATAATAAGAGAAAATAAGTGGTAGCATGAAAATCAATACTACCCAAGCCCTGATTGGGTTGGTTAAGACTATACACACGACGTCTGTAGGCTATGAACTCAACTCAGAATTCAGCCAAAAATTCAGCCAGAAATTCAGCCGAAATGCGTATAAGGTTTTTAACAAATGACGTACATCACGTTCAGATAACTACGTCACACGTACGTGGTCGCTGCACCTACTGTATTTATATTTAATCATGGATAACTTGCAAACCGATAGTCTCTACCACATCCTCATGCATTTATATTTTTGTTTATCATGCAACAATATAAGTAAGTAACTTTATTTTGACACATCAACGACTGTTGTGGGTTCATTAACCCTTTGGGAGCCGTGGAACAAAAATCAGTGTAGTACCCGAGGCGCATTTTGCGATACACGTTATTCACCCCGGGTTATTCACCGTCGGAGGTTTGCTCTGTTGAGAGTGAAATATAATCCTTAGTAGTTCTTACGTTTTTCATCAGAACAAATTCACATTTACAGCACACATTCAGGAAACTGTCTAGTTTCTTATTGTCACCAATTATGAATAAAGATACATACATCACCAAGTTTAATTTTGACAATTGGGTTTGTTAAGACTATACACACGATGCCTGTAGGCTATGAACTCAACTCAGAATTCAGCACGAAATTCAGCACGGAATTCAGCACGAAATTCAACCAAACGCGCCTGGATGACCCCGTGGTTTTGGACGAATTACGTACATCACGTTCAGATAACTACGTCACACGTATGTTGATAAACGTGGTTGCTGCATGAAACGGTCTACATATTGTAGATCATAGTATAATGAAAGACTTCTCATTCACAGCTATTTTTATTTATTTAATATGGAAGTACGTCGTTCGCCTATTTTTTTTATCCCATATCTGCATTGTGATCTCCTTTTTGAAAGCAATATCACTGTATGAAACCCGTGATAATTTCGATTTATGACGTACAAAGCTGTTTAAGGTTTCATGCAATGACGAGGGTTAATTATATGTGTAACAGTGGTTACTATGCTTATAATTTACTGATTTGAGTTGTTAGCCAATTGCATGCAAGGCTAGCTTATACCCATTGGGACGAAAAATTGATATCGGGCTCAAGTTTCAAGCCGTATTCTGAAATAAACACCGCCCTACCCGGATCCTCACCCACTTTTCATCTTGCATAGCTCAGGTCTACAGCATCCACACTGTCATAACACTTCCACACCTTCGCCTGAGATTAATACATTACCCACCACTGTTGTAACACACTAGCCAACTACCCATTCTGACAGTTTGTTTGTTTGTTTGTTTTTTTTTGTTATTTTTTGTGTGACGTTGTCTTGTAGGATATGTCTTAGATTTTCTGCACATGAACCAGACATAACACGAGGGGTTTGGGTCTGAAGCATATGCTTATATATACATAGGAAAGGGATATATTGAGTAAAGTGTATGACATGAGGACAGTACTCTTTTTCTCAAGCACCCACCCATGTGCAAATTGTGGGCATGGGTGATACTTTGTAACGTTGGCTCTGACCACTTTTGTTAGTTACATACAAAAAAATAATAAATAATTTTGACAATTTTGAGAAATTGCCGATTTATTTGACATTTTCCGCGAGCGATTTAAAATGTCGTAGTATCAGTAGTAATTCTAAATGGAGCCACGTTTTATCGAAGATGCACAAGAAACACAACATGAACCATCCATACTTCATACTAATATATTTTCATTTACAATATTACGAACCAAAAACCTGTTCAAACTTTGATTTCTTCATCGTCATGGACTTTGACAGGCATCACTCGATCACCCGGCAAAAACACCATGCTAAAAATACTAAATATCGGATGCCCACATTTATTGCCTTGTCCTCTTTCTTCTTGCTGTTGTGGGAGGGCTTCTCCTTTCCTGAACCCCTCTTCTCATCCTACTCACTGTGCCCTGGGTTCATTTTCTCCGACCCAGTCACGTCAGCCGGTGGGGTGGCTCCAGCTTCCCGTTCTCTTCCTGCTGTGGCGGCTGCACTTCTCCGCCCTCCTTCCCTTTGGGAGGAGGGGGGTCGGTCCATACATTCTGCTGCCGTCGCTCGTCCTCTGACGGCAACGTGGATACAGAGTTCCTGTCCACCTCTTCCTCGTCCTCTCGCCCTTCGGTCTCTTTGCCTTCACAAAGATCCAAACCGTTATTTTTCCCAGCAAGGGTTCCTTTGTTTACTTCTACAGGAGGTGACGTCGGTCGTTGCTACTGCTGTACCACTGACGCAACTGGCAGACCTACTTGCTCGGCATCAAGCGTCGCCTGGGGGGTTCTCTGTACCTGCCGTCATGCTGCCCCAGGTCAAGGACATGGGATTTTGACTGCGAGTCATGATGGGTGAATGATCTTTCTCCCCGGGCGGTCCACCTTGTGCCACCTTCTTGGCGCGATTCTTCTCTTTCTGCAGGTCTTTGCACTGGTCTCCTGGGTGGTACCCGACCTCCTTCATGCTGTCGACTGTTTGCGAGGGATTAGCTGTGGTGCGCAACCCTCCCTCTGTAGTGTTCGCGGTCGACATCTGGCTTTCACTACTTGGCCGGCCGCTGAAGACAAGTTTTGCTGAGGAGAAGACATTCGAAAATCTCGCGAATCAGCTCTCTGAACATTGTGGATCGGATATGGTGATAGGATCTCACCGTCGTACTGCACCTAAAAGCGTGTACCTTCACGAGATCCTGGATCCTGTAAACAACTGGGTCAAGCGGCACAACAAATCCTCACAATGTCATGGGCACGAGCCCGGGACGCGCGACTGATGGCTGACTCCAATGACGATGTTCCTTAGCGCACTCCTCACTGTGCTCCCCACCGGCTAACCTCGTCAGAACAAGTAAAGAGGGCCTATTCTCCTCGAGAATAGGTTACCAGCCCTACGTGCTATCCGACTAGCGTCTACAAGGTAACTGAGTAGCTATAACTGAGGCCCTAATGGCCGGTCTCAGTATTGTAGCATACTGTAGCATACCCTAATTCTACAGTGGGCTTACAGGAAGGAACAACAAGGTGTGTGTAACAAAGGGAAGGGGATATTAATACCTACTGGAGTGCAACCTAGGAAGAGAGAACTTATACTCTGCACGAATGCTGTCATTCTCGCGCACTGGAGGCCTAGCTAACGAAGAACTATTTTCGTTACACTTCAACATAAGACTCTGTCAGGTGTACTTGTAAATGTTTTGTATTTTCTTGTCTAAAAACTCATTTGAATTGATATCTCTATATCACTGTAGCCAATCTATCGGTATAATAACACATTTTCACAATATGTTATCCCTAGTGATGTTTTCCGGTGCAGCATCTAGAAGTTCCTCTATACCGGACTCTGCTTCTTCCTCCATCTCGGCGGGATTAACGTGACTTCCGAGTGCTATGTCTGCTTTGAAATCTTCGTATACTATTTCTTGATTTTCCCAAAATTTATCAAGTCTGTTTTTAAATGTATTGAGTGTTGGGGCGGTCACTACTTTGTCAGGTAAGCTATTCCAGTATTTTACTGTCCTTAATGTGAATGAGTGTTTCCGGAGTTGCGTTTTACATCTTTGTGGAAATAGCTTTAAAGAGTTTCCTCGTATGCTGAATCTAGGTGCCATGTCTTTCCATAATTTTAGAATTGTACAAGCTTCATTGTCGTATTTACCACTAAGTATTTTGTACACTTCAATCATGTCGCCCCTTATCGATGATATACTAGTTTTATTTGATGATGAGTGACTGTATGATAATACAGTATAGTGTATTGGATTCTGTATGCTGAAATACATACTTTTAGATACCAAAATCAAGTTCCTATGTCAACTAGAAGCTATGATATGGCTAAATCTGATTTTCTCTACACCCCGCGGCGGCCATTTTGAATTTTGGCCATAAAAAAATTTCCCCAAGGATGCCGCAACTGCATCCGGTGGTTTTGTGATGAGGAAGGTCTTTTCTACCATAATCAATCATAAAACATCTACTATTTGACAAAATGAAGTTCAACATTCTGCCGCAAGACTAACAAGCAGTCTTGACATTTCAATAACCGGCCGTGAGCGGGGGTCAACACTGGTCCGTCCCAACCACGCACATCTCCCTGGCCACGAGGACAACACGCGATTACGACATTGGTGGGGCAGTCAGGGCGTGGCGTGATACGTTTTCCACCATATATTACACCCAATATCTAATCATTCCCCGATTATCATTATTAAGTGTTAGCTCACTTAATCTTGACCGTTTCCACTTACTCAATGTGTATGTAAGATACCGATATACACGCCATATACACAAGTGGTGGGTAACTTCTAAACTGCACTGCAAAATATATTTTTCACACAAAAAATATTTTAGAGTGGTTATTTGAGAAATATGTGAACATAACTTAAGGTACATTGATGGAAAGTTGGGGAAAATATACCTATTGCAAATAAAAAGAAGCTTCATCTACTAATATCTAGCTAAGATGCCCAACCCTCCTGAATTGTTCCATGCTTGATGTCAGTTAAAAGTTACTTAGATTAACTTGAATGATGAATTTAGGTTGCTGCCAATATTTCGTATTATCACCCATATCAAAAGGAAAATTAGTTTATAACTTTTTTTGGTATCAAATTTTGAGGTTTGAGATTATAAGGCTGTGCGACCAAGATAATTATCATCATATGAAGACTCATTTTCTGTGAAATAAGTATGTTTCTCTAACTTTTTATATATGTACCTAAACTTTGTGTTTTCGGTTCACAAAAATCACATATGAAATATTTCATGAGAAAAAAAAAAGACTAGGCCACAACTTATTCTGCGTTTGTGAAAATAGGCCTATTATGTAGATATGCCTATCAAAAATTGTAAAATCATAAAGGGCAAATTTTAGTGAGCCTCTCTCTTAAAGCATTCCCTAAAATGAGTGCGTCCCTGGCCTGGGGTTAAGGCAAATTCACTGACAACCTTAAGGCGTGTATGTACTACATGTGTAACACTTACAAGCACACAATCTATTTATCACCGACCAAGCCTCAACTTCATAAGTAGATATATAGAAGCCAATACAGTATACCAACAATCAAATTAGTAGACTTCCAGCTGCACCTACCATTCAATAGGCTTTTTTAGTATCCGATATATATTATCCTGGTCTTATTTAACTATTATCTTTGTCTTGATTAGTGTATTTGAAAATTTATCCTACTTGACAAGATATCCATACACAAGCGAAGGCTAGGTCTACTATAGTAAGTGTTTAAATTTAGCCAGAGTATATATATTGTAAATATATCCGACCACTACGGTTTTAACATAATAGTTTGGTATAAACGAAACGAAAGATCACTTTAAGTGTCATGATTAAGTGTGCACAAATATGTAAGGCAGAATTTCACCAATCTACATATATTATCTTGTAAATATTGGCGGAGCGCAGTATGTTACCTTCTCCCTGATAGCAGCAGCGCTTTTTATCAACAGCTTTCACTGAACATCTGAATTCTAATCAATACGTTACAGTAACATTCCAATGCAGAAGCAACTACGGCATGTATATTGATCACGCCATCAGGGCCTAATCAATAATTTTAATGCTTGCAAACAAAATATCTCTTAATGTTCAATATGACGGGCAAACACGGCGGCGGCGGCGGCGGCGTCACCAACTGCTCCAAGAACGCCGCCGACATCTAGTAATTAATAAAACCACTCATATTTGTGGCACTTAGTTATCCTGCACATGTGATTGTATGTGTGTGTTTGTAAGAGCAACGAATACTTCAAGTCAACACTCCTAAAATGCACCACGTCATACCTGGCAGCACAGGGCGGCGGCGGCGGCGGCGGCCCTTAAAGTTTGGCAACAGCCCATGTCACCGAGATCATATGTTATACTGCAGCAAACTTTATTATAGATAACAACATTGACCGAACTTAATCAAGGAAACAACCATCAACCAAGTCACCGTGTGACCTGTCCTTGGAGCTGCACAACGAGACTATATTGTTTGGGGGTGGAGATGTTTTTTTTCTTCTCCTTAATGTAGACGGTTCAAGTATATCAAATATATAATGACTTATGGAACAGAAACATAAAATGTTCCTTCCAGTTAATTTGAAGAGTGCCTCTCGCCCTGCACTCCCAGGAATGATGCGGTAGTGACAGCAATTCGGGGATTTTCCAGCCTCCAAAACAAGAGGAATTAAAAAAAATACCCTGTTATCTTTTCATTCTATTGTGATAATTGCTTTTCCCCATATAGAAAGGCGTGTTGGGAGCATCATGGAAAAAAATTATCAATCTTTTCAGGTAATTTAATTGGCTATCATGATCCAGAAGGATCAGATAACCCGGAGAGGGTTATCACCCCTGTTCGAACAAGGACGATGCTATGGTTATCATGAATATATATAGCCGAACTACTTTTTCACATTTTTTAAAAAAGGGTTGTAATTGTTTAGAAAAGAATGTTGAATACAAAACCTGATTCGTTGTGTAACATGAATTATTTTATCATGATTTGTTCTTGTGGCGTATATCGATCAGGCTTGCGTTTCGGGCTCACCTGATAAATCAATTCATGCACAAGATATCTCCACCATATCTATGCGATCTTCTATAAGATAGGACATACACTAAACAGACCCGATTGTCTACGGTTAACGAACATATGTTACATTTATTTCATAATATGTTACATGGTCCCTTTATAACTAAATCGACATTTGCTGATAGGTCTTTCAGTGTGGCAGGTCCTAATTTGTGGAACTCACCCAGTTTTGTCTATGTATTTTCTATATATTATTATATTGTTGATTGTGTACACGGGTCCTAGCACCATTTGAGGAAGTGTGGTATGTATACTGCTATGATTTACAACCACTATATTATACACATTAGTCGACTGTATGCATACCACACACACCCTCCCATGATGTTGGAACCAATGGTTTTGTCTAAGATGAAGTTGTGTTTTGTGTGTTAAGTTTCTTTGCATTTCTTGCTCTCTTATGCTCTTTTCTATTTATTATTTTTTTCCTTTTCTTTTCTTTTTCCTCCATTGCATGTTTGTTTGCTCGTGCATTATTTTATGACATGCAATACGGGTGGGTGTTTCTAAGGGGTCAACAAATCCCACATCTCTAATCTGTTTGTCTTTTTCACCTCGCATCCTACACACTGTCAGCTTTCAAACTTTCCAACGGAGTCACCTTACAGATGATTCTACAAATTAATCATGGCAAATGAGATAAACGACGTGTCGCCAAAAGGTGACGCATGTCAAAACAATATGCAATACATGTATACTGGCAATGAGTAAATACCAAATGCATACCAAACATCACGTTTACAGAGTAATACACCGGTAGTAATCACGGCGTGTCACTCTGTGCCACTAGATAACTGTAAATCACAATTAGGTGAAACAAACATAAACTATAGAACATCAGCCATTAACAGTTCATAAAACATACTCGGTGGGGTCGCGGTGCGTCTCGTCTGGCGTCTCGACGGCCGCCCTCCTCGCCCCGTCACCCCAACAATGGTGACGGTGTCATGAAGAACATTTTAAGTTGTTATCCTACTTATTTTAACCGGCACTGCGTAAAAATAATAACGCGTGCTTGTACCGAGCCTGTGTGGGGTGGCGGGTACGTTATGGACGCTGCTCATCGCCAGCAACAACTCCAGATTGAGCCGCTTGATCCTGAGTGTTTATAACACATGCGTTGCTCAGAATCTCATGAATCCATGGAAACCATCACGTGATATTTTTCCGATGCCACAGCTCAAATTGAGGCCATGGCACCTCCAAGAGTATGATTTTGCCACTTTTGCACTATAAATAGAGAGGCGTATAAAAAGGAATAGGATATACTTGAAATACAAACTAGAGTGGGTTAAAGAGTGATTACTTTTAATGGATTCGTAGCACCACACGCGGGTGTTCTCAAGCGATTACACGGTACGTATAACTACGTGATAAATTTAAAGAATTACTCACTAAACTTTCAAACTGTTTCTACGCACAAATACCGCACTGGGTGTGGCGTAATCGTATGTACACCATTACCTTTTTAAAATCTAGCTGACAAGAAACGCTGATACGATACATAGTGGCCTCTTACTGCATGAATGAGCAGCGATAGAACTTTTACGATGCAAAGTTAATAGAAATGATAGGCAGCCCAAGAATAGCTCCTGTTCAAGTGGCACTGGCGTTTGAGTCGATCAGAGTTAAGATTGAGCCTGAACGTTCTCAATTGAAGATTGCTCTCTTAATACAATCACCAATGTAGGCCATTGTACTGCGTCGTTATTTTAAGTTGTGAAAGTTTAGGTTGCCATGATGATGACCATTGTTTTAGCAGTACACGTATTTGATCTGGAGGGTGAGTGTGAAGGGCGCTACATGGGCATTGTGCGCTAGGTGTGCCCACGTATTCAAGGCAACATCAGGCAATCAGCAACTTCCACAAAATCAGACAACGAGCTGCAAATACATGCAATTCACGCCAATTGCAATTGTAGCGCCGTGTATACCGCGGCGGCGTCTACAGGTGAGGCGGCGGCGGCGGCGGCATCTGAGCTGAGTTTATCCTTATCACTGGCGGCGGAGGCGGCCCGGGGCTGGAGTGATACTGCAGCGTGTCCCTGGCAGCCGCCCCCGCACAGTTATTAAACAAAAACCCATTTCAAGTTGTTCATAATTCAGTAGACATTTTTCACAAAGGATTAGCAAAGTTGTACAGTTTTGCACTTTTGGTGTTCAACCAATCGGTGGTCTGGAAAAGTACCAGCATATTCATGAAGTGTATTTAATTGAGTTATGAGAAGGGTCAACATTAAAATGAAGCTCCTTCCACTCCAGGCATGTTGTGAAACAGTGGCATGTGGATTGTAGAGTATGGTTGTAGACATATGATATGTGATATTCATGAGTGATGAATTAACATTCATGGTAGTCTGATGCAGTACAATATCTTCAGATGAATAGTATGACAATGTTACATAAGATAATATATATAAATAGCATCTTTCAATATTTCAAATTGTATTAATGTGGCCGTCGTCTTTCATATTATATTCTGTAATGAATGCTTCAACTTTGAATAGGCGTATAGTACACACCGTACTTTATGAGGTTGCAAATAATCCTTCAATAATATAATGTATTTTGATGGCCTTTGGTGAAGCAATATCATGAGTTCAAATCCTGTCGGATGTGATGGGATATGGATTTAGAAACAATGCTAATGAATCTTGGGTAATCCTTACAAGTTTTAATATCTGTTTAGTCTTGTTCTTTAGTGTTTTGGAGACTTATTTGATAAATAATTTAGAATCCCATGTATAAAGAATAATTTAGAGTAAATAGAAAGTTATTTATTTAAAACGGTATTATGTCCAACGTTGAAACACACAAGTGTTCTCTTTAGGGAAATATCACAATATCACAGTAAATTCAAAATAATAGAATATAATTAAAATCTAGTCTTAAAAGTTTGATACACAATTAGAGTTGGTATTAACTTAATTTAATATTGAATGGCTGTTGAGAGAAGGACTGCATTTTTTAAAAAAAAAACTGACAACCTGGTTTACTATAAGGACCTCCAATGGATTTTCAAGTCCTGTTTAACTTCTTTTTCAACACATATGTGATGCACCTCCTCAACTGAATGGTGGTTGATGTAAAATAAAAGTTATAAGCTGGTGAAAGATTGCTTATACGAGCCAGAGCTAAATGGGCAAGGGATTTTGATGGCATATGTTTTGTCCAAGAAAGGTGAGAGTATGGCTGTTTAAAAAAGACTCAAGTTTTATGTCCCATAAAATCGTTCTAATTATACAAATCGTTCAGAATATAGTATGTTTTTGTACGACATTTTTGTATATTGTTTTAAAAGATCACAATTCAAGTGTATTATAACATGCTCTTTAATTTCATTCACTAGGTTATTTATTTTGGTTGCACTGTAGATATTGAATTCTGAATCACTTGAGAAAAGGGATTATACAACAATGATAACCAGAATAGTCCATCTGACAACGGCTTATTAATTGGCACCAGAATATATGTGTGATTTGATTTCTGTGAAATCAAATGACCGTAACTCTTTAAAGTCAAATAAGGGATTATACAACAGTGATAACCAGAATTGCAGGATTTGAGCACGAGATTGTCGGGTCAATCGTAGAATTTTGCACGGTGATGTGTGATTGACACGAACGCAGTGCCGGTTAAAATAAGTAGGATAACAACTTAAAATAAATCATATCATAACGTTCTCATTGCCATTTTGACCATCTGACTCAGCGGCAGTTATTCAGTTAAAACCTTTGAATATTTAGCATAGTTTCGAAATTATCCACTATAAAAACATTTGTGAATGATAAAGGACGAATATGCGATTGATTTGACACCAAGAAATAACAAATCCAGCAACTATAAATTTGTCAAATATTAGGTAGAAGTCGGAAGATGTGTAAATGTTTACTGTGCTAATTTCCGCGCATGCGCGTTACAGCCCTTAGCAGCGTGCATATCGTATAATTGACACGCCTGCTCGACCAATCAGCGTGGGTTATTGGCGGAGATTTTTGCCCGGAATGATAGAAAGTCCATTTGACAACGGCTTATTAATTGGCACCAGAATATATATGTGATTTGATTTCTGTGAAATCAAATGACCGTTACTCTTTAAGGTCAAATGAGGGTCTTCTTTTCATAACACCTAGGGCTAAGACCATCACCTATGGCGATAGAAATGTTGTTAATGTTGCTCCACGTCTATGGAATAGTTTAACATCAGCTCTTAGAGATTGCACTGATTTAGATACTTTAAGAGGCTTTTAAAAACTCATTTGTTTAAAATTTCTTTTAATAATCCAACTTAATGCACTGTGTAATTTTAAAGTTTTTCTCGATATTTGTATTCGTAATGTTACTGTTTCAATTTTACGGTAATTATTGTGTATCTTTTGTTGTAAAGTGTCGATGAGCGTATGGATATTGGCACTATAAATACCTCTATATTATTATATTATTACTTGACTTGTGAAAAATGTCTATTAGGTTGATGCCTAAAGCCTCGGGCACAAACCCCAGTACTGCTTCTTTGCTGCCTCTCTATTGCCAAAAACTCAAGGAGACCGTGGGGATCAGTTCATATGCAATACTGCGAAATAAGTACTTTGAGGCAACTGTATGAAGACAGTAGAGGAAGCCAAACTTTCTGTAATGTTAACGATATGTTAATGTTAACGATAACCACCCTGCCGTCTATCAGCAGTCCATCAGTCCATCATATCAGCAGTCGCCACCCCACACAGTAAACGCCAATAAGCTGGCTTGTAGTTTATCTTTTTGTCTTTATTTCTTCGTTTTTGTGGGTGGCATGGGGGCGAGGGTGAACCATCGATGTTGTCTTTTCCAAAACCCAGGCCCGTGCTATATGGGAAGGGGAACCGCATTTTCTCTATAGTCTTGCCCCATCAACGTATTGCGACACTCGTTTCGAAGTCACGTGTAAACGTGTAAATCATAGGCAGATCCGGGGGGGGGCGCCCCCTGCGCCCCCCTCCTTTCCCCACCAAAATTCTTCATTTTCATAGGGTTTTTCATGAAATCCTGTAAGTGCGCCCCCTCTTTTCCTTAAGTGCGCCCCCACCTTTTCCAAAAACCTGGATCTGCCTATGTAAATGTCATATAATTTTGACGGCACACCCGTGTCATATACATATAATAGATCGTCATCAACCTCGGAACCCGGCAGTTAAGTCCAACCGAAATACTTTATTTCCAGCATTACCCGAGTAGCTAAGTTTTGATGACGAGCTTGCATCACTCACACTACGCAGTCATACGTTTATAATGTGATAAAGGATGCAGCCATTACCAACCACCACAGAATGTCATTATGGACTACATCCATGTACAGATAGAATGACAGAAAATGTACGATTTCCAAACATCTTAAAACACGCCCTTGGATGTAACATGTGAAATGCATCACAGCTTTACAAAAGAATTTTTACAATACATTCTTGTGCTTCTGTGGCTGGGTGGAGAGAGCACAGGGTTCAATAACTGATCGGGTCTGGTGGTGGGTTGTGGGGGAAATTAAACCAAATCACTGGTACACTACTCTGCTGTACCTGCACATTCAACAGGTACATGTCAGGCAAGTGACCACTATTAAATGCTGCTTGCTAAGCTTGTTTGCGCTAGGGTTGCAATATGCTGTGTGCTCTCCAGGGAGTCAAACATTCGAATCCTCAAATATTATATACTGTCAATTTTCGAGTCCCCACCCACACATCGAATGATAACATGATGTTTCATAGATAACACGATAGTTTGTCAACACTGTTACTTCATACATAATGATTTAATCATCATATCACCATTCATCAATGTTTTACGCCGCATTACTGTAAAACACTTTGAGTTTGCGGTCATATTCTCAATGGACCACCAAAGTAGTCTATTGACCTTGTGGAAATACAATGTCAAGTTACCTATACAGCTTTAATACCAAAAGCGGGCTGAGTGACGTAGTCACTTTGCCCAAAGATGTTATTCTATAATATCTTTGCTTTGCCTTATCGGAGTCACTATGGCCTCGCCTAATATACGTCTGTTGTCCTACTTGACTACACGTGTGGGCTGTTTGTGTGAGCGATGGATTCTCGTTGACCCTTATTCGATACCCTCATGTACGTTAACTGTGTAGCTATATACATGATCTTTACTAGGTGGTACGAAGTGCCTTAAAGTATTATTCATGTACGTGAGACGTTCACAGATTTGGAGGGATTTTGAAATGACTTGAATTCAAAATTAATGAAACTTTGTAATCATTAAATTGCGCATTTTAATGAAGGCCCTTTAATGAAAATCTACGAAAATCATTATAAGCTTAAAACGTCACACTGGAAGTACTACAGATGGATGCTGAATAGATTTGATTACCAGTGTGTATAGACATATTTTATTTATCGAGCCGTTTGTTAGCCCTCTTGATCAAATTCATATTACTGTTTTACACAGATTTATCAGGATTTAGGAAGCTAAATAAGCCTATAGAATTAGACATTGGCTAATTGCATGTTGCTTTCAATGCTACGCCTAGATTAGAATAAAGTTTGAAAATGAAACATTTATATATTTAAACGCAAATAATATGTGACTTTGAACAGGATATGAAACTAATATAATGAAAATTTACTCACGGACAACATATACCGCAACTCTAATAAGTACATAGCTGGTCCTGACAAACAAGTATCTGGCCCTTTATTATGTTAATGTTCGGCACTTTTGAAATCAACCGGCCAAACCGAAAATCAGCCAATTTCGTACCCTAATTTTTTAACATATTTAGACAACAATCCCGTAGTCAGCAAAGGCGAGTTATATACCATTTGGGCCATTTGGGCGAGCAAAACCTAGCGCCCCCCCCGCATAACGCTCCTTCCTCTAGTTTTTTGTCCCCCACGATAAATGGTAGTCACAAGAATTAAAAGGCACAGTCCAGTTGATATCCCATAAGCACTAAGGACAGACGCCATTGCAAATCGTCATTTTACTTTAAAAGTACTGTACAACCCGTAGCCCAAAATTTACACATGCATTGTAAAATACGTACGTATTTCAGAATGCCCGGTGCCGTCCTTTTCATATGAGACCATGAGTGAAAAGATCATAGTAGACGAAGAGGAGCCATTGGAAGGTGAGTCCAGAGTTTACAGTTGTGAACGTCAGTACACATGACTGAACCATCGCATACCCTATGTTCTGGAGCTGTCTTTGTATAATGATGGTTTGGTATTTTTTCTAGGCTATGCTATTTATGACCATCTGAAACCGGCCTTTATAACCAACACAAATACCAGTCATTACAGGGATTAAGTATTGACCAGCTTGCGTCAGCCACGCTACATAGCCATATGTGTAATGTAACAAAAAAAGATTAAAATGAAAAATACAGCTATTTATTATTGCGGATCACCAAAGTGGGC
>CM032663.1:25784421-25818867 GCA_019095985.1 Streblospio benedicti | reverse complement strand
TTTTTTTAAATTGCAAAGTTTTTTTATAATTTTTTGGGCCCGTTTTTTTCTTTTTAAAATTTTAAAATTTTTATTTCCGGAAGATTTTGTGATTCAATCATGTCCCCAACCCAAAACAATTGGGAATTTTTTTTCCCCCCTTTTTTTGGTTTTCCTTTTTTTTTTTCCCTTTTAAATTTTTCTTTGACGTAGTTTTTAAGAGGGCACCATTTTTTGGGGGCTTATTTTGTGGCCCACAACAAAAAAAAAAAACACCAAACCACCCCAAACAAAAACCCCCACAAACCAACACCCACCCCCCAACAACAACCAAACCCCCAAACAACCCACCACAAAAAAACCCCACCCCCCAAAACAAAACAAACCACCCACCACCCAAAAAAAAACCACACACACCCCCCCAAACCACACCAACCCCCCCACCACCACACCACACACCAAAAGAAAAAAAAAGGGAAAACCCCCACAACAAAAAACACAAAAAACGTTAAAAATGTGGGGATTTGTCAAAATATGCATGACAATGTCAAATTTGTGACCCAAAAATTTAAAGCATTTGATAAAGGGTTCCCCTATCTGACAATGCTTTCAGGTGGCACATCCGTATCCACCCAACCTTTAGAAGACACACACCCCCACCCGCCCCCGGAAATCACAATTAAGGACACTTTCCATTCTTTGTAGGCCGAATGTTACTGAAATTCCTTGTCAGCTTTGGATATGTCTATTCACAAAACAATAGAAAATGGCGCGCCCGCTCACTGACTTAGCTCAAACAGCCGGCGGCCGTCCTGTGGCGGCTGTACATGTAATGGTCAAAATTAGTTACTAGATCACGATACATTCACCATTCTATGAATCAACACTGAATTTGACTGGCACGTGAACACCTTAATTACTTTCAGAGCTACACTCTAGCAAGCCACACGGCAAGGTTAAGTCTAGTGTTTTGCTCACAGCATTTACTCACATAATCTAAGTATGAATGCAGTACAGCTGTACACGTCAGAGGTAGATCTAGACTATTTTGTTTATAATCGTTACAAGTGAAGTAATGGGAGAGGTTGGAGAATATAGATTAAGTCAAAACAGAAATCCTTAAACGAACTTGTCCTTATAGCCTGGGCCTTATAGACGCCACCACCGGTTGACTAATATATTGATTATTAAGCCAAGCAAACACTTGAGCACAATAGATCATCAACCCGGAGCCTGCAGTTTGCGGTCTCGTGGAGCAGTCTTGGCCTTGGTCAGTGATTGCCGCGTGGGGAAAGTTTGACAGCCAAACAGTTGAGAAACAGAAAAAGTGTACTCTCGGTATTTCAAGAATGAAAAAAAAAAAACCGAGATGCTCCAACTGGCAAACGTACCTATTCCAATGTTTACACTAGCTGGCTAAGACTCCATTAATTGCATCCTACCGTCCGTCCATACGCCCATCCTGTTTGTTACCCATCTACAGTGCAGATCATTTGAGCTACGCTGCTCAAAGTTGGCATGTACGTTATAAATAGTGACTACAAGAACCCTATTCCACATGGTCCCAAATGGTTTATATTTGGGTCCGTTTTTGACCATTATTTGGTCCATTTCTTACTGTTAAGTTAGCAGTGTTAACGCTCGACATTGTACCAAAAGATATTATAGAACAAGATGCCAAACTCCAGCAAGCCTTATGGAAAATGTGTACTGCAGCGCCCCTAGTGGCGAGAGTTTTTACTACAGCTACAACCATCGACTTACAATGGTACATGCATTAATCTTACTGAAGAAAACCATTTTATTAGTGCTTATTATTGAAGTTGCTATTTTCAGCAATTTTATATAGTTTATATGGTATTATCCTGTCTTATTATTACCATTGTTTTCACTCTTTGTCTTTCGTAGATATATTCAAAGTCTGTTTAATGTCAATGTATCAGTGCACTACTGTCACTTCATGTAAATTGAGCAATGGTGTCTTCAAAATGTCTAAAAAATATATATCATATTAAACTAGCAGATTAATTTATACATATAAAAATATAGAGTTGCACATGATTGGTCATTTCACTGCCAGATATTAAAATGTATTTATTTTAGTTGGTTTGATGATCGGAAATGGGAAGATTCAAGAGTGTTAACAATAATATGAAGCCTAGATCTACAAATAACAACTGTTGTCTATTCATTAGTACGACAAACTTTGTAAAAATCTGGGATATTGATAGGTCCTACATGTAGATCTATAAGGAATATAAGTTAAATATATAGTTTAGATGGTGCACATTTGTACGGAACACAGTCAAAGGAATAGAGGATCTAAGTCTAAGTAATATCAATATTATTAGCTCTATAATAGCTTGTAAAGGTTGCTAACTAGATCTGATAGACGGTCACACTGAAGGGCATGAAGTACAATTAATTAGATTTCGCCATCTACTAAATCTAAGATGGCATCTTAGCCTATGTTATCCGTAGAATGATTGCATAGGAATGCAAGATTATGTCAAGATTATTTTGAATGTACTTAGTCAGGAAACTTATATGGACTAAACCTTTATGAATGGACTAAACCTTTATGAATCTTATAAAGATTGCAATATCATGTAAATGTATAGACAATAAAATCACTTTGAACATAATACTACTTGTGTTTTCATTAGCTTTTTTCCTGTTTTTTTAAATTATAAGCACATTGAAATTTTAGCTAAAGATCTGTAATGCAGCTAATTCACCATTGCTGAATTTACATGTAGTGCTCTGATACATTGATATTAAAGAGACTTTAAATACATCTAAGACAAAGAATGAGAATAATGGTGATGATAACACAGGCTAATACCATATGAACTGTATAAAATTTCTGAAAATAGCACTTATTAAATGATTTTCTTCAGTAAAATTAATGAATGTATTATTGCAAGTCTATGCTTGGAACTGTATTGAAAACTCTCGCCACTAGGGACGCTGCTGTATTATTGATCATCATTGCAACTGCTAAGTTTGGCGTCTTGTTCTATGATATCTTTGTTCTATAATATCTTTGATTGTATATAGCTTGAGCCAGGATACTCAAATTTTGTTTGTCTGCGGATAATAATATTGACTTATTAGAGCTTTCTTTTTTCAAATGAATACAAACGGTCCATATTTGAGTCCATTACTGACTATCATTTTGTCCGTTTCTTACTGATGTTATAGTGTTACCCATCTACAATTCACATCATTTGAGCAAGTATGCTAAAATTTGGTTTTTCAGTTGAAAATATTGACTTGACGGAGCCTATTTCACAAGACCCAAATGGTCTATATTTGGCTCCATTCTGGTCCGTTATTTCGTCTTATTTTTTTATAAAAATCACTAGACTCATATATTCGTTGGTCCATTTTTAACTTTTACCCATCTACAAGTCACATAGTATTCACTAGGATCTTCAAATTTGGTTTGTCAGTTGAAAACAGCCTATCTCATGTGGACCAGATAACGCTCTTTGTATGGACTACAATAGATCCTTATATAAGTGCATTATGGATATCAGTTGGCTGCTGTCTTGTTACCAGTATACAGGTCATACTGTTCCTGCTAGAGTACTCAAATACATATCGCCTAGTAGAGATTTCTTAGCATCTGGATTCATTATAGTAAAGAAAGGATAAAATCCTTACTCAAATGCTTCTTTTAAACGAAGACGTTTCGGAGGACATTCCTCCTTCATCAATTTCTGGTGGCAAAGTGCGACTGTTGTTGTGCACCTGGCACTTGCGTTGAGTCACGTGATGGTTGGAATTCCCAGTCACGTGTAGATATCATCTAGGAACATCTCGTTACAAATGAAGCAGATCGCCAGAAGGAAGAGCAGTATGTGAAAGAGGTGTTACTCACGAATGGCTACAAACCCTGGTCATTTGAGATCCTTGAGAAGCACCCACCGAAAGACAACTCAGAAACCAACGAAGGTGCACACCCTAAGTTCCAAGTACAGATCCCATATGGTAGGAACTTCTGAAGTATTACAGAGAGTCTTTCAAAATCATTGAGTACCCAGCTATCATAAACCATTCAACAGCTTGAGGTCCAATCTTATCAGACCCAAAGATAAGCTTGACCCTATGAAGAAATGCGGTGTGGTTTAGTGCATCACTTGTCTTCAATGCAATGGAGAGTACCTTGGTGAGACTGTCGGAATCTTGGTACGAGACTATAACAACATTTCGACAAGACCAACCCGAAGTCGGCTGTACAAATACACACTACCCAGACTGGACATGTGATTCCGAAGAAGAGCTGAAAGACGAAAGCTTGAGCCTGAGGAAGACCCTGGGGGCCCTCAAGATCGCCAACTGCAGACCCCCCCCTAAACCAGAACCAAGGCAAGGTGGTCCCCCCCCCTCCCCGTGTTGACGAAACTTCTACACGTGACTGAGAATTCCACCCATCAAGTGCCAGGTGCACAACAACAACAGTCGCACTTTGCCACCAGAAACTAATAAAGGAGGAATGTCCTCCGAAACGTCTTCGCTTAAAAGAAGCATTTGAGTAAGGATTTTATGCTTTCAATACTACTCAAATACAGTGTTCAAGTTAGAAATAGCAATCAGTGGGCACTTATTTATTATGGAATACGATGGTCCACAGAGTCGGACTAACAAATAGCCATAATGACCCAACATAGGGGCCATTGTGGTAATTATGAACTGGGCACAGAGAGGTCACCATTTTTAACCCCCTAACTCAAATAATGCGACACATAGAGGGGCAACAGTAAGAATTGGACCAAATAATGGTGCAGAATGGACCCAAATATGGACCGTTTGGTCCAAGTGAAATGGGCTCAGAGAAGTCAACCTTTTCAACTGATAAACCACATTTGACATGTACATGCTGGAGCTCTCGGTATGTTTATTAACAATGGCGAATAATCTGCGTGTTTCATATCGAACACAATGGTCCATATTTGGTTCCATTGTATAGTGTAGGGAAAAGTCTGATTTGATATGTCAATACAATGGGGAAAGTGGAACATTAGCATGAACTATCACCGTAGAATTGACACTTGTGTGCTACTGTTGCCGAGTCATTAAGGGAGTTGGACTCGTGACCAGAAGGTCGTAGGTTCGATTCCCGATCGGGTATGGTGGTGAGTGTCGTGCAAACTCATTCCTAAAGTAGTAGCACCCTTCTTAGTGGCATCTACACGTTAATTAGGTACAGTGTATATGAGTGAATAGCATTGTGCGCTGAATGTGCTGCCGATGCAAGCATATTAGAAATGATCAATTGATGACCAATAAGTGGGCCAATGACCTGGTGTAAATTGTAAAGTCGTGAGAGCAAGACTTGAATCAGGACTATAAACCATTACATTTACATTTACATGTACAACTTATTCAGTCTTTGTCCACAGATATAGACGACCTTCCATTTCCTCCAAGAAATGTGAAAATCCGCTGTGATAGGTGGGTCAACCAACAGTTTGACATCTATGAAATTCTTGGAAAGTGAGTATATAAATTATTTTAAGACATCTACAAATGTTTATCCAATTAAACAAGAAGTCTTATGTTTTGTTTCATGTATTTTCGCATTCTTCCGTACTATTAATATTAGATTTAGTACTTATAGTCCATGTGTGTCAAAAACTTGGGTAGAAGATGTTGGTCGATCGTTTTTATCTTTTGTTTTGGAGTTGGTATTTATATTATAAACAGCATATGGATTTAGCATCGTAGATATTACGTGTGGAACTGGGTTCCTAATGTCACACGTTAACATTGTCGGCGATAAACTATTTTTCATAATAGGCCAGTCAACGAACGGTTTAGATTAAACAAGGTTGTATACAAAGGTTTAGGGCAGTCAATTTCCATCAAAATCGCTCGGTTAACGATAAAAACATAAAACTTAGTACAATGATTTTTTACCACCTACCCATCATTTTCAGGGGTGGTGCCAAAAATCGGACGCTTTTCTTAGCAACTGTTGCTACGGAACAGATTATGCACAGCAATCACCATCTAAAAGCATTTATTTTTGTTTATATGATCCAATTTTGATATCTAATGACTATAAATGATACATTTGAAGATTATAGAGATTTATTTATTGTTATTGTTCCTTAGTAACGGTTGCTAGGGATCAGAAAAACCGTATATAGCAAAACGTCACTAGCGGCAGTCATCTAGTATTATTTCTTTTGATTTATTTTGTCAATGTTTCATGTTTAATGATCAAAATGTAATATTTGAAGGATATTGAGATACATTTAGCTCAAATTTTGGCAATGGGTGGTAGGTAACAGAACGGCTTTAACAAACCTTGAGTAGTTAATTACGATGGTGTATATAAACGTCTGTGTGAGTGTTTTTACATGATAAACACTTAGTCAATGTTGTATGTAATGTGTTTTATTCACAAGTTTAAAAACAACAACAAATAACTTATTACTACAATAATGAGGGTGTTTCAATGCACACTACGTAAGGTATACACGTAAAGAGTCTTTAGATATTTGCACACTCTCCCTTACAGGTGCAAAATATTGTGCACTTGAGTTGTTCCTTTACACAGCAGCATTCGGTACATCGAGTTCTACAACGGCATTTAAGAGTTCTGGACACGATGCACTGGCTTGTGGAAGATCTGACCAGAGTAGCTTCCAATTCTCTGGGGTGGTCCACCCCCAGTCAGCTGGAGAACGTAATCTGCGATATGCAGTTGCAAGATTCTCCCAGTAATGGCCACCTTGAAGTGTCCCTCTCATTATATGTTGTTTCAGTGCAGCTTGAGTGGGAGGAAGCACAGACATTTCTTTGCCTTTCCTCGTGAAAAGTAGCCTTCTAACCTCATTGAAATGATTGTTGACGTCCTATCATATAACCAGATAACAAATTTCTGTAGTATAGATTAAACTTCTGTTGGAATTACACTTGGTGCACTGTGAGCAAGAATAATGCATCAGTAATCTCCTCGTCATGAATCTCCTAGATTTTCCACACTGTCTTTCATCCTATGCATACAAACTGTGAGACAGTATCACACCCTGTGAACGCATGGAACATTGGAAGACATAGAGATATTCCAGGACCTAATGCAGCACAGATTTCAAGAGCTTCATTGTATGTAAGATCTTTGCCTGAACCAAAGGCAATCCATAGTTTCAATTCTGCTTGAATCTGTTCAATAACTGCTACAGCAAGTACCACAACATCATTGTCAACAGGGCGCACTATCAACTGCATGAATCCCTTTCTGAAAGCATCAGCAGCGTGAACCATCACTCTAGAATCTGCGTCTTCGTGGTTAAAAGGAGCAATACCAGATGTGTCTCTCTGAGGAACACAGATTCCCCTTTCACCACTTGTTAGTCAGAATCTCTTCTGTAGATGCGCTTGCTCTCATCTTACCATTAAGAAAAGAGAATAAGTCCACTTTGTTGCTATCTAAGCGCAGGAACGTTTGCCAGTTATTTGGTATGGGACTTGAGGCAAGAACACGTGTTCTTTGACTTGTACCTCTTACATTTCTGGTCTGTTGTTTTAAGCTGTTCTCAAAATATTGGTCCCATACAACATCCACTCGTTGAGCATCACTTCGTTCTTTTTTAATGTGGGGAATGACAATATTTGTGGCATAGTCCTCAAAGGTGCGGCATTCCTTCGGTCTTAACATGTTTTCTAACATGGCTCCATCCATTATCACAACCTCTGCTTTGGGCTTCACGCTGGAGTTGCTCACATGCTGTTCAAGACAGCTCATGAGCTCAGACTTCTTACCAAGCCGCAGCTCTCCATTTGTAGAAAATGATGGCGGAAATGGATGATTTTGACGGCTGAAAAATATCTCCAAATTGCCATCTCTTCTTTTGCAAGATATGTATAGTCTTGAAAATAAAAAGGATTCACTTTTCAGCAAACTAATTTTCTCTCCTTTGTTACGCGACCTTTTTGACTGCTCATTCAAGAGCACTGCCTGGTTTCTGGGTATTGGAGCAGTGATAGCTTTCTTAGCGTTCACCAATGGCTTTTTTATAAATAGGTTATATTGGTCCTGGCATTGTTTTTCTATTGTGCGAAGGCATTTGATAGATTTGTTGGCCATGATATCTTTGGAATGTATTCTCACCAGGTCTTTACTTTCTTCTTCAAAAGGACTTCCCATCCCTTCCAACGTCGTGACCAATGCATTTACTTGTTTTACAAACAATTTTTGACTTGCCATTGTTTGTTCTCAATGATTTGTTATTGGCGTTTCATCTTTTTCAACCATTGTTGTCTCGAACTCAGAAATTACTCTGATCAATTCTGGGCAAGATACTGCCCATTTCAACATAGCATCAGAATCCTGAGCAAGACCAATTATACCACCCTCTTCCTTCATCATTGTTTTGTTCATGAGCATGGTCAATAGACATTTGTGAAAATCTATTTGATTTGTTTATCACAAATTTCCCTTTTCTGAATTCTGAGGCAACATCTGGTGCATTGTCTCAAGCGCGCACATATCTCGCACATGAACAGGCATCCATCGAGCGTAATTAGTATGGTTCATACTAAAAAACCATGGTAGATGTCTACTAGTTTTGCAAGTGTGTCCACATAAAGGGGAAAGTTACCAACCCGCAATGATTGCACAAATGCTAATACAAGCAGTTCTGACTCAAGGGTAATAAACCAGTACAGAAATTGAGAACTTTCTGATTTACACTGTGTGTTGTTCTCCGTATTGTTATGTTGCGGGTTTTAATCAAATAAGTAATGGCTGATATTGCTCAATTTAATATGGAACCAGAATACAAACTAAACATGCGGTGTAGAACATTCAAAAATCACACTTCCGGTACACGTATGTTCTTTACATTAATATTTAAAGGTGTTGTGAGTACTATTTGACCTAGTTTTCGGCCTGAAATAGGTCAATTTGGGAAACCCGCATTGTGACGTCACGAACGGGAAGGTGGATTTCGAATAGCGTGTAAACATAGCATATTTTTTATCAAGATTTACTTGTGTTTTTTTGCTGCCAATATGAGTGATTCAGAAAATAGTGTTGACAGTGGCGAGAGTACACGTTTTTCCTCTGACGAAGACACGGAGGAAGCAGTGGGACTAATGGTTGCAGGTAAATATGGATACTTAGTAACTTACTGTCATGCAGTAAGCCAAATCAGTCGGACCGTTGGTGCTGATCGATATAGTCTAATTTTGACTCATGTCCGACCATTGATTCATCATAGTCGGTCCTGATAACCGGGACAAAATCTACACACCCATCTTATATATCAAACACCATCTTTTATGCATATTTTCATACTTTCGTCCCCCAAAGACACACCAACGTCAACCTACCCAAAACAGGGAGAATTTATAATCATTGGCTAGCCTTTAGCAGAAAAACGATGTTGACGTGGGTAGGGACAAACACTTTTGCGATAAAGCATTTATTGACCAGGTTACGTCTTTTAATGACCAGGTTACGCCTGACGCTCGACCCAGATATGATAAGTGGGTGAGTGCACGCACAAAAAAAGGTACAGACGCACAAAAAAAGGTACAAAAGTAAATGCGTTGGTATATTTGCATTATGAATAGTTGATCTGCATAAAGCGGTTATGATGTAGATAAGAGGTTAGGTAATGCATCTCAAACATTTCAAGATGTATGATCAAGTCATTTTAAAGTTATAGCTGTCTAAATTGCCCCATATTTCAGTGCATTTCTGTCGGTCTGATTGGGAAATACCCCGTTTCTTACGTCACATATCTGGTTTCCGTCAAAGATAACAAAATGATAAAAAGAGCACATGGTGCCAAATTTTATTTATTAATCCGGTTTTACTCACAAAATACATTATCTTAATATGTATATGACGTATGTATAGGTCAGAAATGATGAGTTGTTTATTCTGATACTAAAATATACAGAGAAATATTTTTTTTAAAGAAATAGACTGAATAGAGTATAGGACACCTTTAAGTTTGCGTTGTGTATCGTTACATCCTCCATCTTTTAAAAGGAAAGTTTCTATTTAAAAATTTAACATATTCTAACAATGTAGTTTATGTCATATCTAATAAACAAAGCGAAACATTCATACATGCAAAATATTAACATAGAAAGTTCATTAGTGACTGCTGCTGATGTGGATGAGATGTTACAATAAAAACACCACATTAAATACAATCACTGATCACAATCATCACAACTTATATGTCCAGTCTGTTTGGCTTTTTTATTGTCCTTTGGCTCCTTCTAAGCTTTACAGTTTCAGTTCCTTCTGGTGGTTTCATTGGTGTACTTTTTGTTTTCACTTGTTCATCTTTTTGCTGTTCGGTTGGTGTTGATGCTTGTCGATCTTGTTGCATTTCTTCTTGTTCCTTATTTTCACTAATATTGTCTTTTTCAGTTTCTTTGGCATGCACTTTCTTTAAGTGTACTCTATTTCTTCTCAATGTTCCATTGTCAGTTTCTATTTCATATGATCGTTCATCTAGTTTCTTATTCACAGTGCCTTTGTTCCAATATTTCTGTCCCATGACAAATGGTTTAATTCTCACTTGATCTCCCTCTTCTAGATCTTCTAAGTTTTTAGCATATCGATCATAATATATTGTTTGTTTTGCATTCTGTAATATCCTCATCATTTTCATTGTTTCACCATCTATTGCTTGTGGTTTCATCAAATGGCTGGTGGTTGGGAGCGTTGTTCTGGTCCTTCTCCCTAGGAATTTTTGTGCTGGGCTCAACCCATCTGACTGAGGTGTATTTCTGTAGCTCAAGATAGCCAAATTAACATCTTGTTTGCTTTCCATGGCTCTTGAAATTATTTTCTTGCAGTTTTTAACGCCTGATTCAGCCTTGCCATTTGATTTTGGGTATCCTGGACTGCTTGTCCTGTGAATGATGTCGTAACTTTTGGTAAATTCTTCAAATTCTTTGCAAGCAAATTGTGGTCCATTGTCGCTGACTATAATGCTGGGCAGACCATATCTAGCACAATGGGCTTTCAATTTTCTGATTACTTCAGAACTCTTTGCTGTTTTCAATTCATCTACTTCCCAGAAGTTACTGAGATAGTCTGTCGTGACGAGAAAATCATGGTCATCTATGGTCATTAAGTCAACTTCAATTTTCTGGAACGGCCATTGTGCCTCATTAGGGTCATGGTTAATGAGTTTGTTTCTGTTTGGCTGCTATGTATTTTGTACAAGTGTCACAAGTTTCAATCATTCTTTTGATTTCAGCGTTCATGGAAGGCCAATATACACATTCTCTTGCCCTCTTCAGTGTTCCTACAATACCAATGTGGGCTTCATGTAATTTTTCTTTTACTTCATTTCTCATTGCCTCTGGAATTACTACTCTGTCAACTTTGTATATGATACCGTCATGGATCACAAGTTCGTCACGAAATGAGAAGTATGGTGCGAGTTGAATTGGTGCATCTTTTTTCTCTTCTGGCCATCCTTTTTGAATTATTTCACACAGGAGTTGTGATGTCATATCACTGCTTGTTGCCTCTTTTATTCTCATCATCCGCTGGGGTCGAATGGGAGTGTAATTCACAGCATTTATGTAGTCAAATTCTGCTTTACTGGTTGTTGTAGGTAAGTATGCTCTTGAAAGCATGTCAGCAATATGCATTTCTTTTCCTGGCAGATATTGTATCTCAAAGTTGTAATATTGACAAGCAAGCAACATCCCTTGTAATCGTTTTGGAGCACGATCCAGTGGCTTTTTAGAAATAGATTGTAGTGGTTTATGATCACTACGCACTATGGTCTTGGTTCTAAATGTGTATTGGTGGAACTTCTTCAGTGCATATGTAACCGCCAACATTTCTTTTTCTATTACTGTGTATCTCTCTTCTGTGGGCGTTAATGTTTTGCTTGCATAGCAAATTGGCTTGCCTTCCTGCATCAGTACACTTCCAATTCCTGACTTACTTGCATCACATTGTATTTCGAGCTGTTTATTAGCATCATAGTAGGCTAACACTGGTGCTGAAATAACTCTTCTTTTGATTTCTTCAAATGCCTCATTTTGCCTCTTTCCCCATATGAATGCTCGGTCTTTTGATGGCAAAACTCTTATTGGTTCCATTATTTTGGTTAGTTGGGGGAGGAACCTTGCAAGGTAGTTGATAGTCCCTGTAAATCTCTGAACTTCTTTAACATTTTGTGGAGCTTTTATTTTTTGTATGGCTTCTACTTTCTCAGGATCGCTTTCCAATCCTTTGTTGGTTATTTTGTGACCTAAGAATGATGTTTCAGTCTTTCTTAATTGAGTTTTCTTTTTGTTCAGCTTGATTCCGACTTCTTGGCATCTTTTGAACAGTGCTTTTAATTTTCTGTCATGGTCCTTCTTTGCCTCCGCTTCTGAGTCACCTATTCCATAAATCAAGATGTCATCTGCTACACACACTGTACCGTCCAGGCCATCGAGGGCGGCAACAAGTTTCTTTTGAAAAATTTCACTACTCACAGCTAACCCGAATGGGAGTCTCTTCCATCGATACCTCCTGAATGGTGTTTGGAATGTTGTGAGTAGGCTGGACTCTTTATCTAGTTTACAATGCCAATAGCCATTCGCTAAATCACATTTTGAAAAAATCTTTGCTTTACTCAGTTCTGGAAGGATATCATCTATTATTGGTAATGGATGTAATTCTCTTTTCAATGCGGTGTTGAGTACTTGCGGGTCGATGCACACTCTGAGATATCCATTCTTCATGCTTGCCACCATTCTACTGACCCATTCTGTTGGTTGATCTACACGCGCAATTGCTCCCTTTCTCTCCATTTCACATAGTTTTTCTTCCAACTTCTTTCTTAGGTTTATTGGTGATCTGCAGGTTGCTATTGCTACTGGAGTTATTTTCTCATCAATCGTTAGATGTACAGATCCTGGCAATGTACCTACTTCACTTTCTTCACCCTTGAATATTTCTTGATATTCATTTTCTATCGAATCAATGTTTGCAATATTTTCATAATTAATTGTTATTAATTTCATTGCTTCCGATGCTTTCTTCCCAATGATTGGTTGTAAGGGTTCTTCAACTATGTGAAATTCAACATTGTACTTTTTATTATTTTTGCAATTAATGACATCCATGCGCTTCTTTCCTGTAGGTTTCACTAATTGCCCATTCCATGCTTTTAGTTCAGTGTCACTGTCTTCTATGCGCTCTTCTGCTGTCAGACGCTTGGGGGTGACATTTACTGAGCTACCACTATCGACTTGGAATTTTATCACTTTTCCATTGATCTTTAGATTAGCCATAATTCTCTTGTCATTCTTACGGCTTATTTGCATCACATAGTTATCATCGCTATCTTCTTCTTCATCACTTTCTTCTTCATTGACAGCATGTACTGCCCCTTTAGATTTGCACACCTTGGCCAAGTGACTTTTTCCTGAACATTTTGAGCAGGTTTTTCCCCATGCAGGGCATCTCTTTTTCCCCCACACGTGTTCTTCACCACAAAATTTACACTTTCTCAATTTCTTATCTCTTTCTTCGGATTTGTGTTGTTTTGTTGGTGTCTTTGCTCTTGTGCTTCTGGATTGAATTTGGTGTATTTGAGATTCGTCCCTCATCGTTGATAGGTTTTTCTTGGCTGTCTCACTCACCTGGCATGTTTTAATGGCTTTATCTAGTGTGAGTTTCTCTTCTCTAAGGAGTTTTTCTCGGAGTCTTTCATCACGGATCCCAAACACAATTCTGTCTCGGATAAGATTGTCTTTTTGATCACCGAATTCACAGTCTTTAGCTGTGTTCTTGAGCCTAGTTATGAACGAGTTCATACTTTCACTTTCTTTTTGTGTGATGCTCATAAATTCAAATCGTGACTTTAGCTCACTGAAGCAGGCTTGGGGTTCAAAGTACTCATCGAATTTCTTTATGACCTTATCATATGCATCTTTATCAGTATCATTGTCCCATTCAAATGAGTTGTAAATTTCTATCATCTCTTTCCCACCTACTGTTAATAGTAACGCTACCTTTTCGTCTTCCGGCTTGTTGTTCTGACCTGTTGCTTTAATATACAGTTCTATCCTTTGTTTAAATGTCTTCCAGGATGTAGCAGTTTCACCAGTTATGGTTATCTTCGCTGGCAATGCGATGTAGTTGGTAGTAGTCGCATTGGGCGTCCCCGTAGCTGCATTCTCGCCCAGCATTGTCACAGGATTGTCGTTTGTTGCCGCTTCTTCGTCTGGCTTATTTCCGCTAACACTGAGATTTTCTTGGCTCATTACTTAGACCGCCGCTGCCACCATGTGTTGTTCTCCGTATTGTTATGTTGCGGGTTTTAATCAAATAAGTAATGGCTGATATTTCAATTTATTATGGAACCAGAATACAAACTAAACATGCGGTCTAGAACATTCAAGAATCACACTTCCGGTACACGTATGTTCCGGTACACGTATGTTCTTTACATTAATATTTAAGTTTGCGTTGTGTATCGTTACACACTGCTCACACCAAGTCTTGAGGCTCTCCGGCTCTTCTTCAGAAACCGTTGCCACATAATCACTATATGATTTGTTGAGCAGAATATACAAAGCTGAAGCTGTTAATTGGTGAGCGTGTCTTGTGCGTGTAACATGCGAAGCAGAGAGAAATGATTCTGCAACTCCAGGAGTGGCAACTTCTACTGATATTATGGCTTCTACCTAATCACAGCCTTGTAACCAATGACCTAGAACTTTAAAAGGTATCATCTCTGTATGCAGTCCTCCAAGGAGAATCACAAACTTGCCTTCACCATATACTGTGTTCATTGACCATTGTAATTGTTTCATTTTCGCAAAAAAATGGTTGATCAACACATATCACAGGAGTCTGTCCTGGGTTCACGTGTTTTACAGCTGGCTTAATAATATCAAAACAATGACGGAGCATTGCTGGTGAGCTGGCTTCTTCAGTGAACAAGGGTAGCATAGCATTGATATACGGCACAATATGAGCTGCCGGTATCAATTAGCATGATATGCTGCCCATGATAAGTTTGATTCTGAAGAAACATTCTCTGTGCGTTTTTTCTCCATTCCAACCAATTCCAACCAAGCATACTCTATTTCCATCTCTGCAGAATGGATACGGGCAGCGATATAGGGGTCTGCAGGGGATGGTATTGTAGGTTTCTGTAGATCTGCATATGCATCATCGTGATATTTAATAAATTTTGCTATCAGATTAACCGGTTCTCATTGCTTGCAATTTGACATAATGAAATATGTATACATTCATTGTATGTGATCTTTGGTTCACGGCAATAACAATACAGTGTTAAATGGTGGATGCTATGTGTTTCCTGTTCCTAACAACTGTTGCTAAGGAACAATAACAAATAAATCTCAATAATCTTCAAATGTTATAATTTTGTAATTAGATATCCATTTTGGATCATATATATGAAAATAAACACTGTTAGTTAGATGGTGGTTGCTAAACACTCATAGACGGTTATATACACCATCGCAATTAACTACTCAAGGTTTGCTAAAGCAGTTCTGTTACCGAGCAACCATTGCCAAAATTTGAGCTAAATCTATTTCAATATCCTTCAAATATTACATTTTGATAATCAAACATGAAACATTGACAAAATAAATCAAAAGAAATAATGCTAGATGACTGTCACTAGTGACGTTTTGCTATATACGGTTTTTCTGATCCCTAGCAACCGTTGCTAAGGAACAATAACAATAATAACAATAAATAAATCTCAATGATCTTCAAATGTATCATTTATAGTCATTAGATATCAAAATTGGATCATATAAACGAAAATAAATGCTTTTAGATGGTGGTTGCTATGCGTAATCTGTTCCCTTGCAACAGTTGCTAAGAAAAGCGTCTGATTTTTTGGCACCACCCCTGAAAATGATGGGTAGGTGGTAAACAATCATTGTACCAAGTTTCATGCTTTTATCGTTAACCGAGCTATTTTGATGAAAATCTGCCAAAATTGATTGCACCATTTCTCAAGTTTCGCAACTGATTTCTACTATTTATGACCTACTTTATAAAGAAAAAAAACTTCACCACTTTTTGATAATGTCCTCTAAAGAATTCTATATAAGATATTATGTGCAGGGTCTTAAGATGTCTGTAGGCCAATTGTAATGGTTGTTGGTCATGATCAGGTGTTGCCAAGGAAGGGTTTTTCCTGTGTCGGCACTCAGTTGCTACCTCATTGTTGTTTGGTGTTGCCGTTTCAGAGTTGCAGATAATGTAATATTTTTCTCCAACGCAAAGTTTGCACTTTTTGGAGTCGGGTGAATATGTGGGACATCGTGAGAGGATCTTCCATTCCTTAGTATATGGGGAATTATTGTCCTTTAATTTCCTGAAATATTCGTTCAGTCTTTGTAGAATATTCATCTGAAATTGGCTTGGTCATAAGTGAATCCTTTTGCTGCTATTGCTAAATGGCGCCTTGTGCTAGGTGAATCTGGTTTTGAATGTGTTTTCTGTCAATCCTACATAGGTGTCCACTTTTTTCCCATTGGTGTTGATGACTATTGCTATAATAGACTATCGGTTTATTGAAAAACTCATTGTTCATAGGACATTGTACACCAATATATATATATATATATATATATATATATATATATATATATATATATATATATATATATATATATATATATATATATATATATATATATATATATATATATATATATATATATATATATACATACATACATATATATACGATTATGATGTTTCATACATGGAAAGAGACCTCAACCATAAGGGGACCAAATATATTGTTTTATTTCCATAAAAATCATCAACTCATGGCTTACAAGCCTGTTTCGTGGTTACTACACCATTCATCAGAGCCAAACTGTTGACATTGCCAATCCTTGATATAACCCACTACAGCATACTAAAATTAAACTTATGAATACTCAATTAAAAATGACATAGTTTCAAATATATCTTACAAATGTACTATTGATGATTTATCACTTAAAACCGTGTCCTAATATCGTACTTTAAATTGTTTGTTCATTTTGTGAGGTCCATATCGCTCTGCTTATTTATTATTGCTATTTTAAATTACTTTCATAATGCACTATTTGAGAGGAGGAATTTCTTTTTGTGTCTGCACTCAGAGGCAAGTTCGTTTTTGCTGTTCAAGGATGCCAACTGTTGGTTATATCAAGGATTGGCAATGTCAGCAGTTTGGCTCTGATGAATGATGTAGTAGCCATGATACATGCTCAAACAGCAAGCCAGTGTGAAACCAAGTCTGAAATATCTTGAGCTTGAAAGCTGCAGAATCAACCATGGCCACCCAGTCTGGGAGTGTGGTACCAATCCATCACACACCAAAATGGCCACCATCCAAGCACTGCTGCTAACTCAAAGGTACCCCCTGTCAGCCTACTCACACTCTGGCAAGAAGAAAATATCCATCTGTCCACTGTGTCATGAAGCTCCAGAAACCACAGAGCACTTCCTGGTAGCATGTCCAGCACTCTCATGAGCCAGAGCGACTTACATAAAGAGAATCATGAACTTCTTTCCACATCTCACTGATGGAGAAAGACTAGCTCACTTCATTCTGCAACCACCAAGATTCCTCATGATCCATATGAGGAAACTATGCTATGCTCTGCATAATGAGAGGAGCTACCTCCTAAAGGACTAGATGATTAAAGATGATAAGTGATGAATATAAAATGAGGGACAAGAGACTCTGGTGTGGGGGTGGGGTGTGTGGGGGGGTTGGTGGGTGGGTGGGGGGTATGTGGGGGGGGGGATTGGGGGTGTGGGGGGTAGGTGGGGGGGTGCATGTGTACTTGGGTCTAATTTATATAATTGATAATGTCTGTTTTCAGGGGTAAATTTGGAGAGGTAAAGCGCTGCAAGGAAAAAAATACTGGTCGCGAATTTGCAGCAAAATTCATTGCCACTCCAACAGCTCAAGACGAAGACGACGTCAAACATGAAATTGAAATTATGAAAAGACTTCATCACAAACGATTGCTACAGTTATATGAGGCATACAAGTGGGGCAATATGATGTGCTTGGTGCTAGAAGTGTGAGTATACAGGGTCTCAAATGTTATAACTAATCAGCCCAATCACAATCCCCTTACTTGTATCCGCCTCAAAGGGCGCTATTATTTATTATGGCTCGGGGGGAGTATGGAAAAAAAGAAACTATTGCGATAGGATATTCAGCCCCCCCCCGCCCCTATCGCCCAAATTATTTTCCAGGCCTGATAACTGGAAAATATAAATATATTATAGTTATTTTCGTCAGCTCCCTGGCTTACTCACTGAGGGTCGACTAGGGAGCCAAAAATGTCGGCTCCCTAGCCTATGTACAATGAATTGACTACAGAGCTGATGTCAGCTCCTTAGCCATTTCCTTTAATTAGTGTGATGAAAAGTTAAACCCCCTTGCAACAATATTAATGAAATCTATTATTTAGTGTGGTTAACGAGTAACATGTTATTCTGACTGATACTGACCATATTATTCTAATGTATGATACAGATATCAGTTTTTAGTTTCTGTCTATACTGCTGTGTTTTGGTGTCGCAGAATTTTAGGTGGTGAGCTCTTTGACCGTGTGATATCTGACGACTTCATTCTGACGGAAAATGCGTGCGTGTGTATAATGCGGCAGATCTGTGAAGGCGTCCAATACATGCATTCCCACAATGTTATACACCTGGACATGAAGGTACTGCAAAATAAAATGCCCCATTGTAAAACACAGTGGCAGGTCCAAATGGGATTCGGGTGCTGATTCCATACTAAAGCATTTTGATACCGGTGCAAGTGACGATTTTGCGCTTGACAATATTATATAGCTAGATGCTTTTACTTCAAACACCGTGAGACAGTGTGGTCCTCAGTGGTTCAGTGATTAGAGCGTACAACCTGAAAATGTGACTTGGCTGCGATGCAAGTTTGCGTCCCGGCCATGGCATTGGTGAAAACAGGTTTTAACAACCCTGAAGCTCCCTTTTTAATAACTACATCAAGTGGCCCTTATAGGACTCGAACTCACGACCCCAAGGTTGTCTTTATTCAAACGTGTTGAGCCTTATGCAATTTGATATCTGCAACTCCCCCCCCCCCACACACACATACGCACGCGCGTTCTTTTCTCCATAAAACACTGGATCTGCCACTGGGAAAGATAGCTGTGTTATATGTTGCCACATCAATTCTCAATTCAATTGCAACATATTAGATTGTTCATACCTCACAATATGCTTTACACCTTCATGGTTTTTTGTTTGATTTCAAGCCTGAAAATATCCTGTGCCTCACAAAGACGGGAAATAGAATAAAGATAATTGATTTTGGGCTAGCAAGATTTCACAATCCGGACAAAGAATTGCGTGTTCTGTTTGGTACCCCGGAATTCATGGCCCCAGAAGTGGTGAACTACGAGCCCATCACGTTCGCCACGGACATGTGGAGCGTGGGCGTCATTTGCTACGTGCTGTGAGTGTGTTACAATATGTACCGTATTCGTTCTAATAAGCGCACCGTGTGCTTACAAAAAAGTTTCAAACAAAAACAAAAACACAAGAGATGTCCAATAAGAGCACCCAGAACAAAGTTTCGGTTCATGCATTTTTACTTTTATTGTTCACTTCGAATGACAAATGTCAAATGTATAAACCACGAACATTTGTTCACAATGTGCCCAAGAGGTAAGTGAAATCTTCGGGAAAAAATGCAAGACTTGTTTAAGTTAATCTGTGTAAACAGGAGTGCACCTAATAGGGCAGGTGCGTTTATAAGAACGAGTATGGTATTCGTTGTTGTATTTATATTTTGGACGAGGGTGCCTGAATCCTGCGAACCATTCACATGGCCATCAAGAGAGACGCCATTCTTGTACAGGTAATGTAAGGAGAGTGGGAGAATGACATGGCTATACTACTACAAATATAACCTAATGAGAAGAAAAGCAACAATCCATTTGTATTATCACTAACAGTGGTTAGGCCTACACTGACGTGAATTGGAGTCTGTAATTAGGGGTCGTTCACAATGACGTCATGGCGGAAGGGGTGTGTGTGAGAGAGATATTACGAATGATGACGGGGAAGGGGGGGCTTGTCCATTGAAAAATGACGTCATTGTGGACTGTGGAGGGAAAGGGTGCATGCGTCAAGAGTGATGTTTTTATTAACATACCAATAGAATTGTATTAAATGCAAAATATTAATATAGTCACAAAAAAGCTGAAACATGATGTATTACAATGAAAGTTGGAAAAATACTTCCTAAAAAGAGTTATCAGATTTCTTCCTTCGCCATCTATATGGGTAATAGTAAGTACCTTACTAGTAGTCTTTACTACAAGTTATCCCATCTTCTTCTGTGGCAGGCTGTCCGGTTTGTCTCCTTTCATGGGAGATGCTGATGGAGACACACTCTCCAATGTTATTAAAGGAGAATATGATTTCAACTACAAGGAATTCGACGATTTGTCTGAAGCTGCCAAAGATCTTATTGAGAAGCTCCTAGTCATAGACAAAGCGTAAGTCACGCCGATGATGTATACAAATAATAATCTTTCATCTGTAATAAGGGACGGTGCAATATTTACCAGGCAGGGGGACCGGTGCATTTGGTAGGGGGGGCAGGTACTTTTTCAAGGTGCAAAGTAGGGGGACCTGATGATTTTTCATCCCACTTTGACAGGAGCGAATCGGTACAAATTATTCCCGCGAACGGGACAATGTTGCTCACTTGGTCATAGTTAAAGCCGCGTCTCACTGGTTCCTGCGCACAGGGAACTAATGCCCAGCTGATAAAAATCGGTCAGATATCCAGATTTTTTCATCTACTACGCTGACCATCTGCCAGCTACGCCGACCCTACGCCGACCCAGCGTTCCTTTGCCGCTTTAAGTACGTGTGACGTGCTTGTAACGCTCTCTGCCAGTACCCGGCCAAAATATTTCTAGGAAGATTATCGATCGGTCCGCTCTTTTACGCCCATGTTTTGGGCTGCTCAAAACATCGAACGCGTAAACGGCACACGGCAATTGATAACCCATTGATTTTTTATACGTGGGGCATACGTCCTACATACGCCGAACGTACGCTACACATGAGCTGAATATCCGCTGCATATTGGGAGCAGATGCTCTGCAGATAAAAACCTTAGCGTAAACTTGGTGCAACTTGAGCATAGAATGGCGTACATTCAGCAGGTGTTCAACGTATTGTAGATGTATGTTCAGCGGGTAGCGGATAGTGAACACAAGGTCAGGGTAACCCCGATGCACAACCGACTCACAAGAAATAGTCGGGCTGAGACTTTTTATTGTGCATCGATTGTGCATCGGGGGTTACGCTGACCTAGTGACCTTGCTTTCATTGTCTGCTTTTCTTATGCCGGGTTTTGCGCCAGTCTTGCGCCGGCTGTGAATTGACTATGCACTGGCGGAAAAAATCATTTAATGCTAAAAGGGTTTACCTATCAGCAGATGCTCGACATAGAAACATTTTTCCTGGAAATCCCTAGAATTTATGTGTCAACCATTCGCAGAAACTAGTGGGATGCGGCGTTTAGATCTCTATAGATGACATTGAACGTAGAAAAAAATCAGTGTTGCAACAATTAATGTGTAAAGCTAAATGAACTATTATGTGAATATGCGATTTCTTATTCGCGCAACAACTATTTTTATCCAAGTAGAATATATTGAACCCAACATAACTATCTAAGCACAATTTTACAAGAGGTTCTGTTCACTAGCAGAATGGCACAAACAACAAACACATGATAACCAATGTGAATTTTAATTAACAAAATATAAGAAAATAATTTGGGGATGTAATGAAAAACATATCCATATACACATCAATACCTTTCAAATCCCTTCTTACACTTCTTGTATAGGAAAAATGTGGTAGCATAAAATGTGTAAAACAAAACAGAAATTACAAAATATAACATGACTTGATCTTTTAAAAAAAATGATAATGATGATAAATACTTGAGCAAGTTATCTATTGGCAAAAATGCGTATTTTCAGCAATTTTAACCTTGAAAATAATATATGATTACTTTGATGTCAGTCAAAAAACAGAAAATGGTAATAAAAATAAAAATCACAAAAGTATGGATGGCAAAACATGTTAGAAACATGAAACTAGGGTCAACATTACTATAAAACTAGATTTGTTTGCACACACAAACTTAAATAGTCAGCAAACATTAATAGCCTATGATAAGTATAGTAGCTCCAGGATTGACCAAAACCGCAAATTTAAGTCATAATAATACATAAACAAAAACAGCAAAAGTCAATAGCCAGTATATGTACATTGTGAATGTCAATTATGTAGACAATGAACATGGTTAAACTACTGAACAGATATCCGTAAACAGATCCCACATGTAAATAAAAATATTTTGTAATGGCCTAAATTATCTACCACCTCTAGATTACTACTGTTTTATACCGCCTCCATTTAAATTGATTTTGCGGATTCTACGCATTAATTCAATTTCATCTCGCAGATCAAAAAAAGTTTATATTCATGGGAGGGGACACACACTTTTTTATGAATGGAGGTGATGGGACATCAGTTTTTTTATCATCACCAGCAGCGTGGGACATGACCTTTTTTCAGACAAGGTTTTCGATATGCACCGATCCCCCCTGCCTGATAAATATTGCACCGTCCCTAATATTGAGCTTATGGTTTATATTTTATTCTGAAACTAACAGCTTTCGGCTCCATATATAGTATATAAAGTGAACCAACTATTCTTGTTGTTATGTAATACTGAACTAATATTTTGACAGGAAGCGATTGACCGCTGCCCAGTGTCTAGAACATCCGTGGTTGAAGGTAAATTCTGAGTTTGACTACTTTTCTTTGTAGCCATCCCGGTGTGAAATAACCTATATTTCACTTATGATATTTATCACAAGTTTTCCCTTAGATACGCAAATTCACGAGATCCAGCTATAATGCTTGTATAGTAATATTCACCCTCGGCCTGCCCTCCACTCGTGCATTGGTTGTGTAGCTGCCATCAAGAGGGACCAGGGGTAAATTTGGATATACTTCGCATCCAGTAGTTTTAACACTTTGCAAAAAGATCTTACAACTATAAATGAGCTAGGTTGTGCGGGTGCGGCGGTTATCTGATGCAGGGTATTGAATGTTGCAGCGCAGCACGCCGCCGCCATCCCCCAACCTGGACCTCACCAAGCGACAGCTGCGACACTATGTGTACAAGCGCAAATGGCAGGTAAACACTGCTGCTCACAGCACTGCTTATTGAATTTGGGCTTCATCACAGTATATGATTTATTTATAATATGTTAATTGTATTGTTGTTTGATACACGAAATCTATTTAAACTACTTTATATTTTATGATTTAGAAAGCGTTCCACGCAGTGATCGCTCTTCGCCGGATGGGCGTTGACATCGAGACACTTACAACGTAAATATGATATTTAATAACTATGATAATGGCGTTGCTTTAATTTGGCTCTCATGTGGGTATTCATTTTTAATCTTTTATCGTTCTAGCCCCGTTTTTGCACAGCCAGGGGAAGAATTGAAGAAAAGGAAACAATGATTTATGTTCTTTGCTGCTTCTTCTGATTACACGCCAACTCGTGTTACGGATGACAATTGTGACCAGCATCTGCCACTTGCATCTGCTGGTGCTGGTGCGAGTGGTGGCGCAAAGGACAAGAGGGGGACTAAAGAACCCACAAGCTCGACTGGCGGCTTTACATGGAAGGGTAGAGGATTTTACATGAATAAACAAAAAGAGAAAGTTGTCTCTAAAGTGCAAAGCTTTGGGCTTGTATTTGGCGGAAATGGAAAAAAGAAAGAAGATATGCAGGGCAAAAATAAAATTACTAGCCAAAGTGATAGTGATAAAGAGAATGGTCCGGTCAAGGAGCCAGCAACAGACAGAGTCACTGGAGTCAGCCAGACTCTCGCTCAAAACGCCTATTGCAAAAATGTGCAGCAGCAAGTTAGTCAAGCTTCTAAAAATACAAGCAGTACACCTGGCCTTAGTGGCAATGTAACTGGTGATAAAATAAAAACTACAAAACCGCCTATTCCACCAAAACCTAATATTGGGTCAAGTAATAAAGACGGAAACAACCATGGCGGTTGTGTACGAAAATGGCAAAAGGGGAACGACAGGTATATCGTGGTTAACCGTGTTCAAGATGCAATTAGATTTTTCACTGTCGATGACAGAAGGGACTTGAATCAAAAGAAAAGGGAGGACTTAGCACCCACAAACAAGCCACGAACCAACTTTTTTCAAAACAGGTCTTCTTAGAAGGTTACCTCTTTTTTAAGGTTGAAGTCATTCATTCCGTTTGTTCATTATGTAAATACATTGTTGGAGTTCTTAATAAGTCAGAATAGCATATTTATTATTAAAGTCAATGTGACGTTTGCTACTATATACTACGTATGATGATGATATTACCTGGAAGTTCTTTTCATGTTTATTGAATTAAGTTGGGATGCATTAAAAATACCTATAATACGATGTATTCTATAAAATGTTGTGGAAATAGCCATTAGTATAGAACTGTAATTAGAATGATGGACTGTGCAAAAATCACTTTAAACCATATCGAGTTTGGTCAGTATAATCCTAACCAGTGCAACATAAAACTATCATTAGAAAACTTAGTTGTTCTATCAAAAACGCCAAAATTTAATCATATAGCGTCAACGGAGAAATTGTATAAATTCACCTAGCATGGGAGAAAACGGTAAGAAGTGTGGGAGGGCGTACAGAGTTAATTTGCTTCATTAATTCGAGACACTCACAATAGACATACATAGTTTAAAGCCACAAATATATTTATTAGACAGTTGTGCAGCATCATGCCACTGTTACCCCTACATTAGACCGGCCAGTGGCACCATGCGTCATGGATATTAAAAGGTGAAAACACGAAAAAAAACGAAAAATGCATTCTAGGAAAACCGACTCAGCACGATACGCGGAGAACGGTATGGAACAATTATACCTGGTGCGTCATAAAACTGGTGCCGTTTGGTGCCGCGCCCATGACGTATTGCCAAAAATTGCCACGGCATCTGCAACTTCGAAGGAGAAGTGGCCATAGCGGTCGGAAGTTCTTCAGCGAGATGTAATTTAAATAGATACTTTTACGCGATGTAGCTGTCAGTGGATCATGCTAAGAAACACGTTGTGCGTCCGACCACAAAATGGTGTGAGTCTAGTCAGTAGATCCGATGAAACCTGCCGACATAGCGCAGTTGACAAAAAAAAACACCACACAGATATTGGGTCACATCTCTGTTATACATTGTCGTATTAATATATGATTTTGATGTAAATAATCTGCAGTAATATGCGATTCCATTCATATGTATATGTCTATGTAATTGTTTTATCTAAATAATTTATTTTGAACATGCATTGCCATATTTAACACTTCACTTCACAGCTTCGGTAGGAGCTGTCAAATGGATTGTCTATTACTCGATTTTGTCCAAATCGGACTTGTTGCTGTATATATCATTATTTATTATGGTAAAAATAAGAAACTAGACAGTCTTCAGAATGCGTAGTGTTAATGTGAAAATGTTCTGATGAAAACCATATGACCTACTAAAGGATTATTGTTCTATGTCAAGTCAGTAGACTTTTTAGGATCATGCTACGATTTCACCGTTTTAACATAAATTAAATATACTAAATGCGATAGTTTATAGTTAATTTTACTATGGGACAAAAGGAAAATATATTATCTTTGATGTATGTAAGTGAGATTGCTGAATTCTAAAATTTTATTGAGCTGTGTTCGTTCAAAATGTATTGCGTAATTTTTCTCATAAGCATAATATTGGGACGGCTGGTATCATCGCTCGCTCCAAAATCCAGTTGAGTTTAGTCTGGTTGTCACGGTGGTTCCTGTTCTCTGGACTTTCATCCCCTATATGCCGCCCAACACGTGACGCGCGGCATGGGAATTATTGATCGGTATTGATCGAAATTCTCTTTGATCGTGCAATTACAATAATAGCCTATGGACAACATAGTACTTTCTTTCTGAAAGGTTTGAGTGGTGGTCACTGACCACTATATGTTTGACCAGACCTGGAAGCGTCCAGTGGTTGATCACGTGTGAGTGAACCCGCAAAACTCGATGTGCACACCCAGTCTGCCAACGATGCTTTTTTCAATGTTTCCACAACCTTGGCTGCAAAGTTTTACGCTGTGCGTGGGTACTTTGCTTAAATAATCGTGAATGCCTTTTCAGCAGCATTTTGCTTATCACTGTGGCTGCTATGGTGTTGAGACGTTTCTGTGATAGATAATAGCTCGTGCGTGCTTCCAGGTTCTAAATCCCTCATTGGGGCCTGGTACGTGTGTCCGAGGGTAGAGGGGGTTATGAACACTGGGAGGGCTTGAGTTATGGTCATGACACGGCAGTGAACACTGGTCACTACTCGTACAAAGAGCGCTGGAATCTTCCAGTGGCCGTGTAGAAGTAAATGATCCAGTGGCCCTGTGTCCGCCCTCTACTGAGGGGGGGTATTGTAGGCGTGATACAAAACGTCACCAGGCGACACCAGGTGTCATGCAAAATGGCACCACATGCCGTCCAAGACACACTCTTGGTCTAATCGCTTTGTGCCATGCCCTTATAGGTGCCACCAGAAGCCAGGCGCCATACTCCGCGGCATGACTTTTCCCCAGTACTCCAACATTTCTTATTTTTTTACTATCCGCCCGCATGGTGACGATGGTGACGCGTGGTGACGAGTGGTAACGCATTTTGGTCTAATGTAGGGGTAATACGACACACATGTAAATCCTGTATTTTAATTGGTTTGGTGTGAAAATCAGCAGCACATGGAAACTATGAATTAATTAACAATTATAGGGGGCGTGGCTAGATTTCTTTTAATATGCCTGGAGTAAATAGTTGTCTAATACGTTATTTTGTTTCAGATAAGTTTAAAGGGAAAATGCACACTGAAACAACTTACTCGCTGTGAATGGAAATAAAAAAACTGAGAGATAATTTCAGAAATACCAATATATATTTTCGCTGGATTATACGGAGTCCTTAGGCGTAGGAAGCACCGGGCCAGGGCCCTCACCCCTAATATTTTAACCCCCCCCCATATATTTCCAGAAAATTGTCTGCATCGCAAATCGTACATAATGAAGATCGAGCACACCGACCCGAATTTTGAAATTGTCAAGGTTCTAGTGGTTTGTTCATTTTTTAGTAAAAGCATGAAACTTTCCATGAATGAAGGATGGTATGTGGGGAGTATTTTAAGATGAAGACCCCAGCTAACCAGAGGTCATTAGGGGGTCAAAAAGTAGGTCAAAGTTCAGAATTCTTGAAAAAATGCCATAATGTTGAATTTAATGCCCATCTTTGTAAAATATTATTTCGTTTGGATAGAAGAGAGTGTTTGTCACCAAAACAAAACAATTTATATATACATATGTAGGCCAAAGTACGAAATTTTGCCTAAAATTTATCACCAACTTTTGAACTGGGCATCATGTCGGTCATTTTAAGTGTAAACTTCCAGCTATTCTTGTGCACATTGTGCTTACGTTTGGAGTACATTACACAATGACTCTCACCAACAGTTATTTCTACACAATACTGACAAAAAACAGTTTTAAGATAAATATTTCGGTGTAAGCATTCTTTGCAACTTATGTAAATGATGATCAGTTTCTGTTGGTGTGTGCTATTTGATTTCACTTTTTATTCTCATTTGGTAAACTCATATACACATTATGATATGATGTAAAAGCAAAGTTTTGTAGATTAATAACAAAATAAATAAGTAGACCAAAATTTAGAAATACAAACAAAATTCATAATGCTGTTTATTTATATGCAACTAATTACAAACTCTGTTGCATTTGCACAGTGCATTTGCACATTTGCACAGTGCTGTGCAGGAAAGCACCTCTTAAAATAGATGCAGTTAGTGATGAGGACAGGGTGGATCTTGCCTGTAGACACCATGATGGATACTGGAATGCTGTCTCTGCTGACCGATTCGGGGAGCCAACTGCCATCAAGATGGGTAAGGGAGCTCTCAACGGCATGACACTTTCTGATCTCATTAGTGAATGGATTGACTCATTTCCTATCATGGTCCACGTGGCCGATCATGTAGACCATGTCTACTATGATCCCAGAAGCAAAGAACAGTCGAAGCACAGACGTGCCCCGGATGATCAGGATAGGAACACCATTGCAGAGGTAGAGAAGTATCCACATCCTCTAGAAGATAAAGAAAAGAAATGGATGCAGTTAGTGATGAGAACAGGGTGGATCTTGCCTGTAGACACCATGATGGATACTGGAATGCTGTCTCTGCTGACCGATTCGGGGAGCCAACTGCTATCAAGATTGGTAAGGTAGCTCTCAAGGGCATGACACTTTCTGCTGATCTCGTTAGTGAATGGATTGAGTCGTTTCCTATCATGGTCCACGTGGCCGATCATGTAGACCATGTCTACTATGATGTCAGAAGCAGCACAAAGAACAGTCGAAGCACAGACGTGTCTTGGATGATCAGGATAGGAATACCATTGCAGGGGTAGAGAAGTATCCACATCCTCTAGAAGATAAGCATCCTGACCTGTACAATCCTGTCACTGGTCAAATTGCATCAGCTGAAGTGAATGTGGCAAATTCAGTTATGATTGGAGAAAAAACTGAAAGCAATTACATTGCCAGTCTTCTAGATGTTTTTTTCAATGCCATCAGTAGTCCAATCAAAACAATGTATATCGTCAAGGGAAAGTCGCGAAGGACAAGAACAAGCCAGTAATAGATCTTGAGCATATTTTCCTTCGGCTGTTAATGATTGGACAGCGGCGACATCTTGAGCTTGAGAACCTATGAACTTTGTGCAGTGCCATCAGCTCTTATTGATGAGCAAAGTTGCCTACGTAAGGGGAACAAATCAGTCCTAGTAAAACATCTTGGTGTTGTTGAGATGTCGCCCAAACCTGATGATACTATTGTAGTAATTATACTTTGGGGAAGGGCGTCAGGAAATTTGGGTTATGGTGACTAGTTTCAGAGTAAGTGAGGATATCCGGTTGTTGTTATTAATGAGGTGAGGTAGAACGTATCCACTGACAGTGTGGTGGCTGTCTTAATTGTACGCTGACCTCGTATTTAAATTTGTGTGAACTGTGTGCTATATTTGTGTCTATGTATTTGTGTGTATGCGGTGATGAAAAGTAGGCAGAAATTAGTTCCACTGACAGTGTGGTGGTTGTCTTAATTGTGACTAATTCTCCCTTAGAGTTATTTTTGATGTCCTGTATTATTCTCACTCACCTTGAAAGTAGTTTGAGCCTGGTTTTAAGACAAGTTTAGCAGTTATTTTGAAGATTTATTGGGAAAAGGTCAAATCCAAGTTACCTCCTTGACAGCAAAATCCAGACTGATCATAACAAATTTATAAACTGTGGTTTAAACCAATGTGAAACTCCAATAAAACTCAAATAAATAGTTCTAAATAAATATCATACTCTGGTGTGTTTCTTACTAACCCTATGTACACTATTAATAAAACACCATAATACACAAAAATAACAGATAAATAAACTAAATAAAACATACAAATTACTACACACAAGACTCTTTTCGCCATCTTGCAAGTGTAGGGAAATAAGTACCAAAAATGCATTGACGTTTTATGCATAATTGGTAAAAAATAAGATGTAAAAATAACCGTTTGCTAACATAGTAACAAAATATCATGCTATAAATAATTACGTTAAACTAGAAATACACATTAAGATAATAAAAAGCAAATCACAGATCAATTCATAGTTCCGATGCCCCGCCCCCTTTTCTGGATTTGTCAATGCTACCACGTATGTCTCACAAACATTCCTATCGGGCGTAGTAAATAGAGAGAAATTGCCGACTTTCTACCCAAGAATATTGTACGAAAATTGTGCTAATCTTCTTACTCTTAACTTGGGATAAATTTGGTAACCTCTGTTGTACAACATACCAGAAGTATTCTCAGAAATCATTGATGATAACGATTTGCTGGAGCATTTAGTTTTCCATCTTTTTGCTTCCACTACCAAATGAAGTCCCGTGATATGATATCGGGTTTTTTGAGCCGCTACTCTTAATCGCATCGCGCTATGATCGGTCTTGACAAATAACAGCGTGTGATAAAGGCTAATGTGACATACAAATGGCGTCACCTTTAAATCGCCAAAGAGTGATATTATTTGTGAAACGAATGGATTATCAACTTACAATAACATACCCATAAAAAATTCACATGTTGGATCAATTTTAAACCGATTATGAAGTCATGGACGAAAGGATATTTCTATCTCAAATCACGCACATTGTTTGAAAATCACAGTGATTTGTGTGTGTGTTGGCGATGAAGAATTTTGACAGCTTAGTTACACGGCTGTACGCACACGACACATATATTTGGAGACGTTTTTATAGAGTTACCCAAGTAAGCTGCTTTTATGTTCATTTTCGTATCATCTGTACCCTTTATGATGACTCACAGCAGTCATATTATTTTAAGAGAACTTTTAGAAATTCGTCTTTCTAAAGTGTGCCTCGAACCGATCTTTTTGTTTTGAATCGAGACGAGGGCGACACCAGCTACATGTTTGGAAGATAATCTAGACTTATAAAACCATATTCCTATAACTAGATATTGAAAATAAGAACCGTGATACTATATTCTGAGTACATCTGGACAATTTATGTAAAAAATTAAGTATTTATGGAGGCACCAGAAATGTTATTGTCTCAGACGTAAAACTGTCAAAATGCCAGTGACAGTGTGCGGTAGTGTTTTTACTACAACGTCATAACTCTTCTAAATCAACGAACAATGTAGGAAAGAGGAAATGTAGTGCATCCCAACTGAAAAATTAAGACGTTTAGAACATTTTCATTCAAAAATCTGGCATCAAAACATGACAATTTCTCACTGTTTACTACGGAGGGAGATAAAGCTTGTGAGACCTTGATAGCGCACCTGCGTATGTTTGTATGAGGCCGCTCGCTGATTGGCTAGCTGACGTAAAAAGGGGCGTGGCTCGGAACTATGAATATGCCATACGTCTATGACGTTCCGACGTACATACCCGTATGTACACCGACTCGCAACAGACACGCGTGCGCGGCTGTCAGTGTTGTGTGGGATAGGGATTGCCCTCTAAATTACAACACTATCATCATAGATATTTCACAGCTATTTTAACACATTGTTTGGCCCCATGGTGGCGGTCCATCAGATCTGTTTGCATCCATCAAGAGCCAATTAAGCCGCTATCCTTATGCTAGTAAGAAGATTGTAGTCTTTGACAAGTACCACGATACGTCAGCAAAAGATGATGAAAGAATGAGGCGGGCTGGGGATGCTATTGCAGATTATGACCTGTCAATTACCATTCACCTACCCCAAAGAGATGCACTTATGAAAACAAGAATAACACACGTAGATTGGCAAGTGTCTTGAGTACCTTCAGTGTTGGAGAGGACGTCACATTTGAGACTGCAGATGATGGTGTATATGGACATGATAAAGCAGAAATCACCATGATATCTTATGTTCTTGAAGCTAGCAACTCTGTTCAAGATGTCATTCAGGTACTCAGTGATGATACAGATGTATATGTTCTATTTGTATATTGGGGTTTTCGAGCAGAACTACAATGCAAGGCACAGATGGAGAGATGGGATGGAACAGGCCTGGATATTAATACCACTTGCATTGATTTAGATCCAAAATGCCTGCAGCTCCTAGTCATGCATGCTCTCAGTTCGTGCGACACCACATCCTACGTATATGGCAAAGGCAAGATTCAGTGCACTGAACACCTTACTTGCTGGCAATTATCCAGGTTTGTGTGACATACTAGATGAAGTGGGTGCTACACATGACCAACTAATGGAAACCACTAATCCATTCTTTATTTTACTGTACGGTCAATCACCAGGGTCATCAATGGAAACTGGTCTTTCAAGCTGTTTACAAAAATGTCCAAAGCTCCCAAAGTTAATGGCACACACTTCATGCTCACCTACAGGTGATGTTGTGGAAAGCAGCAAATCTAAGAACCAGTCCCCACCTCCCGAGTCATCAGATGTCACCCACTTCGGATGGGAAATTTTGAATGAAATCCCCACTCCTGGTATGGCCAAGGGTGAACCTGCTCCACCTGAGCTGATTGATGTGATTCGTTGCCTGTGTAAGGCACAAGTAAAAAATCAAGTATTGTGACGTGTGGATGTCACTAAGAACACCTTTCATGTACATCATATTGCAACTGTGAGTGCTGTAATCCACATACCAAGAGTGTGGTTTCCGCCGAAGATTCAAGCGGTAGTGAGATAGATGATGTTGATGTACAGGACTTTGATGTGGATGATGAGTGTGACGACCAAAAGAGGTAGCAGATGATGACTGTGTTCTTGACTTTTTGAATGATGAGTGGGAGTAATATAATGGAGGGAATGCAATGCCTCAGTCTTATAACTTTTTCGTTGTTGAAAGTTGTATTTTCTAACCCACAGAGAAGCTGTTGAACTATTTGCATAAAAACTAATTTGTTTTCTCCATGATTAGTAAGGTGTTTATTCATGTTCCCATTGTTTAATGTTGATCATTGACATAAATTTATAATGTACAATAGTGTTGTTCTTTACTTCTCCACTGACCATTATTTAGGCCTAAGTTCCATCCATACAGATGTACAACTTTTGTCTGATTGTTTCTAGGATCTTGCAATTTAATGATATTTAAATAAAAAAAATACATAACATTGAAATGAAGATTAGAATGTATTGTCAGAAATGAATTCTATGCATCCAAAGCCTTTTAAAAAGATGTATTTACTCATCAGTCTTGTGCAAACGCAAATGCATGAAAAGTTCGTTTTTATGGTCACGTCTGGCAGCCATTTTTTATTTTTCTCATCATTTTGAAATCAAACTTAAAATATAACCTCATAAATGGATGATTCTAAATCCCAAAAAACATTAAAGAAAAGTTACTACACATTAATCTAGGACAAATACATCAGAAGTTATATTTTTCAGTTAGCGAAAACGGACATTTTGAATTTTAGCAAATTTCGAAAAATTGCTCAAAGTTACACTTTAGGCAACCGAGCTAAATTTGTTTTAGAACCCCTCTGGAATACGAATCTGAAAAAAAACTTCATTGGAAAGCACATTCATAGGTTCAGAAAATGCCTACTGGATTATTAAACCGCCATACGAGTTGCGTGGATTTCATCAATAGTAGAGTGTAGATAATTTCTTTCAAATTGAACTTTGGCCTAATTTTTATGAACTAAACTTATTGTAAATTGAGTCATATGGATCATAGGTTATGAAAATGTTCTTTTGACTATAAAATAAAATGTTAATTTTGTTCTATCCTAATGCCAATGTGACCCAGCACGTCACTGCGAAAGCTGGTGTTGATATTTGCCCCAAATCCTGTACTTTGGCCTACATTTATAGTAAAATTGGTTTGATTAGTCTAAAACATTCTTTAATATTCAAATATAATGATATTTCAATAATATATAAATTTATAACTTTGCTATCTAGGCTGGCACTTTGCAGGTCGATTAGTACGGCCCACGTACCCCTGGCGGCGCTGCTGTGTTCCTGGTTGGGGGACTCTGTCCTAGTTGGCTGCCAAGTGAGCTGCCCCTGGCACACGTCGGACGTTCGTGGTGGTTATACCCCCAAGCCCAGGCGTCGCGGGCCTCCTAAAAGGTGGGCCGCGATCAATACCTGAGGTCCTCCTAATGGCAGGGAGAAGGGCGGGGGCAACCCCACCCCCACCCACCCACCCACCCACCCACGCACCCACCCACCCCTGGACCGTCCTCTCTGCCACAGGGGCGTTCGGAGGGTCGTGAGTTGGGGTGGCGTCCAAGGGGCAACTTGTGGAAGCGTTACCGGTGCTGTGGGGGACACCTTCCTTTTCGGGACAGTCCTTGGCAAGAGGGGCAGAGGCTCCCTCCCACCAGACCTCGGCTGGTCTACTGCGGGTGTTACCCTGGCTTACATGCCCGGCCCGAAAGGGGGAGGGGGCGTCCACCAGGGGGTTGACCCGTCCACAAGTGAGGTTGATACAGGTTGTCACGGGCTGGCTTGGAGCGCCCTCGCCTGTTAGCCGTGGAGTGCCGTTTAGACCTGCCGGTAGCAGGGGGCAGCTCCGTGGTAGCAGGTTGAAGGGTGCGGACGGCACCACCGGTCGGGTCCTGCTGTCCCTGTACTTCAGCGGTCCGAGGACCACTTTTTCCAGGCAATAGTGTAGTAATTTTACTTGGGGAAAGGACGTCAGGAAATTTGGGTTATGGTGACTAGTTTCAGGGTAAGTGAGGATATCCGGGTGTTGTTATTA
>CM032663.1:25772323-25784321 GCA_019095985.1 Streblospio benedicti | reverse complement strand
GACAACCACCAACTGTACCGCGGGCTGGCTATTAGGATGCAGGCGCGTGTGCACATGGAAGGTGGGTGTCAGCGACTTAGTTTTTGGTGTGATGATTATGAATTTTCAATGTATGTTTTGCAGAGTCTTTTTTATTTGTCATCGTTGTTACTTCTGCTGCTGATGCTGCTGCTGATGCTGCTGCAGCAGCATCGGCAGTGGCGACATGAATCTTTTTTTCTCCATTTCATAAATTTTGGTGCACTATCATAACTTTAATGTTTGAATAAATTTTTTTTTTTACTGTTGTCTTTATCCAGTTTGCAGTGAGCCAGGCAGGCGTGGTGTATCTGTCTGTGTGGCGGCCAGTGACCAGCACCATCTACGAGCTGGTGGGCCGGACCAGCGCAGAGGTGACCACTGACCAGATCAGAACACTCATCACCCTGGATGTTCCAGAGACTGACCGGTGAGATGTCTCTAGATTTTACTGTCAGTTTCATCTTCAGTGATTGGTGGGAGACGGATTGATAAATTCACTGTAATTACCGATCATTACCCACGGCCCGTTCACCTGTGTAAATGGGAGTAAAAAAACAAACACTAATTCGAGAAATTATATTTTTGCCGAGGAAAGAAAAACATTTTAATGTTTTTAAGTCAAATTATTCTGCTTTATCATTGTTTTTGGTAATAACGTATTTTTCTGGACATTCATCATTATTTTGTAACTTTAATTTTTTGTTTCTAAACACAAAGTGGAAGTTCAAATTGTACGCTCGGACTTATTCAGTGTTTTTATGTCATGCCAAGGGGGTGATATTGAATTGATACGTATTTTAAAACATGGTCTGTCACTTGTGGTGGCACATTTTAGATTGCTAAATATGGTTTGTGATTAAAAGAATTACCCATTGTCAAATTCATTGAGAGCCGTTATTTGTATCTACACTATATCCCACCTGTAAATGAAAATATGATTTTCCATCAATCCTTCTCCTAAGCCTTGAGGTATGAAAAATGTCATAAAATCGTAAGGAAATGGTAAGATCTTGAAAAAAATTCAAACATTTCAGATGATCCATGTGAATGAAGACCTATTGGGTGTAGAGGGGGAGGGGAGGGGGGGCGTCATACTTTTGTTTTTGAGGGGAAAGAGAGAAAAGCGCAGCAATCTAATGAAACTTGCAAACTAAAAAAAAAAAAAAATGTTTTATTGACAAATTTAATCAAAATTAAGTCGAGACCTTTTAATTTTTCCAAGAAATTTTTCTAGATACTTAGTCTCATCTAAATAGGGTCTATGTAAAGATCAAATATGACAATAATATGTAAATAATCGAGTTCTATTCTTCATTTACACACATCTATAGATATAGAAATCTTACCATATTATGTCATATGTGGGTCTCGCTCAAAAGCGCACAAAACTTAAACTTAAGAATTATATCAACGTCCGAAAATAACAGAATTTTATCTCTACTCAAACAGCATTTAAATTACCTATTTAACCAAAATTCAATGACTATTTACTAAATGTTTTTTTTTTTTTCAATGACTTTTCCAGAATCTTGATTTTTTTTTTTTAAAATTTCAATGATTTTCATTTGAACGGATTGGGACGGGGGGTCATATGTTTCATTTCTCAATTACTGGGCGGGGGGGTGGGACTTAGTATTATAACACTCTATCTGTGACACGTGACTCTATCCTACATTCTGATTGGCTTAGAGCCAAAAAATCAGCCGGGCATAATTACTCGATTAACCATGGGTGAATTTTGCCCTCTAAAAGTGGGTCACACTTTCGGCATCTCTTCAAATAAGTAAATCAACATATAATCATATTGGCCATCTGAACACTCATTAAATGTATGCCAATGCTAAAGAATTGTGTGTACGTTGGATTTTCTGCAAAATTTACTTGCAAATAAAGCATAGATGATTGAGACAAGAAAAAAAAATTGCTTACTGTTTACAACATGAAATAACAGAATGTTTTAAAAAACTTTCTCAATAAAACTTCCATGTCGGTAATATGTACATATTTTTTTAAGTAAGACCTACATGAAATAGTATGTCTGACGTTATTTCGATTCAATTGAAAAGGCCATCATAACCCGGCAGCTTGCCATGAAAGATCATATGAACTCAAAAAGCTGGATTACCCAGGTACACACCTACTGCTGCACAAATATAATCTGCCAACAGCCCACAGCCTGCTAAACAGGACCCCAAAGAAACACAGGTGGAAGAATGTTGTGAAGAGTGCTGTCGAAGGCCACCGGTGGAAAATGCTCAAACAGGAAGCCAGTGTGAAACCAAGTCTGAAATATCTTGAGCTTGAAAGCTGCAGAATCAACCATGGCCACCCAGTCTGGGAGTGTGGTACCAATCCATCACACACCAAAATGGCCACCATCCAAGCACTGCTGCTAACTCAAAGGTACCCCCTGTCAGCCTACTCACACTCTGGCAAGAAGAAAAGATCCATCTGCCCACTGTGTCATGAAGCTCCAGAAACCACAGAGCACTTCCTGGTAGCATGTCCAGCACTCTCATGCGCCAGGGCGACTTACATAAAGAGAATCATGAACTTCTTTCCACATCTCATATTGAATCATAATCGTGTAAAAATAATATTTGGTTATTTATTGTTTTTGGCACATTCTACCTTAACTGCACATGTTCCAGGTTTGACGTGGCAGCAGGTGACGTTTTGGGGAACGTTCTACGACCACACACAGAACCTAGCCAAAGTGTGCATAGAAGAAAGCCCCAACGGTAACCCGGCCCTCCCCGACACAGACCTTGTGGCCTGGAATAGCAAACACTCCACCACAGTCTATGAGGTGGGGAGAGGTCGTGGCGTTTGAAACCGGGGTACTATTTTACGGTGTCCTCAGATGGCTCTGTATTTGTATTAAAGTGTCTTGGGCCATTGGCATATCTAGATTTCCGGTCAAGTGGGGGAGGGCACACTTGAAGGTATTCATGGGCTTTGTACGCACAAAGGTTTATATGAAAGGGGGGAGGGACATGAAAAATCATATTTTGTGACGTCAGTTAGATTATAAATGTAAAAATGTAAAAAGAACTCCACACACAAGATACAAAGAACGTTTCCAAGTAAAACCATGAAAATACGTGATATTGTTTTATTTTATATGCCAGTAAATGTTGACGTCATTTTAGGCCAAAATGAAAATTTTGACTGACAAACAAATGTTTATGTTTTTATATTCTTTGTTGTCTTGGGAATGAGGGAAAAGAATTCCCCTATAAATCCCAGTTGTGCATAGTTGTGTTATCCAATTTTCAAAATGGTAGCCAAAATAAACATGCCTATAATTCTAATAATTTTGATTTTAGAACCATCATTAGTAGTATTCATGGATAGAAAACCATATATAATGATTCAGAAACTCTTGTTACACTTGACTGTATGATCATTTCAATGTCAACCAATCAGAATTACCATTATTCACTAGTTATCGCATCATATTAGTTCAAGGTTAACTATTTTCAAAGCTCTTGTCCGTAGAAATATCTATTAATCAAATGACCAGATTAAAATTGATACTAAATGTCTCATTCATTCAGTTTATGTGCAAGTGATTCGCCGGTAACAGATATTGAACAATCTTCAGTGTGAACTGCAAATGTGAACGATTTGATGCTTGGTATTGTCCCCAAACTGATGGTGGTGGTCTTTGCCAAAGGGTCGCTGACAACATTAGTGGATTTTGAAATTGTCAAGCTTCAAGTGGTTTGTTCATTTTTTAGTAAAAGCATGAAACTTTCCATGAATGAAGGATGGTATGTGGGGAGTATTTTAAGATGCAGACCCCAGCTGACCAGTGGTCATTAGGGGTCGAAAAAGTAGGTCAAAGTTCAAAATCCTTGAAAAAATGCCATAATGTTGAATTTAATGCCCATCTTAGTAAAATATTATTTCATTTGAATAGAAGAGTGTTTTCACCAAAACAAAACAATTTTATATATACATATGTAGGCCAAAGTACGAAACTTTGCCTAAAATTTATTACCAACTTTTGTACTGGGCATCATGTCGGTCATTTTTAAGTGTAAAATTCTAGCTTTTCTTGTGCATATTGTGCTTACATATGGAGTACATTACACAATGACTTTTCGTCAACAGTTATTTCTACACAATACTGGCAAAAAACAGTATTAAGATAAATATTTCATACGTAAACATTCTTTGCAACTTATGTAAATGATGATCATTTTCTGTCGGTGTGTGCTATCTGATTTCACTTTATATTCTCATTTGGTAAACTCATATACACATTATGATATGATGTGAAAGCAAAGCTTTGTAGATTAATAACAAAATAAATAAGTAGACCAAAGTTCAGAAATACAAACAAAATTCATAATGCTGTTTATTCATATGCAACTATTTACAAACTCTGTTGCATTTGCACAGTGCATTTGCAGATTTGCACAGTGCTGTGCAGGAAAGCGAGGTTTTCTACATTTGCACCTCTTGAAATGGATGCAGTTATAGTGATGAGGACAGGGTGGATCTTGCCTGTAGACACCATGATGGATACTGGAATGCTGTCTCTGCTGACCGATTCGGTGAGCCGACTGCTATCAAGATTGGAAAGGGAGCTCTCAAAGGGCATGACAATTTCTGCTGATCTCGTAAGTGAATGAAATGTCCTATCATGGTCCATGTGGCCGATCATGTAGACCATGTCTACTATGATCCCAGAAGCAGCTCAAAGAACAGTTGAAGCACAGACCTGGATGATCAGGATAGGAATACCATTGCAGAGGTAGAGAAGTATCCACATCCTCTAGAGGATAAGCGTCCTGACCTGTACAATCCTGTCACTGGCCAAATTGCATCAGCTGAAGTGAATGTGGCAAATTCAGTTATGATTGGAGAAAAGACTGAAAGCAATTACATTGCCAGTCTTCCATATGGTTTTTTCAATGCTATCAGTAGTCCAATCAAAACAATGTATATGGTCAAGGGAAAGTTGCGAGCAACAAGAACAAGCCAGTAATAGATCTTGAGCATATTTTCCTTTGGCTGTTAATGATTGGACAGCGGCGACATCTTGAGCTTGAGAACCTATGAACTATGTGCAGTGCCATCAGCTCTTATTGATGAGCAAAGTTGCCTACGTAAGGGGAACAAATCAGTCCTAGTAAAACGTCTTGGTATTGTTGAGATGTCCTCCAAAGCTGGTGATACTATCATCATAGATATTTCACAGCTATTTCAACACATTGTTTGGCCCCATGGTGGCAGTCCATCAGATCTGATTGCATCCATCCAGAACCAATTAAGCCTCTATCCTTATGCTAGTAAGAAGATTGTAGTCTTTGACAAGTACCACGACATGTCAGCAAAAGATCATGAAAGAATGAGGCGGGATGGGGATGCTATTGCAGATTATGACGTGTCAATTACCATTCACCTACCCAAAGAGATGCACTTACCCGGTATGAAAAGCAAGAATATCACGCGTAGATTGGCAAGTGTCTTGAGTACTTCAGTGATGGAAGGACGTCACATTTGAGACTGCAGATGATGGTGTATATGGACATGATGAAGCAGATATCACAATACTATCTTATGTTCTTGAAGCTAGCAACTCTGTTCAAGGTGTCATTCAGGTACTCAGTGATAACACAGATGTATTTTTTCTATTGGTATATTGGGGTTTTCGAGCAGAACTACAATACAAGGTACAGCTGGAGAGATGGGGTGGAACAGGCCTGGACATTAATGCCACTCGCATTGATTTAGATCCAAAATGCCTGCAGCTCCCTAGTCATGGATGCTCTCCGTTCGTGCGACACCACATCCTACCTATATGGCAAAGGCAAGATCAGTGCACTGAACACATTACTTGCTGGAAATTATCCAGGTTTGTCTGACATACTAGATGAAGTGGGTGCTCCACATGAACAACTAATGGAAGCCACTAATCCATTCTTTTTTTTTACTGTATGGTCAACCACCAGGGACATCAATGGAATCTGGTCGCTACAAGCTGTTTACAAAAAAATGTCCAAAGCCCCCCAAAGTTAATGGCATTACCGCCTACAACTGCCAACCTACAGCACACACTTCGTGCTCACCTACAGGTGATGTTGTGGAAAGTAGCAAAGAACCAGTCCCCACCTGCCTCAGTCATCAGATGTTGCCCACTTCGAATGGGAAATTTTGAATGACATCCCAACTCCTGGTATGGGCAAAGGGTGACCCTGCCCCACCTGAGCTGATTGATGTGATTCGTTGCCTGTGTAAGGCACAAGTACAAAAAAATCAAGTATTGTGACGCGGTGATGTCACTAAGAACACCTTTCATGTACATCATTTTGCAACTGTGAGTGCTGTAATCCACTTACCAGGCGTGTGGTTTCTGCCGAAGATTCAAACGGTAGTGAGATAGATGATGTTGACGTACAAGACTGTGATGTGGATGACGAGTGTGAAGACCATGAAGAGGTAGCAGATGATGACTCTTTTCTTGACTTTTTAAATAATGAATGGGAGTAATATAATGGATGGAACGCCTGTCTTATAACTTTTTCGTTGTTGAAAGTTGTATTTTCTAACCCATAGATAAGCTGTTGAACAATTTGCACAAGAACTATTTTTTCCATGATTAGTAAGGTGTTTATTCATGTTACCATAGTTTAATGTTGATCACTGACATAAATTTAGAATGTACAATAGTGCTGTTCTTTACTTCTCCTCTGACCATTATTTAGGCCTAAGTTCTATCCATACAGATGTACAACCTTTGTCTGATTGTTTCTAGGATCTTGCAATTTAATGATATTTAGATAAAAAAATACATAACATTGAAATGAAGATTAGAATATATTGTCAAAAATGGATTATATGCATCCAAAGCATTTTTTCAAAAAGATGTATTTACTCATGAGACTTGTGCAAACTCAAATGCATGAAAAGTTCTTTTTTATGGTCACGTCTGGCAACCATTTTGGATCTTTCTCATCATTTTAACATAAAACTTAAAATATAACCTCAGAAATGGATTCTACATCCCAAAAAAACATTAAAGAAAATGTATTACACATTAATATAGGACAAATACATCAGAAGTTATATTTTTCAGTTAGCGCCGGAGGCCATTTTGAATTCATGCAAATTTCGAAAATTGCTTGAAGTTGCACTTTGGGCAACCAAGCTAAATTTGTTCTAGAATCCCTCTGGAATACGAATCTGAAAGAAAAAACTTCAATTGGAAAGCACATTCATAGGTTCAGAAAATGCCCACATGAGTTGCGTGGATTTCATCAATAGTGGAGTGTAGATAATAATCTGTTTCAAATTGTACTTTGGCCTAATTTCTATGAATCAAACTTATTGCAAATTGAGTCATATAGATCATAGGTTATGAAAATGTTCTGTTGACTATAAAATAAAATGTTAATTTTGTTCCATTCTAATGCCGATATGACCCATGGGTATACAGCAATGCTAAAGCTGGTGTTGATATTTGCCCCAAATCCTGTACTTTGGCCTACATTTATATAGTAAAATTGGTTTGATTAGTCTATAACATTCTTTAATATTCAAATATAATGATATTTCAATAGTATATAATTTCTTAAAGAAATTATAGCATTTTTCGAAAATTTAAACTTTGACCTACTTTTTGACCCCTTAATGACCACTGGTCAGCTAGGGTCTGCATCTTAAAATACTCCCCACATACCATCCTTCATTCATGGGAAGTTTCATGCTTTTACTCAAAAGTGAACAATCTTGACAATTTCAAAATCCGCTACATCAGTCTAAATGAGGATACAGTAACTGGACATGATGGCACTCTACTCATGTTATGGGAATTATAATTACTTCTATTTTCATCGGACAAGGCTAATATCGCATTTTAGCTATTGTCTTATGATCCATTGTATATACTTAATATAAGATGAGTTTTTAAACAGCCATAATAGTACACTGTATTAGCAATGTCATGAGTCATGACCACAGATTTGTCTTGCTCATGACACAATGTCTCTTTAGGTATTCCCTTCAGGCATTTCCCCAAGGACAATAGCAAAAATACCTGCTGACATTGTGTCATGATGAAAAAGACAACCTGTCATGACTAGAAATGTCCAGTTTTAAAATCCTCTTGAATTTTGAAATCAAGATTGTTCACTTGTGTAAAAGCATGTAATTTTGAATGAAATGGTATGTGGGGAGTATTTTTAAGATGCAGACCCTAGCTGACCAGTGGTCATTAAGGGGTCAAAAAAGTAGGTCAAAGTTTAAATTTTCGAAAAAATGCTTTCCACGGATTTTCCGGGCTGCCCTGTGCAAAGCTAACAACACTACATCCCTGCAGAGATCGACGATCGATGAGACGGGGGGCGAAAAGCTTATCCGCAGGAGGCTCCCGCTGCGATGTGACATGGTGGAGATATCGGGATTGAACCTTAATAATGACAGTTTTACTATTAGCATAGGATTTCTTATATTATTACTGGATATTCATAGAATTCATTTAATCATTGCATGTTTTATATATTTGTGACAGCGGATGGTGTTTTTCTACTAGAACGTTTTGACAATATCACCAAAGGCGACACCAGTGGTGGTACCCCGATGGATGGCAGACAGGGTGGAGAAGAGTAATGCTAGACAACCAAAGAAGCATTGTGCATTCTGCACACAATATCTAGCCAAACCCCTTTTATACATGGCTCTGATGGCATAATAACCATGGACATCATGCCATATTGTTGTGCTAATGTGCATAAGGCTTGTATCGATAGATTCATAGATCGAACACGGGTTTGCCCATAGCACATCCTGCACTAAAACGGGCTTATGTAGACATTGAATTAATAACAAATCCATGGGATGCATCTTTTCTATTGCCGAATGATACATGCACAAGATATCAAACTTGGTATTATTAAGTACATCCTCAATTTAAAATGTATGAACAGCTCTTTAAAAAAAAACATATATAAAAAAGTCCTGAGAAGCAATTAAAATTCCTTCGCGCCATTAACGTCAAACGATACGGCAGAAGCTATTAATCACGCCGGCTGAGCAGGTGGCGGCGGCGGCGGCGGCGGGGCGCTAGCGTTGGTCGGTCATCGAGCCAGAACGAGGAGCCCGGTGAGGAGCGCGGGACGTCAGCTCGGGATAGCTGGGGGAGTGGGCCCGTTGTCAGCGTATAATCGCTATTTCATAACTAATACAGTACAACTACCGTGATAAGATCAATAATCCTACACTCGATAAAGCGCGGGATCCGCGGCGGATCCGCGGAATAAAAAAAACTAAATCACTAAATACAGTACAACTACCGTGATAATCCTACACTCGATAAAGCGCGGGGTCGATCGGCGGTATAATCGCTATTTCATAATACGGTACCGCGATAATCCTACACTCCGATAAACGCTCATTAAATATTCGATCTCATTAAATATGCACAGGCCATTAGTATGCAAATGAGGGGGGTCGACAGTTACGGGATTAGTCGCGACCCCGCCGGGGGCGTTCGGGGACCGGGGCGACCGGTCCCGGACGGGGTGCAGGGGATTAGCGCGATTAAACCCCGGGCGGGGGATTAGACGAGACGTCGACCGACGGGGTTCGGGTGTTAGTCGCGACCCCGCCGGGCGGGGGTTAAAAAAACAAAACCGTACGAATAGCCGCCTAGGAGGAGTGGCCGCGATAATCAGTCGTAATGAGAGAATAAAGCTAGGGCGCCGGGATTAGACTGCTCAGCTCGTCTCGCCCGTAGTAGCCAGAGACCGCCGTCACATTAACCATGACCGTCGCCCGCACCGCACCGATGCGAGACCCTGATAGAGAGGCTCTCCTGAGCGTGTTAGCTAGCGTCCGGGAGCGTTACGAAATAGCGTTTAATAAAACGTTGACCGCCCTAGCGGTTTTAGACGCTGCCATGGTTCCGTATCCCAACTCCCCGCTCGAGCCGTTAGAGATGTACTTCGGTAATCTCGTTAGAGAGTTTAACGAGACGACAACGATCTTTAACGAATGGTCGAGCGTATATTACGTAGTACGCTTTTTAGAGTCGTAGAGGTCGACAAACCCCAACGCCTCTCTCTTCAGAGAGGCAATATTAAAACTGTCCCCCCCCCTCGAGCCGTTCGGTAATAAGCGGCGAGACGACCGCGGTCGACCTTATCCGGGGGGTCTCTCTAGAGGTAATACACCCCCCCCTTCACTCTCGAGCCGTTTGGTAATCTCGTTCCCCGTCGCCCGTATATTATCTAGGGGAGCTCAAATTATATAATCGTACGGACGCGTTTAATATTATTTTACTCGATATACGAATCGAGAACTGGAAGTTAATCGCCGTTTGAAAAAAAAAATACTCGACTAAATTACCGTCTAACGCCCCCCGCCGAAAGTACGATCTCGTTAAATATTATAGGACGATTGAGTCACCAGAGTTATAAGGTAGGGTCTCCCCCGACGCAGCTGTCGCCGGCGGCGGCGGATAGAAAAGAAAGCCGCCCGAGCTATTTTACATCAAAACGCCCGCCTCTTAGTAGCGCGCGCCTCGAGCGCGAATGCGATTCGAAGATCTATAGAAGAAGGCCGCCGGAGCTATTAGCGGCCTCTTAGTAGCGCGCGCCATCGAGCGCACGCGCCATTCAAAGATCAGAAGAAAGCGCGCTCGAGCTATTTTAAACGGCCTCTACCGAGCGGCTGGAGCGCTTCCCCCCATTAATCGCCGACGGTCCTCGGGGAGGGGGACTTCGTTTAGAAAAAGAAGCTCTTTTTATATTTATTAGAAATCTCTATACAAAAAGCGGAGGGGTTTAGACGAGCGACCGACGAGGTACCGTCGCGACCCCCGCCAGGCGGGGACCGGGTTTAGACGAGACGTCGACCCGGCGGGGGTTACGGATTAGATGCGCCCGGAGGAGGGGTCCCCCGCCGACCCGGGGTTCGGGGTTGCGAAAAAACAAAACCGTATTGAATACTCGCCGTTAGGTCTTTTAAAAAAAAAAAAAATATATTTATTAGAAATCTCTCTAGGAAAAAAAAGCGGAGGGCTTCGTTAGGTCTTTTAGAAAAGAATAAGAAGCTCTTTTTATATTTATTAGAAATCTCTCTATACAAAAGCGGGGGACATCGTTAGGTCTTTTAGAAAAAGAATAAGAAAACGTTTTTATATTTATTAGAAATCTCTGGAGGGACTTCGTTTTAATTATCAAAGCTAAGCCGACGGGGGAGCCGACTCGACTCATCGCAGCGCAGCTGGCGATCGTTTAAGCTAATGGGAGCACTTTTACTCATTCCAGCGACGCACACCACACTGGACATCACAGAAAAATTGAGAGAGACAGCTGACAACCGTTTTATTTCGCTTTCGTCTTTACGAAAGCGAACCAAATAATCTCTAAAGAAAAAAAAAACGCCCGCCTCGCCTCGGGGTTCGTATGTAAACGTTCACGCTTATAATTTCATCAAGCGCGATTTTTTAATCTATATATTCTCGTTTACAAAATTTCGTCTTTTATATCGCAAATACAGTACTGTTATACGGCGTTCAAAGCCCGGTTTTATTTTCGAAATAACGACGTAAGTTTTTGTAATTTAGAATCGATTAATAAAAAAGCGACTCCCCGCGTCGCCGAACAGCGATAGGGTAAGATGTCGTTTTAAAAAACTATTTCATAACGTTCGCCTTTAACGCGGTCTAAGAGAGAGAGAGACCCCAGCGCCTTTTTTTCAAAGCCTCGGGGTTGAGGCGATAAATCGCCGTCCAAAATATTGATACGGATTATAGTGTGGAAGCTCTTCCACATCTCAAATATTTTTAACAATCAATTCTAAGGTAGGTACAACCATCAAGAATTAAAGAGACATGAACAAGTGAATTTCATGTCATATAAACTTTTATGCCACATAAATAGTACTTGCTGAGCCATTTGAATATATACATTTTTATCTATATGCAGCTTTTCATTTCTTCATAATTAATCAGTTTCCTATC
>CM032663.1:25760060-25772223 GCA_019095985.1 Streblospio benedicti | reverse complement strand
AAGTGATGTTTCCATTTTTTTTCTAAGTCATCTTCGATATTTGGCTACTATAATAAGAGAGATTATTTATTGTCCATTCCACCTCAGAAATACTTCAAAAGGATGGTTTTAGTATTTTTTGGTATGTTTTAAGTTTAAGAAACACGAACATGTCATAAAAGACGCCATATTGGAATCCAAGATGGCCGCCGTAAGTAAAAAAAATCCCTATTTTTTTAGATCATAATGGTTAACGTGCTTTTATTTATCATTATTAATAATATTGTTTTTAACAATGACCATTTATATAATACTGTCATGTTTTTTATGTTTGTAAATGTTTATATGTTTATTTAATGCAGAATTTATAATATTGATATATTAGCAGCACAAACAATTGTGTGTAATGATGACATTTTTCATTGCCGTAATATGGTAATTATAAACGCCACAGTGGTCAACTAATGCGCACGGCATGACATACCCAAATCTAAGGTGACCTTAAAGGGCAAAATTTGGCTGATAGCTCGACCACCAAGCATCTTTTGGATGGTCTATATGGTCATTGATTCAGCGTTTTTTTCCTTCCCACTTCCCCACCTCCACCCTATATTTTGAAATGGTTGTACATATATATTGGTACTAAAGTTTCCATACAGATGATTTAGTAAAAAATGAATTTAAAAACAATATCTTGTATAATTAGGTTGTAATTTGTTCTGTAAGAGATTGTAAACTAGTAATGATTTTTTCTTTTTATTTTGATTGTTGCGTAAGGCTTGTTCTACCAATCTGTCAGTATCTTTTTACTTAAAAATGCAATCACTAGTTGGGTGCGTCAATATGAACATTGTATTTCGTTCAAAATTTGGTTTACAATTTTTTACACCCCGATCTGCCCAATTATGTCCGTAAACGTTGGCAGCAGGAGTCTTAGGCTGCATGAATTTGATTTATTTTCAATCGTTTATTTTAGCAGCAAGAAATAATTTCGTGAAATGATGACATTTTATTAGAAAATAACGGTATGGGTTGCTTAAAAGTACAAAGAAGTATTTCTTTTTGCACCAATCAATCATCTTCAGTGCTTTGCAAGAGATCCATCTCCTGCAGTGTGTGGTTAATAGATGACAATTCATACATTGATATGACATCTTTTAGATCTACATCACGGGAAGATCTTGCAATGATGAGAAGCCGTGCTCATAATGAGGACGACTGTTTGAGAACAATTTCCTCTGCTCCAACTTTTTGCTTTAATCGGCTTGGCCCTGTCGGTCCATCCAATGACTTTCAATTTAGACATTTTGTCCCAAAGATTTGAAGGTCCAGATATTTTTTCTTTAACAAACTTTTCATATGCAATTCTACCACGATTTTCAGTGTCTAATATGTTCTCAGTAACAGCTTGAGGCATTATAATGTTGCTTGTCAAGTGAACAAGTTTCTCTTCTGTCCCATCCTCATTTTTTTACGGTATTGAACATATTATTTTTAGAGGAGGACCTCTTTGAGTTTCTTAATGTTTGCCTCTTGACGTTGTCCTTTTTTGATCATTCAAGTCCTGATGGTGCATTTTTGATGGACCTTCCACGTTTAATATTTGTTCTATTTGTTGAGATACAATTGCCAAACAAGACTGCTCAAACAATACCGCAGTAACGACTCAGGGTGAGTTATTTATGTCCAGCTGATACCTCCAGCTCCTTTGTCTACTTTATTCTGATGCTCCTGTGCTCTGAATTACCTCCATTGGCAAAATTTATCCATTTATACATTGTACGGTTTCCATTTGATGCATCAAACTCGTTTATCTTTTGATCAAGTTTGAAAAAACTCATCTTTATCTACCAATTCCTTGTGGGCCTCAGCTCATTTCCATCTTAACAGCACTTCCAAGGTTTTTAAGATTATGTTTCACAGCAACAAGAGTTTCAGGGTATCTTTCAAAGAATGCATCCAACCACAAATCAATCAATGCCTCAAGAGTAAGTTTGTATTCTACATTTGGACCATCGCTGAGGTTCTTTAATGAATCATTATTCAATGATTTTGATGCATATTCATGGCTTATACTATGTCATTATTACACACAAAAAGGGTTTTACTCATGACTTATCCTAGTAATTAATGCATCACTAGAATATATAAAATGTGTTCAAGTTTTCTGAATTGAAGAATTATGCACAACTGAAGATTATGATTCTGAAAATATTTTCTTGAAATCAATGAATACAGGTACAGTTTCTCTTTTTAAAAATGCATTAAAACCGTGAGTGATATAGTTTATGCTCCCGGTCACAATCTCGCATAATTTTCATGCATTTATGAAAAGTCACGTCATCATTCATCAGAGGAAGCAAAGAGAAGTAAATTGTTTTCATTGAACCGAACTAAACCAAAAATGACGGAAGCGTAGTACACAAATAATTTACTCTTTTTGTCCGTAAAGAATTGAAAGCTAATGAAGACTGTTGTTGGTTAAATTTAATCTTTTCTCATCTATTCAAACTACTTGATTTAATCAGTATGAATTTTTCTTCTGAATTAACCATTTGATCTATTCCATCTGTGGCGGTGGTGTCTGAATGTCTTGGATAAAATTAATGCATGATTTTCTTGATGAGGGTTAATTTCATTCATATGTAATATTTTTTAAGATGATTTTGTCTGTTTGAAATTTGTTTTAACATGTGACATCAAGCAGTAAAATCAACAACTGTCCATAAATGCAGCAACTGGCATGATTGTTTACAAAACAAAAATGTTTTGTAATCAGTTGTAAACAGGGACTAAGTGATTGTCGAAAATGCCCCCATATATTTTTTGTTACAGTTTATCTGTAAATGAAAATTTAGGCAAAATCTGAATTATATTGCCTAACCATACATATTGGTTCTAACTTAGCCATGAAAATGAAAACTAAAATATCTTAAAATCCACAAATACTCCAAAAGCTTAAAATATTGAAAATTCTGCTCCATTGTAATAAGTATCAAAGATACGTGGCTAATAAGTGGTGATTCTTCTGCTAACGCATTTATAGCTATTCGATTCTTTTCAATGAGCAAGCTGTATAGGAAATCAATGCTCAATTGTGAAATCAGGTCCCTCTGAAAATATATAATTGCTCATTAAGCATTAAGTATAACATTTCTAACATAGTTAACTTTAAAGGGACCATCTAGAAATGAGGGATAGGGGTGGGGGTTGAGAGTTGTGGGGAACAGACTGGGGATTAAGAATGCAAATAATCCATGAGTCATAGGCAAATCCTTGCCCAGACATGATAAAAGTTAGTGATCCACATCACTCTCATTATTTCTAAAAATACCTCTGAGAAACCTTTCCTAGAAGTTTTATTCTATTTTGAAGCTAGAGATCTTGTCAAGTGAAATGGAAGTTTGGTGCATCAACTCTTATAAGGTATGTTAATATTTTCAATATCCTCTTTTTATGGGTTCAATAAGTTTGGTCCAAATAAAACCTAGAAAATCTCCCTTCCTAAATACATGACTACTTGCAATATAAAAATAATTGGTTAACATAAGTGTGTTGGCAGTAGAACAGCTATTGATAAAAAATCATGAACTCACCACATTCTTTTTTTTATTAGGTTTTTGTATGAAATACACCATAAATTTCTTTTTCACCCTTGTTACAGGTGATACTGTCATTGATATAGAACACTGTCTGCTTCCAATGAGTGTATCTGGCCTCAGGAGCTGAAATATTACGATCGTTGGGCAAGCCAAAGCATTTTTTATGCTAATTGCCAATGCCAGGGTTGCGCCAACCTCAGCCTCTTGAAATTTCTGAATCTAATGCTTAATATGTGCGTATTTTTAACTTATATTTAATTAAGACTATTTCATAACACTGTTCTGTGTTTACGGGTCACTGGGATAGTAAAATGGCACATCAAAATACTAACTTGGTTTCAACATATTAACACAGTTGTTTGATCGGTCGCCCCACTTTTCATGTAAAAACGCTCAAAGTAAGGAAAATCAATATATAAAAAGGGCTGCCTGCTTATTGTATGTTTCATAGTCTCCTAAACCATACATACTATCACCATGAAACGTGGGCAAATCATTGTACATAAGACAAGGGTGGTTTCATCAAATCCTAAAATTAACAAAGTGGCCCACCCTTACGTAAATTGTACTATATTTCAAAAATGCGGACATTTTACCCCTCTGCCTTTTTTATCTACCCCCTGCTATGATAACATCATACGTTGAGTTGCCCAGGAACGTCGCCCATCTGTAGCCAGGAACGTACGTCATACATCCAATAAAACAACATGCTGGTATGATGCATCTGTTTACAGATGTTAGAAAATATAAATGGCCAATTTCATAAATGTAAATTTGGACTGTTTCAAAAAGGTAAGTGGATGTGTCATATTTGGCCATGATAGCATGCAATGTATCATTACTCTATTGTATGTATTAATTTGTATACATTTTTTTTTCCACTATTTCATACACATTTCCTTTGAATTTCAAGGGAAGGAAAGTCCAGCATGCTGATGGATTCTATTCAATGTTTTGAAACTGCAAAATCATATATTTCAAAATATAAACCCTCTTCCATAAATGTAAATGTGGAATGTAAACTGTAATACACCTTTACTCATTATGATGCATGTGCCTGCATACTGTTTCAAATATTTGAGTTCATATGTCAAGGGGCCCACGTAATATAGTGTGCCACTAATAAATAAGAAAATACAAAATGTCTCAATAATAACATATTGCATTGTTAACATCCCTACTTATATGATCTACATATGATTACCTATGTATTACAAAAGTACCAATATATATTAGGTCCGCTTTATCCAGACCGCCGGGACCTTGATGAGATGTCCGAATTAGTGAGCGTCCGGATATCACGGTGGTGACCCATAACTATTCTGATAGACCATGAGATGGGCTTATAGTAAGAGAATCGAAAAGTATAGAACGTTTTTGGCATATTTCTGGACTTATAAGTGACAAGTAACCTTACTGTCCGTTTATAATCAATATCCATTGTACATTTATCAAGATTATATAATAATCAACACGTATTGACCTCTAGAAACAATATTTTTTAAGTTTCACTATCGGTTTATTATTTTACAATAGCATAACATAACGACCACGTGCTTCTAAACATGCATTGACCGCGAACTTTTTTGCCATAACGTTTTTAAATTAATTAATATCTTGCTTATTTTTCATCGGATTTTGAAGTTAAATACATGCATTTAACGAGCAAAAGGTCTAGATTACAAATATGATATTTATTTTACAATCAAAACAATTTATTATCCGGAAAACAACCGGTAACATATCGGCCCAATTCAAACCTATTTCTTGTTAAAGATCTAGATCTCTGACACGATTTAGTCTTTATCACCCCATAAAGGACCGGTAACGTACCTTAGAATATCAATAGAAACCGGGTGACGAGGCTAACGCTATTTGCTTCACTTGCCTATTCGCGATTTTCCCCCTATTCGCAATTTTTTTCGGTGAAATTATTTTAATATGATGTCTGAGTTCGTAAAAAATGGGACCAAGATTTCATGTCCGAATAAAGCGGATTTACGGATAATCGGGATCCGGATATTCGGACCTATACTGTATTTATGAATATCCGATGGAAGAAAATTGAGAATAATAAAAATCCAATGCAACGCCAGGCCGGGGAAAGCTAGTTTTAATATATTTAATTCTTCTCTTGATTTTTTTAAAACATTACGTTATTAAAGAATTCATTAATTTTCAATTTTTTTCACATATCATTGATAGATCTCCCTTGAATGAGTTCATCGTGTTGGTAATTAAATAAATTTATTATTTCATCTTTCACAACACTAAAGAATTTTATAAATCGTTTGACAGTTTCGCCTGCTACTGCAGACATTTTCAAAAACACTACTGCTACTGCGCTGTCCAGATCATGTCAGGATCATGGTTTACTCATGAGACTGACAAAAGAAAAATAAGATCACAGAAGCTCAGTACAGACACCTCTACCCCACAGAGCATACCCAGAATTTACTGTACACTTAAGATTCACAAGAAAGGCAACCCGCTACATTGTAGACTACACAGGATCTATGTGGATACAACAGTTCCAGAGCTTTAGCAGACCTTTCTTGGGCCTTTAGTGGGCTTGACTGACACACGTGATATTCAAGACCAAGCAGAAAATGAGTGTGATAATATTAGAAGACCAGATTTTTGCATCACATGATGTTGTGTCACTGTTCACTTAATACACCCATTGAGAAAGCACTGCTGGTTATTAGGAACTTATTGAACAGATTGGAGGACACCACTCTGAAAAAAAAATGACTACACTTAACTCAAATGATGTAATGGAACTATGTGAATTCATATTGACAAACCACATATTTCAATGATCGAATGTAAGTGATGAGGTTAGATGAATGGTAAACTATTACTATTATTATCACATATTTCAAGTTTAGAGGAAGAATATACCAGCAAAAGTTTGGCACGGCCGTGGCAAGTCCTGTCTCGCCGATCGTAGCCAACCTATTTATGGAATAGCTTGAAGAGACAGCAATAACCTCTGCCCCAATCTCATGCAAACCAAAGTTTTGGAAACGATATGTTGATGACGTACTAGAAATAATCAACAAAGGGGAAACTCGGAATCTTACTGACCACCTAAACACAGTTGATGACTCAGGCAGCATTCGGTTCACCCATGAGGTAGAACACAACAACTCTATTTCATTTTTAGACACACTCAGAGTGAGGAAACCTGATGACTCTGTAAAATTGTTGGTATATCGTAAGAAAACTCATACAGATCAATGCCTTCACTTTACTTCACATCATCCAGTGCAACATAAGGAGTCATCCGAACTCTGTTGGATAGATGTGAGGACATATTTACAGAGATAGATGATAAGAAAATGGAAGAACACATCATAGATGCTCTGACAAAGTGTGGCTATCCGAAGTGGTAGTTTAAGAAGGTAAAGAAACAAATAGCTGAGAAGATGGAGAGAAAGAAAGAGAAGAGAAAGAAAGATCAAGGCCGAGTGAAATCAAAAGGCCTAGTGATTCTACTATATGTAAAGGGTATCACTTAAGGAATTACAAAAATCTTGAATAAGCATAAGGTGGCAACTGCTGTAAAGCCCATTCAGAAAATCAGGAACTTGTTGGTGCACCCAAAAGATAAAGTAGAGATGAGTGAGAAATGTGAAGTGGTGTAAAATATTCCTTGTGGATCTTGTGAGAAAGTTTACATCGGGGAAACAGGAAGAGAGCTGGGCATTTAGAATTAAGGAAAATCAGAAAGACGTTGAACAACATGGAAAGTTGAATTACACCAGCGCTGCCAAAAGACAGTCTGCTACAGAATTCAACAAAAGTGCCATCACAGATCATGTCAATAAAGAAAATCACAAGATTGATTGGAAGGGGGTGACAGTTCTCTAGACAGAGAGAGTGCTGGTAGGACTAGAGCTATCAAGGAAGCTTATCACATCCGGATGCAAAGTCAGACCTAGAACAGAGATGAGGGGGGCCCACCCGCTTGCGAGAGTCTACGACCCAGTGCTTGCTGCAGGCGGGGACGGCGGCCGTAAACCATGATCTGACATGCGCAGTAGTGTTTTTGAAAATGTCTGCAGTAGCAGACGAAACTGTCAAACGTTTATAAATTTTTAAGTGTTGTGAAAGATGAAAATAATAAATTTTTTTGATAGGTCTTATGGTGCAGGTGCATTGTGCATTTCACGACACCAAGCAGAATCTGTTAGTCTCAATCATCGAGGCAATCTACCGCATAAATGACAGCACGCGTAACCTAGGCTTCGTGATAGAAACTTAATCTATTTACGACATGTCATTTAATATCTTTATGTACACTGTTTTTAGTAGTAGGAATATCCATTTGGTTAAGATTTGGTGACACTATTACTTAATTTTTTAAACAGACTTAACATTGCAGTCACCATCGCAGGACTTCTGTTGACACTTGACACTGGCTAACAGCATGCTATTTGTCATGCTCATGCCGGCTAGATTCTAGCTAGCAGCAATATTGGCCATAATTTTAGATTTAGACGCCCCTTAAGATTAAGTGGCTTTAGAGGCACTTGACAATTAGTCATGGTAAACAAGTAGTCGTTGGTTACGCCGTAAATCTCCCCTTCCCCGATCAGGCCATTTTTGAAAAGTAGGCCAAAGTACTCAACTATCAAATCACATGAGGAGAGTGACATAGTCATACAAAATGTCAAGTTTGGTGATGATAGGTAATAAAGTCTTCCCAGGAGACAGAAACATAAATTCGTAATAATTTGTTTTTAAAACACATCGTAATTTCATCAAAAGTAGGCCAAAGTACACCAACATCTAATCAGCTCTGGAGTGGTACAACGAAGCTAGATATGAAGTTTGGTGACCATAGATCAAATACTTCTCCCTGTAGAGTGGTAACAAGGTTTATTACGTAACGCTCGTAAGTTCAAAATTAGGCCAAAGTACACCAATATCGAATCACATGAGTGATATAGACATACCAAATGTCACGTTTGGTGATGATGTCATATACTGTTCCCTGGAGACAGATAAACACAATTATCAGCAAATGACACAAGCACTCGCCAAAACGCCGACGGCGATAATAGAAGAAGTTCGGCGTGTATTGATTAAAACATGCTCGACTGTTTGGCGATTGTAAAAAATTGCAACTGAAAGTCTAGTATAAATAACACTACACTCGACCTCGTCATTTAAAAAATCTAAAAAGCATGTGTATATTCCGAAATTCATGGATAATGACCAAATAATTTTTAGAAATCTGTATTGTTATCGTCCGCCATGACACCTGCAATGAGGCAGTGGCTATTTGTCTGAGTCGTAATGAGTAAGGCGGGGTACGTTATGCTAAACAACATGGAATTGTCGCTGGTGTGTGATAAATGCACGGGTGTCGTCAGAATAGCATGTTCTACAAAATGGTGACCGGTTACGATTTCTCTTAAAAATATGAAATAATTATTGGAATTTACATGGATTAACAATGTGTCATTGAATGTTAATGATGTAGATCTGATGTAGGTAATATATATGACTTTCAATAATAAAGACTGGTCACTTGTGTTTCGTTTGAAAGGCGCATTTTGCACATCCAGTCTGCTATTTTAAATCTGTGTCTGTCACTGTCAGTAATCCAGTGGCAGTGTTATTTTGCTTGTAACCTACAGCGCCGCGGGGGTTAGAGTGCACGGAAAGATGACACGGCGGTGGTGTGGGGGTGGGGGGATCTATCCCCAAATTTTTAAAAATGTGATGCATTTTTTCTGGAATCTAGTGTATGATTTACAGAAAAGTTGGGTACTTAATATCATTTTTTGGGCTAGCACCTCTAAGAAATTATTGACCACTATTTAAAATATAAGGTGGCCTTTAGACCCCTTTTTATGATTTCGTAAAATCATCCCTGCAGTCATCCGGTCTATACCTGCCAAAAGAAAACTGAACAAAATGTAGTAAAGTTTATAAATGTTTTTCTTAGTATTTATATTTGTTTAATAACATGTTTTATTTTTATTCATAAAAGAATCTTAAATTAATAAAGACAATTAACAACTGGCCATTGGCTAGTGTAAAACAAAAAAACCACTAGACAATCTCGGCTAGTGTGAAATTCTTTTGGCTAGTGTAAATTTCAACTCACTAGCCAATTTGGCTAGTATGAAAAAAAACTTGTGTCATTCGCTGAATTATGTAATAATTTGTTTTTAAAAACACATCGTAACTTCATCAAAAGTGGGCCAAAGTACACCAAAATCTAATCAGCTCTGGAGAGTAGTACAACGAAGATAAATATGAAGTTTAGTGACCATAGGTCAAATATTTCTCCCAGTAGTGTTAACAAGGTTTAATACTTAACGCTCATAAGTTCAAAAGTAGGCCAAAGTACACCAATATCAAATCACTTGAGGAGAGTGATATAGACATACCAAATGTCAAGTTTGGTGATGATACGTCATAAACTGTTCCCAGGAGACAGATAAACACAATTACGTAATAATATGTTCTTAAAAACACATCGTAACTTCATCAAAAGTAGGCCAAAGTACGCCAAAATTTTATCAGCTCTGGAGAGTAGTACAACGAAGCTAAATATGAAGTTTGGTGACCATAGGAGGTTTATTACGCAACGCCGTAAGTTCGGTCAAAAGTAGGCCAAAGTACAAACAAAATTTTTTGAGAGGTACTTTTTTCCTCAAGCAAAACATATTCAATTTGCAAATCAATAGCTCAAGTAGTCTTCAAGTTATCAGCCTGTTTGTTTTGGACGCACGGACAGACAGAAGCAAAGCTAGAAATCCCCCTTCGGACTTCGTCTGGGGAGATTTAATTACACGTCAGATTGAAGGGAATTGAATTTGCCAAATTCCAGTGTTTATTTCATGTCCATGCGTCCTTTTAAACTATCCTCATGAATGGTCGATACTAGAGCCTTCACTCATATGTGCATTGCATCAGCCATCTTGCTTGTTGATGAAAATTTGTAGGGATTTAAAAAAAACACCCTGGAAATAATTATTCATTTAGCGCTGGTCATGTGACCCAAAATGTCAGCTAGTAGTATGAACCTGTACATTTTCGATTATAATCTAAATGTACATATAAGTGTTATTAACTTGGTTCCAACATATTTTAACTTTTTTTTTATCACACCAATATTTGATAATAAAAAATACAAGTTTTTATTTGGATGGTTGTCCTACTTTTTTGCATAAAAATGTTCAAAGAAGAGAAAAATCAATGACAAATGTGTTGTTTTATTAATTTGAAGCATTTTATTTCACCTATATTAGATTATCTAGTACACAGTTTTGTAAGTTGTGAATTGAGACTTGTTGGACATTTAAAAAAAGGGTGCTTTGATTTCTTGTCCTTTATTGCCAGAAATGCGTAGTTCAATGCGCCTTCGAGGGTGCTGCAGGAAGCTAAGTCTGATTGCATTTCACATGGGCCGTCAATAAAGGGTTAAAGATAATGCTCATTCAAAAACATGTGTTCTGTAAGATTCAGGATGATAAATGGGTTATAAGCCTGTTTATTTCGGACAGAGAATTCCAAAATAGTTGGCAGGTCTGTCTAGTTCTTTATATGTTTAGGGTTGGTCCGCTGCCCTGGACATCAATTTCAAAAACGGCAACCATATTTTCAAATTTAATTATACTCGCATTATCCATTTTTATTGCCACGAATAAATGCCCACTAAGAACATTTCTCTCACTTTATTCCATTCCATCCTATCCACAATACTTTTTATTCTAACTTAAGGGGGAAGCCCAGAACATTTTTTTACTTTTCTAATTTTTAGTTAATATAGATGATTTTCATAATCATTGGTATAATATGATTTAAGAATTTTTCTCAATTTTTTTCAAAAGTGAAAAAAAATTTAAAATGTTTTTGAAAGGCATTTTTTGTGAAATAATGACCACATGTTTAGGTACATATACTGAACCACTGATAGTGTGTCATTAGATAGAAACACATCTCTTGTACAGAGGAGATATTTCTTTAAATCGTACCAGCCTTAGAATTTTGAAATATATCCTTTTAATGGAAAAATAGTAATTTCAAATATGACTCTGGCTTTTATGACAGATATTACAAAATGGCCATTCCCAGCTCATTAGTAGTTCATTATGTGTGTGAATATTCATGAAGGAGATTAGGACTACTTTTGGTAGGCTCCAGAAAAAACATCACATCATACTGATAAAAAATATAGCAAAATTATATACATCATGATAAGTTGATTCAAGGAATAAGCACATATCTTTAACTTTGTTTAGTATATAAAGAGCAATAAAAATTGAGGATGATAATTATCAAACCCAACAAACCAATATGTGATTCATTGAAATGTTGGTAGCCTCACAGGAGACTTTATTAATGCCTCACTGGACTCTTGTTTTGTTTTTTTCTGTATTATTCAAGTGAAATAGTCTGGGGGGATTATGAAAGCCATTAAGTAGTACAATGAAATACAGTAGAACCTTTCCCATGTGAAGACCTTTGTAAAAAATGAAAATTGTCCATGTAAGGGTGATGTCCTGAACAGAGAGGTTTTTAATATGGCATTGAAGTAATTGAAGAAGAGAAATGTG
>CM032663.1:25722153-25759960 GCA_019095985.1 Streblospio benedicti | reverse complement strand
TCAAGGTCGCCAGAATTTCTCTCATGAAAAAGATGCTTTTGATTTTTTGTCCTTTTTTTTGCCAGAATTGCGTAGTTATATGCGCCTTCGAAGGCGCATCCGTCGGCCAGGTAATATTGCATTTCATATGGGCCGTCAATAAAGGGTTAATTAGACAGTGCATATTAGCCCTTTGATTGCTATATATACAGATGACACCATCCCAATTATGACTGTAATCCAACCTATTTTCGACCTGTATCCAACACAATTTCAACCTGTATCCGATACAATTTCAACCTGAATTCTGGCACAGACCTTACAATGAACAGACAGGAAAGCTTGCGGCTGCTGCTATACAACTCATAGCAGCAAAATGTAACAAAGCCGTGTGCTGTTCTCCGTGTTAGAATGCTCTGCGTGTACTGTTTGCAATGCATTTAATAGGGGGAAATGGTCATTTACCATTGCTGTTTTTTTAATGTTACCTATATTTTTCATCGTGATTATTATGTAATAACAGATTATCTTCATTCTAAGGTCTGTGCGCTTATTTTCTAGCATTAATTCGTCACTAGATCTAGCATTTTCGCGTACAGAAAAAAACGCGAGTGGGGGGAAGCAAAACAGTCAGTAGACTTTGCTAAATATCTCCTTCCATACCTCACTCAAAAATATTTTATTATTATACATATATTCTATAGATGTATGCGTTTCCAATCATATGAATTAAAAAAAATTTGGAAGCACATTTTATCAATAAACTTTGAAGGTAAATATGGGCATTATTTCGATGGTGGATTTAACAACTGTAATACCTACAATAGATGTAAATGCTATCTTGCTGCCTATCATAACATTATTATTTATATCATGAAAACAAGAAAGTACACACTGTCTGTTATCAAACTCTTTATTCTTTCATAATTTAATGCATTATATGATGTCCTGTAATAAATTTTCTTGATCAGCTTCTCTCCTTTCACATGTTCCGACATGACACTTCCGTGTGCACGGCAGCCATTGTAAAAACCTGCTAGTAGACTTTGCTTAATATCCCAGTCCATACTCCACCTAAAAATATTCTATTAATATCTGTATAATTGGAAGAAATATGCGTCTCCAACCATACCAATCATGAAACAGTTGTACGATATTTCATTATTAAACTTTGATAATCAAAATGTGCATCTTCTCGATGTTCAATTTGACAGCCACAACATCACTAAGCGGGTTTGGTAAAAGATACTGCAAGTAGATTTTGCTTAATATATCAATCCACATCTCACCCAAAAATGTTTTATTAATATATTATTTGACAGGTGTAACAAGATGTTTACTGTTTAGTCTAGGCTTTATGCATAGCCATTGTAGCAGCCATTTTGTATTTCAAAAAATATTACCTTTATCAGTTTATAAAGGCTCATTTACATTACAAATGGTTGTATATTAGTTAAATCGGTTCAGAGTAAAAATATTTATGAAATGAATGGATTATCATTGTTACAATAATATAACCATCAATAATTCACTTGTCGGATCAATTATAAACTGATTATGAAGGCATGGACTAAAGGATATTTTTCAAATCCAAGGATTGTTTTGTAGTTCCATTTCTAAAGTGTATCTCGAACCTGTCATTTTTAATCGAGGCCGGCAACAGCATCACGCTTTCTGAAGATATTCTAGACAAATATATCCATATTCCTATTACTGGGTTGTAAAAATAAGAAGCTCTATGCGATTCAGAATACACGTGTACAATGTATGGTATAAAATAAGCATATGGAGAAAGCCCCAGAGAAGTTATTGTCTTGGACGTAAAAACTGTCGAATGGCACTGTTCGCTAATGTTTATATTACGTGTTGGACATTTTTGGCGATGCCGATATGAATGGGTTAATATATGTATAATCTATAGAAGTTTGCGTTTATCCATGCCAATTACAAAATTTTAGTTAGATATTTCATCACTAAACTTTAATAGTCAAAATTAGCTTCCCATCACCAATGATTTTGACAGCTGAAACACGATGTTGATAATAACTGTTATTTTGTTGTATTTCTACGAGAGTAATGTTTTTAATTTAATAAAAATAACCGTACCACAGACCTTAGAATGAATCATTGTAAGGTCTGTGGTAGTACACTAATTAGAAATCAATAAAAGGAGAGATAACAGAGTCACGCATTGCATACTCAGTTGTAACAGAGCACAGCAGCATGACAGTGTTAACACGGAGAACAGCACACGGCTTTGTTACATGCTTTTTGCCGAAGTTTCAGTCTGTTCATTCTAAGGTCTGTGTTATTACGATATAAACCACTTTTTATAGTAAATAATATATGTTTTTCAAAGAAGACATACTTAGAGATGAAATACCAGTTTACGGTACTCAACTTTGACCACTAAATCTAATTATTTGTCGCCAGAAACCCCCATCGGCTTTTTATGTCAAAAGAATCGGCTACCATTTTCCTATCTGTTTGTAAACATCTCATTAGCATGCGGTGAACCCTGACCTCAAAAAAATAATTTATTCCCTCATTATATTTCGTATGTTTACGCCCATTTCTGAGGCTGTAGCCTCTGCCAACAGCGTTTAACAAGCATAGCATTACAAAACACATGCTGGGGCAAGGCTACTGTTTCAGCCAATCAAAAGCATTTCCGCTGTAGAAATTGACAGCTAATATGGTGGTAAGCATGACTGAAAATATTTCTCTGTAAAATGTAGATTTCAACGATAATGATGAAATGGAGGCATCTATAAAATCCACCACTGTTTGGCGGATACGATGTGGAAAGCATCGTCATCTTTCACAAGAGCATGTTTGGCCTGTGCGTTACGTCACAGCGGGAGATTGGAAACAATGTCAAGTGCGACACGAAAAATTAGCAACCGGTAAGAAGCATCAAGAAAATCATTAGTTTTGTGAATTAAATTTGGTTCTGATAATAATTTCTTTTTTGTTCCATAACGCCTAGCATGCCTTTCTGCGTTGATTGATAGTTTAAATAAGTCATTACATCATAGAGTCATGCGATAATACCAAACCGCCTCGGCCTGTCAAATGACAATGTTTTGAATCGAGAAGCGAGATCTCGGATGGTTATAATTAAGATTTCTTTCAAAACGTATAATAATATGAGTTGTAAGTGTGAAAATAAGAATCTAAATCGCATGTCATGTCTCCTGTGTAAGTATAATACTATTTGGACTCTTCAGTATACCTGTAGAACTCGCAGTATCTAGGACAATAAAATCTGAAAATCAATGACTTTGTGTGATGTGAATATACGTCAAACGTCCAAAATGATATGTGTGTACATAGATAGTTATGTAGTTGCACAAAAGAAGAAAACGTCTACAATTTCTGCAGGTGGTCAATTACATACATGTAGAATAAATATTGTAAACTTACCAGGTGTAAGGGAATTTCTATTGGCAATGACGTCTGACTTTATACATGACATTTGAGATGTACACGTACATGGGGATGCATATGTTTGTTTGGAAATGTACGTTATAGACTTGCCATATATATTGTTTTTTACATTTATTATACTTATTTTCTTTTTAAAAAACCAAACAAATCTATTTTTTATATATTGCTGAAATAATGAATTACTTACTACACAGTTAGTTGTTTATTTTTGTTTATTTTGTTTACATGTGCGTTTGTGCGTTCGAGGGTAATTAGTGAAATTTGTCAGTACAGTCAAATATTCCATGTTATATAACTTGCTTAGAAGGAGGTGACCCCATGTTTTTTTTATTCAATATGCTGAGTGGTTGGTTCTCTACATTGTGTGAGATTTTCATTAAAAAAATCAGTTGCCAATATTTTTTAAATCACACTTTTTGTACTACGGAGTCACTATTTTTCTACTACTGTGAAAGAGAGTATCAGAAAGTATTTCAGCTGTTACAGTGTTTATATATGTGAATCTCAAAAATAAATTAGCATTTGGCGACTCGGGTGATACTATAGAACAAATATGTGTACAAAAAAGTATGCAAATAAAATTAAAATCATAATAAACAAACATTATTGCAGTCAGTCCATTACAGCTGCCTATACGATTTTCATGCCTTTTTCTTGAAAAAACGCATGTTTTGAGACGCTCATATTTCCTGACCAAAGGTGGTAACCTATAATTTTGCGTCTATTTTCCACACCAGTAACACCTTGGCATACACTATGGGAAATTTGAATGAAAAATCAGTTCAGGATCAATTAGTAGCGTCTGTCTTTAAGGGCTTTTATACTATGAATCACACGATCTAAAACTCGTAAAAATGGTTCGGATCCGACATTGTTAGTTGCATTTTTAGTTCGCGAATATTGTTTTTGTTGTGTAGCTCAAAATTATTTGTTTGGAAAAATAATTAGAAACAATTTTGAAAAGGGCTCATTGGGAGCTTTCAAGTGAGTTATCATTTGTCAAGCAACTCCTAGATATAAAAAACAAACAGCACGGGTGACACTCAAGCTGCTGTTTTTTTTTGTTTTTTTCCATTCATATCTTGAAAAGTAATGGCCCAATATTTAAAACAAAAAAACAAAATCAAACAAACAAAACAGTTTTGGAGTGTGCGATTTAAAGGGCCATTAGCTAGTCAAATCGGGTACCAGAATGGAATCCCGGCTCATAACTAATTTGTGTCAGTGAACTGCATATCCAAATAAATTAAATCTCCCCGGACGAAGTCCGAAGGGGGATTTCTTGCTTTGCTTCTGTCTGTCCGTCCGTGTGTCCGTCCAAAATAAACAGGCTGATAACTCAAAGACTACTTGAGCTATTGATTTTTGAGTATTGTTGGGAAGATATTTCTCATTCTTTATCACTATCAAAACACGACCTACACATGATATGTTAAAAATATACAGACCATTTATCTTGAAAAAATGACTGCAATTACCGCCATCTTTGACTTTTTGACCGGATGCGTTGATTACGCCAGGCGTGAACGGCCAGCCAAATTGTCTTATGTTATATTAAACTGACACAAGTGTCGCTATAACTTTCAAACGGCTCGACCAAATGTCTTGAAATTTTGTAGAATTACTCCACATATACAATGCTCTGGCATCCTTAAATCTAGTAATTTAATAATCACTGACCCTTTATATTAACATCTTAATTATATGCAATACATCTATGACGCCACAAGCTCCGCCCCCTTTTTTTTTTACATGTCTGGGATTTCGCTTAATATTTCAACTAAGGCCTCACCCAAAAATATGTTATTAATATATGTATAATCTATAGAAGTATGCTGCTTTATCCATGCTAATAACAAAATTTTAGTTAGAGAGATTTCACTAAAACTTAATAGTCAAAATTAGCTTCCCATCACCAATGATTTTGACAGCTGAAACACGATGTTGATAATAACCTGTTATTTTGTTGCATTTCTTCAGAGTAATGTTATTAATTTAATAAAATAACAGTACCAAAGACCTTAGAATGTATCATTGTAAGGTCTGTGGTAGTACACACTAGAAATCAAAGGAGAGATAAATAGAGTCACGCATGCATACTCAGCTGTAAATAGAGCACAGCAGCATGAATAGTGTTAACACGAGAACAGCACACGGCTTTTGTTAAGATGCTTTTTGCCGAAGTTTCCAGTCTGTTCATTCTAAGGTCTGCATAAAAACATTTTCCATTCTCCAAAATATGGTAACTGCATTTAACCTGATAATATACAACACACAACAGCAATGAATTAAAACAGAAGATTTCCCGGAAAATGAAAAATTTCTGCTGACTGAAACATGTTCATGTTGCAATCAAGAGAACCCCAGAATGGCCCCTTTGCCTCCAATTTTCAAAATTTTTCTAGGACCCCCTATTTGCCCTTTTGCTTAAAATGGGCTCTTCTAACTGGCCCTTCTGTCTATTTAAACCTACTTATGCTGCTTGATAGGTTTTTTGTAGGAGGCTGCACGCCCACTGAATGTGCTTTGAAGGCTGCAAAATTTTTTAAAAATTTTGTGTCAATCCTGCTAGGGTTAACACACTGCGGATCCATCGAGCCAAAGTATCTGTAGACACTGGTTCGTGTGGGTGCTTATAGCTAACAAAAAGTTGGCCGTTATCCTTTCGTAATGACTCGGTTTTTTCTAAATATTTCTTAAGCACACGCAGCACACAAAGCCTCCTATCTGGCGGGTACTCGGAGAAATTTATCTCCATGCCAATTCGTTTGCCTTGCTTATCTGTTTTTAATACATCATTCACATAAAAAGATACATCTCCACCGACAATAGCCATATTGTTTATGTCTAGGGCTTTTAGAGTCTGGCAGCGAGGCGCTGATAACAGTGCTATTAACATCACCAATTTATAAGTAAAGTAACTTCAGGTTTAGTTTCTCGGCGGGGCTCCACTTCTTTAATAATAACAAAACCTGGCTTGTGTCCCAAATGTGCGTATATCTCGGTTTGGGGGACGTGACATGAAAATGCCCTTCATGAATTTAGTGACCAAATGGTGCGTTCCAATGGTGGTGTTGTCTCCTGCTAACTTGACAAAAAGCCTGACAACGCACTTCGTGCAGTGTTTATGGTGCTGTAACCTGCACCTTGCTTTTTGAGCTCGAGCAGGAAGTCGAGTACACTAGCTATATTAGTGCTTTGCCAGTTAAGATTACGTGATTGGCAAAAACGCAGTCCATTTGGCAAGGTAGGGTTTTGTAGGCATTAGATGTGGAGCGTCGCCAGCCCTGGAGGATCACATCAGTCACCTCCTCGCAGAGACCTTGTGATGTGAATGCTGCCCTGATAATCTGCAACATAGCAAACGTAGTTTTTTATACATTGGATGAGTCCTTCCTGTACTAGTAATGATGTAGTCCTTGGCAATTGCATAGGTTTGTCTGTTAACATCTGCATAAGTTTCGCATACCATACTTGTGTGGGCCAGTCAGGTACCACTATGATTCCTGTTGCCCCTTCTAGTGCAATTTTTTGCAGGCATCTTGAGATGAGACAGAAGGGTGGAAATGCATAGAAAAAACAATCTTTCCAATTTAGTGTGAACGCGTCTACAGCAAATGCGTCAGGGTCAAGACCCCAAGACACAAATTTATTTAGTTGACAGTTTGTTCGTGATGCAAAAAGATCAATTTCAGGCAGACCAAACCGTCCACAGATTTTCTGAAAAATATTGACATCTAATTTCTACTCTGTCTCATCTCTGAACTCACGAGAACGCCAATCAGCAACAACATTATGAGACCCAGGTATATATGTAGCAGTGACCCAAATGTTTCTCTCAATAGCCCAATGCCATATCTCTTTAGCTAGTTCATTCAAATCATAGGATTTTGTTCCTCCCATATTATTTATGTAGGCTATTGCTGTGGTGTTATCAAGTTGCACTTTGATATGTGTATCTCTAAGCTCACTACAGTAGGCCTTGATGCCAAGAAAACATGCCCACAGTTCTAAAAAATTAATGTCATTATCATCTGCTCGCAATTTTTCACTTTCATTCCACCTGCCTCCTGAGCTGGTGACCAAGTCTGTGATGCCCCAGCCTTCACCTGAGGCATCGCTACACAAAGTTTTGGTGGGAGGCCCTGTGTTAATATTTCTGTAGCCCTTGAATGCATTGTCTATCCACCACAAAAGTTCTAATTTGGCCTTTTCATCTAAGGACATTTTTGCCTGATACGAGCCCCGTGATAAAATGAGGGCTTTAGTTTTGTTCTTCTCCAGCTCTGTAGTGTAATTTGCCATATTGTACCCCTGGAAGCATTGCAACAATTTTTCCCAAAACAGATGCAGTATCATGAATAGAGGGACTCTGTTTAGACAACAGTTTAGTGCACAGGTCCACCAACTCTACCCATTTCTCGAGGGTGGGTCTTAATCCTATCTAAAAGGTATTTCCCGGTCTTCTCATAGTTCTCTTTATGAACCAAACTTGCAGTTAGTATGTGCCTCTTTCATAATGAGATGCACTTCCTTTATCACATATAAAACATATAATCAAATAAGTGTATACCAAATTATAGTGAATTTATTTGCACAAATACCGACAAAACTTTAGCCATTGTCGTTTTTCTGCCGCATGGATTTGTGGGTAATTTGTGACGCGTTGTCGTGAACGAACGGTCTAGCTCTCACTTGAATGAACGGCAACATAATATCCTATAACTTATAAACCACATGTCCAAAATTCTTGAAATTTGGGAGGATGATTTCAATTACATAGACCTTGTATATCCTTTAATCTGATAATTTGATAATGACTGGATCTTTTATAATCATCGTTTGAATTTACTACACAATCACAATGTGACGTCACATTGTCACTCGCAAGCTCCGCCCCTTAATCTAGATCTTAGATCTACGAATACTCAACTCCACGGCACAGCGAGACAGGTCATTGAGTGCAAACAAGCACCTGCTACTGCAGTATTTGAATCATGGCAACTGACTCGGACACGGCGGAGATGAAGGGGTATTTTGTCCACCCCTGCTTGTGTGCTGCAGCCACCCACACGGCATCTTCTAGGCATATTTGTCAAAATCTGTCGTGTTCAGTATTTATTTGGTTGTGTTTTCTTTACAAAGTAGTATTTGTTTGCGTTTTCTTTACAAAGTAGTATTTGTCTTTGAATCAACGTTCACGTGGAACGTCAAGCGTTTGCCGTCGGAAATCCCTGCAGTATGTCGAGTAAGTTCAAAAGGTCGAATCCTACGTCACGTCGGGCAATTTGCATATGTAATTACTATATTTGTAAATTATTAAAATATTTATTATAAAAAATCTGGATGAACAAAAAATAAAACAAGACACATTTTTTAATTTATTTATTAGTTTTCTACACTTAGGCAAACGTCTGACTGGAAGAAAAAATTTGCTGCGTCACTCGTAAGGTTACGCCAATGTGCACTGCAGTTTTTTAATATTCCCAGCTTGGAAATTAAAAAGTCTACCTGTTTAGGTTCTAGTATCGGTGATACTGCTGGTTCCTGCCCTTGGCACCTCCGTGGCTTCTCGGTGCGGCTCCCCCTCTTTTTGGCCCAACCCTTTGTTGTAGCTCTGCTGCGGCGGCTTGTAATTTGGGTTGTAATTGTTGCGTGGGGGGAGCCTTCCCGCTAAAAAAGGCTGCTGTTGAACAAAAGCTTGTTGGTGTTGGGTATCTCTTTTCTCTTCTTTGGGTTAGAGAGAGTGATAGTAAGTCTTTTGTTTTTGCTGCCGAACCACTTGGTCAGTAGCCTTGTTTACCTCCCCAATGTCTTTAACCTCTTTAGGCAAATCGTCCCCAAAGAGCTCTGTGGTAATGGGCACTGAAGGAGCACACAGCTGTGTGTATTCCGGCTTCAAAGAAGGCTTAAGAAATATACGCCGGGTCATATTCATCTGGTACGGTGTGCCCCAGTACCGTCAAGGCCTGTTCCCATTCTGGGGTTAGCTTCTCCGGCGCCAACTTCGCCACAGACACTATACTAGCAACCATAAGTTTGTGGAGGTCCTGGAGGGCATGTTCCCTGCCTTTAGCTGCGCCTTGGACATTTTTGAAAATAGTGTAGTTACACTCTGAAGTCATGAGAGCTGGACAATTGGCAGGCGTCATATTCGCTCTTAGAATATCATTTACAGCATCCAGATCTAGGTCATTACGCAGCACATAGTTAAGTCCTTTGGCGACCTCTTCCGCCACTGGAGGTCCAGTCTTAACAGTAACATATCTAGAGGCAAAGCCTGCATCAGGGAGAGCATGTTGTGTTTGCTCTGGCTGTACATCCGAAGTGCCCGGTTGAGCTGCGCTATGCTCCACCACCGTGGCATTTTGTTCGTGATCATCATTATCATCATCATCAGATGACAGCTCATGTTCATTCACTTGAAAATGCCCTCCACGTGTATCAATCACAGCACTGGGTTGGTTGGATGCATCACTTTGTGGCACAAGTTTCGACAGAACAGACCACATTTTCTCTGTCTGTTCATGTTGAGCGAGCACGAGGGCTTCCAGCTTGGATATTTTAGTGTCCACATCTGACTCGAGCGGGATGACCCTGGTTTTCTTGGCTTTAGGAACAGGTGATGGTATGGACAGAGCGACAAGCCGTGGCATGGCTGTAGGTGGAGATTCCACAAAATCGACGCTCTCCGTATTCTCCATTCTAGAAACACAAAGAAAACCATGTGAGATCGATGCAAATAAGCGCTGTGCGCATGAAATAAATTCATCAAATGCATCTTAGACTGGAACATGCCAGTATACGTGGTGACCACGTGTGGCAATAGGCATTGCGCAACAAGCAAATGCAAAGATATTGCCATAAATAACTCCCGATAAACAATGCAATAGGCGTATAAACGCATTAAACTGCATTGGGCATATAATATATGCCAAATAATAACAGCTACTTACGTGCAAAAGAAATCCGTGTGTTTAAAAACACTAGAAATTCGGGAGTTATTTGAAACACGTCCGACTTCAACGAGAAGTTTGCTTCTACTGACGAAAACGAGGCTGCTTCCACATCTCATGGGAATCCAAACGAGATTCTCGTTTGATCTATTTCACTTGAATAATACAGAAAAAAACAAAACAAGAGTCCAGTGAGGCATTAATAAAGTCTCCTGTGAGGCTACCAACATTTCAATGAATCACATATTGGTTTGTTGGGTTTGATAATTATCATCCTCCAATTTTTTATTGCTCTTTATATGCTAAACAAAGTTAAAGATATGTGCTTATTCCTTGAATCAACTTATCATGATGTATATAATTTTGCTATATTTTTTATCAGTATGATGTGATGTTTTTCTGGAGCCTACCAAAAGTAGTCCTAATCTCCTTCATGAATATTCACACACATAATGAACTACTAATGAGCTGGGAATGGCCATTTTGTAATATCTGTCATAAAAGCTAGAGTCATATTTGAAATTACTATTTTTCCATTAAAAGGATATATTTCAAAAAATTCTAAGGCTGGTACGATTTAAAGAAATATCTCCTCTGTACAAGAGATGTGTTTCTATCTAATGACACACTATCAGTGGTTCAGTATATGTACCTAAACATGTGGTCATTATTTCACAAAAATGCCTTTCAAAAACATTTTAAATTTTTTTTTTTCACTTTTGAAAAAAATTGAGAAAAAAATTCTTAAATCATATTATACCAATGATTATGAAAATCATCTATATTAACTAAAAATTAGAAAAAGTAAAAAATGTTCTGGGCTTCCCCATGTAGAAATGCAATCAGACTTAGCTTCCTGCACTACCCTCAAGGCGCATTGAACTCACGTATTTGGCAATAAAGGACAAGAAATCAAAGCACCCTTTTTAAATGTCCAACAAGTCTCAATTCACAAACTTACAAAAACTGTGTACTAGATAATCTAATATAGGTGAAAACAAAATGCTTCAAAATTAATAAAAACAACACATTTGTCATTGATTTTTCTCTTCTTTTGAACATTTTTATGCAAAAAAAAGTAGGACAACATCCAAATAAAAACTTGTATTTTTTATTATCAAATATTGGTGTGATAAAAAAAAGTTAAAATATGTTGGAACCCAAGTTAATAACACTTATATGTACATTTAGTTTATAAATCGAAAATGTACAGGTTCGCACTACTAGCTGACATTTTGGGTCACATGACCAGCGCTAAATGAATAATTATTTCCAGGGTGTTTTTTTAAATCCCTACAAATTTTCATCATCAACAAGCAAGATGGTTGATGGTAATATGGCCATCCCAGCTGCCGATTTCTCCCGCTAGTTGTCGCCACTTGAAATCGAGTGGTCTGTCAGCGCATCTACGTTTATTAACACTGGAATAGTGCAATGTTTAGCAAGATTTGGGAGCTTATGAAACTGCGTATTTCAGAATACGAATTCATACACCTATGTAAAATTTACTACTGAATCCGATTTTATACATAATAGATGTTTACTTGCAACATTTTTGAGTGAAAACGTTTTTAAACAGGAGCTCTTTCTTACCGACACCGGCAGTAGTTGACATCATAATCTTATTCGTTTTCAAAGAAACACACGCTATACGGATATTTCCTTTCATATGATTGTTGTCATTCAAATTATATGTGTTCTGACGTTTCAATTGCCATCAAATATCCAGTTTAGAAGACACAAACCAAGCATCTGTATGCCGTGCGAACAGCAGGTTATACTTTATTTCTTATTGCCTTGATACTAAATATCGACGTAAGTACTTGGTTTATGAACGTAAAAATGACGTACCAGCCTTAAAAACGGCGCCTTTCAGCGAGTGGGGCCAAAATAATAGACTATTGTCCACTAGTTTTCTAATCTTGATGTTCAAATAACTTCTATTCGAAATTTTTAACCATACCCATTTCTACATATAATTGATATCATTCAAATTGCAACAGATTTGCCGATTCAGTTTTATCATTTTCTTCACCGTTCTTGATAAATATGACCCGTTTGTTTGGGCTCCTAAGCATTGACGCAAATGGACTCCAGGTGGAATTATCGCTCGGAATAACTTTTATGTAGTACATTTTTTTTGCCACCAGATGGCTTGTGTTGTGCGGCTAAACTGAATATGTTTTGCTTGAGGAAAAAAGTACATGTTTGTCAAGTTTTGATTTAATCTGCGGTGACCCCCGGTCACCAAACCTCATGTTTAGCCCGTTGTACTACCTCCAGAGCTGATAAAATTTTACGCACTTTGGCCTATCACTTTTGATGAAGTTACGATGTGTTTTAAGAACATATTATTACGTAATTGTGTTTATCTGTCTCCTCCGGGAACAGTTTACGACTATCATCACCAAACTTGACATTTGGTATGTCTATATCACTCTCCTCAAGTGATTTGATATTTGTGTACTTTGGCCTACTTTTTTGAACTTATGAGCGTTAAGTAGCAAACCTTGTTAACACTACTGGGAGAAATATTTGACCTATGGTCACTAAACTTCATATTTATCTTCGTTTGTACTACTCTCCAGAGCTGATTAGATTTTGGTGTACTTTGGCCCACTTTTTGATGAAGTTACGATGTTTTTTAAAACAAATTATTACATAATTCAGCGAATGACAAAGTTTTTTTCATACTAGCCAAATTGGCTAGTGAGTTGAAATTTACACTAGCCAAAAGAATTTCACACTAGCCGAGATTGTCTAGTGGTTTTTGTTTTACACTAGCCAATTGCCAGTTGTTAATTGTCTTTATTAATTTAAGATTCTTTTATGAATAAAAATAAAACATGTTATTAAACGAATATAAATACTAAGAAAAACATTTATAAACTTTACTACATTTTGTTCAGTTTTCTTTTTTGGCAGGTATAGACCGGATGACTGCAGGGATGATTTTAAATCATAAAAGGGGGTCTAAAGGCCACCTTATATTTTAAATAGTGGTCAATAATTTCTTAGAGGTGCTAGCCCAAAAAATGATATTAAGTACCCAACTTTTCTGTAAATCATACACTAGATTCCAGAAAAATGCATCACATTTTTAAAAATTTGGGGATAGATCCCCACACCACCGCCCGTGTCATCTTTCCCGTGCACTCTAACCCCAGCGGCGCTGTAGGTTACAAGCAAAATAACACTGCCACTGGATTACTGACAGTGACAGACACAGATTTAAAATAGCAGACTGGATGTGCAAAATAAATCGCCTTTCAAAGCGAAACACAAGTGACCAGTCTTTATTATTGAAAGTCATATATATTACCTACATCAGATCTACATCATTAACATTCAATGACACATTGTTAATCCATGTAAATTCCAATAATTATTTCATATTTTTAAAGAAATCGTAACGGTCACCATTTTTGTAGAACATGCTATTCTGGCGACACCCGTGCATTTATCACACACCAGCGACAATTCCATGTTGTTTAGCATAACGTGCCCGCCTTACTCATTACGACTCAGACAAATAGCCACTGCCTCATTGCAGGTGTCATGGCGGGGCGATAACAATACAGATTTCTAAAAATTATTTGGTCATTATCCATGAATTTCGGAATATACACATGCTTTTTAGATTTTTTAAATGACGAGGTCGAGTGTAGTGTTATTTATACTAGACTTTCAGTTGCAATTTTTACAATCGCCAAACAGTCGAGCATGTTTTAATCAATACACGCCGAACTTCTTCTATTATTATCGCCGTCGGCGTTTTAGGCGAATGCTTGTGTCATTTGCTGATAATTGTGTTTATCTGTCTCCAGGGAACAGTTTATGACATCATCACCAAACGTGACATTTGGTATGTCTATATCACTCATGTGATTCGATATTGGTGTACTTTGGCTAATTTTGAACTTCTGGCGTTACGTAATAAACCTTGTTACCACTCTACAGGGAGAAGTATTTGATCTATGGTCACCAAACTTCATATCTAGCTTCGTTGTACCACTCCAGAGCTGATTAGATGTTGGTGTACTTTGGCCTACTTTTGATGAAATTACGATGTGTTTTAAAAACAAATTATTACGAATTTATGTTTCTGTCTCCTGGGAAGACTTTATTACCTATCATCACCAAACTTGACATTTTGTATGACTGTCACTCTCCTCATGTGATTTGATAGTTGAGTACTTTGGCCTACTTTTCAAAAAAATGGCCTGATCGGGAAATGGCCTTTTCGGGGTAACCAAACGACTACTTGTTTACCATGACTAATTGTCAAGTGCCTCTAAAGCCACTTAATCTTAAGGGGCGTCTAAATCTAAAATTATGGCCAATATTGCTGCTAGCTAGAATCTAGCCCGGCATGAGCATGACAAATAGCATGCTGTTAGCCAGTGTCAAGTGTCAACAGAAGTCCTGCGATGGTGACTGCAATGTTAAGTCTGTTTAAAAAATTTAAGTAATAGTGTCACCAAATCTTAACCAAATGGATATTCCTACTACTAAAAACAGTGTACATAAAGATATTAAATGACATGTCGTAAATAGATTAAGTTTCTATCCACGAAGCCTAGGTTACGGCGTGCTGTCATTTATGCGGTAGATTGCCTCGATGATTGAGACTAACAGATTCTGCTTGGTGTAGTGAAATGCACAATGCACCTGCACCATAAGACCTATCAAAAAATTTATTATTTTCATCTTTCACAACACTTCAAAATTTATAAACGTTTGACAGTTTAGTCTGCTACTGCAGACATTTTCAAAAACACTACTGCGCATGTCAGATCATGGTTTTACGGCCGCCGTCCCGCCTGCAGCAAGCACTGGGTCAAGTAGACTCTCGCAAGCGGGTGGGCCCCCTCATCTCTGTTCTAGGTCTGACTTTGCATCCGGATGTGATAAGCTTCCTTGATAGCTCTAGTCCTACCAGCACTCTCTCTGTCTAGAGAACTGTCACCCCCTTCAATCAATCTTGTGATTTTCTTTATTGACATGATCTGTGATGGCACTTTTGTTGAATTCTGTAGCAGACTGTCTTTTGGCAGCTGGTGTAATTCAACTTTCCATGTTGTTCAACGTCTTTCTGATTTTCCTTAATTCTAAATGCCCAGCTCTCTTCCTGTTTCCCCCGATGTAAACTTTCTCACAAGATCCACAAGGAATATTTTACACCACTTCACATTTCTCACTCATCTCTACTTTATCTTTTGGGTGCACCAACAAGTTCCTGATTTTCTGAATGGGCTTTACAGCAGTTGCCACCTTATGCTTATTCAAGATTTTGTAATTCCTTAAGTGATACCCTTTTACATATAGTAGAATCACTAGGCCTTTTGATTTCACTTTCGGCCTTGATCTTTCTTTCTCTTCTCTTTCTTTCTCTCCATCTTCTCAGCTATTTGTTTCTTTACCTTCTTAAACTACCACTTCGGATAGCCACACTTTGTCAGAGCATCTATGATGTGTTCTTCCATTTTCTTATCATCTATCTCTGTAAATATGTCCTCACATCTATCCAACAGAGTTCGGATGACTCCTTATGTTGCACTGGATGATGTGAAGTAAAGTGAAGGCATTGATCTGTATGAGTTTTTCTTCACGATATACCAACAATTTTACAGAGTCATCAGGTTTCCTCACTCTGAGTGTGTCTAAAAATGAAATAGAGTTGTTGTGTTCTACCTCATGGGTGAACCGAATGCTGCCTGAGTCATCAACTGTGTTTAGGTGGTCAGTAAGATTCCGAGTTTCCCCTTTGTTGATTATTTCTAGTACGTCATCAACATATCGTTTCCAAAACTTTGGTTTGCATGAGATTGGGGCAGAGGTTATTGCTGTCTCTTCAAGCTATTCCATAAATAGGTTGGCTACGATCGGCGAGACAGGACTTGCCACGGCCGTGCCAAACTTTTGCTGGTATATTCTTCCTCTAAACTTGAAATATGTGATAATAATAGTAATAGTTTACCATTCATCTAACCTCATCACTAACCTACATTCGATCATTGAAATATGTGGTTGTCAATATGAATTCACATAGTTCCATTACATCGTTTGAGTTAAGTGTAGTCATTTTTTTCAGAGTGGTGTCCTCCAATCTGTTCAATAAGTTCCTAATAACCAGCAGTGCTTTCTCAATGGGTGTATTCGTGAACAGTGACACAACATCATGTGATGCAAAAATCTGGTCTTCTAATATTATCACACTCATTTTCTCTGCTTGGTCTTCGGAATTCGTCACGTGTGTCAGTCAAGCCCACTAAAGGCCCAAGAAGGTCTGCTAAAGCTCTGGAACTGTTGTATCCTATAGATCCTGTGTAGTCTACAATGGGGCGTAACGGGTTGCCTTTCTTGTGAATCTTAAGTGTACAGTAAATTCTGGGTATGCTCTGTGGGGTAGAGGTGTCTGTACTGAGCTTCTGTGATCTTATTTTCTTTTGTCAGTCTCATGAGTAAACCATGATCTGACATGATCTGACAGCGCAGTAGCAGTAGTGTTTTTGAAAATGTCTGCAGTAGCAGACGAAACTGTCAAACGTTTATAAATTCTTTAGTGTTGTGAAAGATGAAAATAATAAATTTATTTAATTACCAACACGATGAACTCATTCAAGGAGATCTATCAATGATATGTGAAAGTGAAACTAATATTAGAATTATTGAAAATTAATGATTTTTTTTATTCTTCAATAACGTAATGTTGCAAAAAATCAGAGAAGAGTATTAAAATTATAAATTAAATATATTAAATACTAGCTTTCCCCGGCCACGCGTTGCAGTGGCACACTATAGCTTTTGAAATGGTATTCTCCAATTTTCTTCCATCGGATATTCATAAATACAGTATAGGTCCGAATATCCGGATCCCAATTATCCGTAAATCCGCTTTATCCGGACATGAAATCTTGGTCCCATTTTTTACGAACTCAGACATATTAAAATAATTTCACCGAAAAAAAATTGCGAATAGGGGGAAAATCGCGAATAGGCAAGTGAAGCAAATAGCGTTAGCCTCGTCACCCGGTTTCTATTGATAATCTAAGTTACGTTATCGGTCCTTTATGGGGTGATAAAGACTAAATCGTGTCACAGATCTAGATCTTTAACAAGAAATAGGTTTGAATTGGGCCGATATGTTACCGGTTGTTTTCCGGATAATGGATTGTTTTGATTGTAAAATAAATATCATATTTGTAATCTAGACCTTTTGCTCGTTAAATGCATGTATTTAACTTCAAAATCCAATGAAAAATAAGCAAGATATTAATTAATTTAAGAACGTTATGGCAAAAAAGTTCGCGGTCAATGCATGTTTAGAAGCATGTGGTCGTTATGTTATGCTATTGTAAAATAATAAACCGATAGTGAAACTTAAAAAATATTGTTTCTAGAGGTCAATACGTGTTGATTATTATATTAATCTTGATAAATGTACAATGGATATTGATTATAAACGGACAGTAAGGTTACTTGTCACTTATAAGTCCAGAAATATGCCAAAAACGTTCTATACTTGTTCGATTCTCTTACTATCGCCCATCTCATGGTCTATCAGAATAGTTATGGGTCACCACCGTGATATCCGGACGCTCGCTAATTCGGACATCTCATCAAGGTCCCGAGCGGTCTGGATAAGCGGACCTGTACTGTATTGGTACTTTTATCAGAGAGTAATACATAGGTAGATCTATATGTGATCATATAAGTAGGGATGTTAACAATGCAATATGTTATTATTGAGACATTTTGTATTTTCTTATTTATTAGTGGCACTATATTACGTGGGCCCTTGACATATGAACTCAAATATTTTGAAACAGTATGCAAGGCACATGCATCATGGCGAGTAAGGTGTATTACAGTTTACATTCCACATTTACATTTATGGAAGAGGGTTTATATTTTGAAATATATGATTTTGCAGTTTCAAAACATTGAATAGAATCCATCAGCATGCTGGACTTTCCTTCCCTTGAAATTCAAGGAAATGTGTATGAAGTAGTGGAAAAAAATATGTATACAAATTAATACATACAATAGAGTAATGATACATTGCATGCTATCATGGCCAATATGACATACTTACCTTTGAAAAAGTCCAAATTTACATTTATGAAATTGGCCATTTATATTTTTTTCTAAAAACTGTAAACAGATGCGTCATACTGTATGTTGTTATATTGGATGTATGACGTACGTTCCTGGCTACAGATGTATGACGTTCCTGGCGCAACTCAATAATGTATGATGTTATCATAGCAGGGGGTAGATAAAAAGGCAGGGGTAAAATGTCCGCATTTTGAAATATAATTGCAATTTACGTAAAGGTGGGCTCTTTTGTGAATTTTTAGACTATGAAAACCACCCTTGGAACACACACATTGATTTGCCCAAGTTTCATGGTGATAGTATGTATGGTTTAGGAGACTATAAAGAGCATACAAACAAACAGACATTGCTTTTTATATATATTGATTTTTTTCCTTACTTTGAACGTTTTTACATGAAAAGTAGGACGACCCTCGTCCAAACCTTTGTATTTAATATGTTGAAACCAAGTTAATTACATTTTGATGTGCCATTTTACTATCCATTGACCCATCTAAACACAGAACAGTGTTATGAAATAGTCTTAATTAAATATAAGTTAAAAATACATATTAAACGTAAGATTCAGAAATTTCAAAATTTGAGGTTGGCAACCCTGGCATTGTATTAGCATAAAAAATGCTGGCTTGCTAACACTTGATCATGTATTTCAGCTCCTGAGGCCAGATACACTCATTGGAAGCAGACAGTGTTCTATATCAATGACAGTATCACCTGTAACAAGGGCGAAGAAATTTATGGTGTATTTCATACAAAACCTAATAAAAAGAATGTGGTGAGTTCATGATTTTTATCAATAGCTGTTCTTACTGCCAACACACTTATGTTAACCAATTATTTTTATATTGCAAGTAGTCATGTATTTAGGAAGGGAGATTTTCTAGGTTTTTGTAATTTGGACCAAACTTATTGAACCCATAAAAGAGGATATTGAAAATATTAACATACCTTATAAGAGTTGATGCACCAAACTTCCATATTTCACTTGACAAATTCTAGCTCAAAATAGAATAAAACTTCTAGGAAAGGTTTCGTAGGTATTTTTTTAGAAATAATGAGAGGATGTGGATCACTAACTTTTATCACAGAATTGGGCAAGGATTGTCAAGTGACTCATGGATGATTTACTCTTCAATTTTAACCTTAGTCTGTTCCCCACCAACTCTCAACCCCACCCCTATCCCTCATTTCTAGATGGTCCCTTAGTTAACTAAGTGTTAGAAATGTTATGCTTAATGCTTAATGAGCAATTATATATTTTCAGAGGGACCTGGATTTCACAATTGATGTTGATTTTCAAGGCGAGCTGTCGACAGTGCGAGAATCGAATAGCTATAAAATGCGTTAGCAGAAGAATCACCACGATTAATACGTATCTTGATACTTATTACAATGGAGCAGAATTTTCAATATTTGTTGGAGGATGTAGGATTTTAAGATATTTTAGTGCATTGTCATGGCTACATTAACCAATATGTATGGTTAGCAATATGCCTCTGGGAGATTGCCTAGAAGACTGTTGCCGATCAATGATCAACAGGGTTGATATGGGGGCTTTTCTCTGTTGTCTGCCATTCTGCTCTTTACAAAAGTCTTACAAAACATTTTTTTGTTTGTAAATCAATCATGCCAGTTGCTGCATTTATTGACAGTTAAAGTTTTCTTACTGCTTGATGTCACATGTTAAAAACAAATTGTGAAAGATATTTTAAAGTTTCACTTAAGAAATGTGTAAGTGAATGAAATTAAGAATTAAATTAAGAAAATCATGCATTAATTTTATCCAAGTAAGTCTTGCGTGGAACTTCAGGGTGGCTATAGACTGGGAATGGGTAATTCAGAAGAAAAATCTCATACAGCCAAAGGCCGAGTTGTTTTCTAGATGAGAAAAGATCTCCATCCCTTACCTTGCAAAAGATTGAAAGTTTATGATTCTGGTAAAATTTCTTTTCAAGGCAAGTAATTTGTGAATTGGTATTGCGGGAAAAGTAGAGAAATTTATTTTCTCATCCATTGGCCATCCTGATTTTTATTTTTTATAACAATATTCAAGTGCAAAATTGAGCATCTGCTATCAATATCTGCATGTTAACTATTCTCTAAAATGAAATGATTCCTAAGTTTTCTTTCAAAATATTGTTAATGTATACGAAATAAAGGATTTTATACACAGCATTTTTTTTATTTCTAGCCCCTAAACATTACAAATATGCACCATCTGCAAAATCATGTAATAGTATATACAGTTATGTCATGATTTTTGAGTTTGTGGGAATTTCATATAGATATTTGGAAACATGATTTTTATGATACTTTATACTATAACCTACCAGAAAAGTGATTTTTACTTTTTTTCCTAAGTCATCTACGACATATGGCAGCCATTTTTAAAATGGCAGTCGTCTTATTACTCTTGAGGCATTGAGTTATTTGTGGTGGGATGTATTCTTTGAAAGATATCCTGAAACTCTTGTTGCTGTGAAAGAAAATCTTATAAACCTTGGAAGTGCTGTTTAGAGGGAAGTAGGTATAGCTAAGGCCCACCAGGAAATAGATAAAGATTTTTTTTTTTCAAATCGACCAAAAGATAAACGAGTTTGATGCATCAAATGGAAACCATACAATGTATAAATGATATAGATGGATAAAGTTTCTTTCACTGCCATTGGAGTTGACCAGGCACAGGAGCATCAGAATAAAGTAGACAAAGGAGCTGGAGGTATAGCTGGACTAACAACTCACCCTGAGTCGTTAATGCGGTATTGTTTGAGCAGTCCTGTATTGGCAATTGTATCTCAACAAATAGAACAAATATTAAACGTGGAAGGTCCATCAAAAATGCACCATCAGGACTTGAATGATCAAAAAGTACGTCAAGAGGCAAACATTAAGAAACTCAAAGAGGTCCTCTCTAAAAATAATATGTTCAATACCGTAGAAAATGAGGATGGGAAAGAAAAGAAACTTGTTCGCTTGACAAGCAACATTATAATGCCTCAAGGTGTTACTGAGAACATATTAGACACTGAAAATTGTGGTAGAATTGAATATGAAAAGTTTGTTAAAGAAAAAATATCTGGACCTTCAAATCTTTGGGACAAAATGTCTAAATTGAAGTCATTGGATGGACCGACGGGGCCAAGCCGATTAAAGCAAAAGTTGGAGCAGAGGAAATTGTTCTCAAACAGTCGTCTGCATTATTAGCACAGCTTCTCATCATTGCAAGATCTTCCCATGATGTAGATCTAAAAGATGTCATATCAATGTATGAATTGTCATCTATTAACCACACACTGCAGGAAATGGATCTCTTGCAAAGCACTGAAGATGATTGATTGGTGCAAAAAGAAATACTTCTCAGTACTTTTTAAGCAACCCATAGTGTATTTCTCTAATCACACCTGCCTGGCACGAAGCTTGAAAAGAACCGCTCATGCATGCCATTGGGGCTAGGTGTGGGGTTTCTTTGAGATACCAACCTTAAACCATATAGATTTCATTACAACGTACAAACGCAATGTTCTTTTAATGAGACCCCATCTTATGCCTCCCGCTCAAGTGGTTTACATTAAATCCCGTGAAGATACGGCGTCAACACTGTTGACTACAGGCTGTTTCAAATGTAATATATGGGCATATCATGTAGTGCATATGCGCTTGGTGATACACATATTGAAACATTCTATAGAATCTACGGAAACACACGAGGCCCATATGATGTCTGCCTGACAGGCATGTAATAAAATGTCATCATTTCACACATTGTTTGTCCTGCTAATATATCAATATTATAAATTCTGCATTAAATAAACATATCAACATTTACAAACATAAAAAACATGACAATATTATATAAATGATCATTGTTGAAAACATAATATTACTAATAATGATAATTAAAAGCACGTTAACCATTATCATCTATAAAAATAAGGATTTTTTACTTAAGGTGGCCATTTTGGATTCCCATATGGCGTCTTTTATGACATGTCCGTGTTTCTTAAACTTAAAACATAGCAAAAAATACTAAAACCACCCTTTTGAAGTATTTCTGAGGTGGAATGGACAATAAATTATCTCTTATTAATGTAGCAGCAGCCATTTTTAAAATCGCCGCCAAATATCGAAGATGACTTAGAAAAAAATGGAAACATCACTTTTCTGCAATAATGCACCATAAACTATCATAAAAGCAATGTTTCCAAAAATCTATATGAAATTCCCACGAAATTAGATAACTGTATATACTATAATTTGTGTCTCAAGGAAAATTATATTATCATATGTAAATCTCATTTAGCCACCCTTAGGTGATTCTCAGCAACAGAGTGCTTACATTGCACCAAGCAGTTATTGATCGAGTATTGATCTGGTGTGCAGCCAGCATGAACTGGTGTGTTTTACTGTTTTTGGGTGATAATACAATATAAACAGAGAAGTACTACCATGTCTGCAAGAAATAAAAAAGATCTTTATAGAAAAAAATGGAAATGTGAAAGACCTGCCCTTCTCTGAAATAAACATAAGGCTAGTGGGGATGACTATGTCACGTTTGATGAGGCAATGGATATGCTGGACAACAGTAATGATGAAAATGCCCCCACCCCTGATATTGATGTTAGTGCAGGATAAGTGTTAGTAGATGGGTAAGTTATCATTTACTCAGATCGACAGTAATTTGTTGCCCGACAGTGAGGATACGGTAAAGGGTTTCAGTTCGGCCTATTTAAAACTGTATTTGAAAGAAGGGGTAGGTATGATGGTCTTTCAGCTGTTCTGAAGGCCAAAGATGATGGAAAAAGGGGGTGAGGCCTGAGGGTGACTTCAAAAGCCAGCATTATTTCTTCTATTTGTAGTTATTTTGAAAAGGAAATTAAGTGAGTGTCAGTTTATGTTATATGTAATGTATTTTTTTTTTAATCATGCATTCTGAGTGTAGTTATTAGCGACAAACCTGTTTTTTTGTACTGAACAGTGGAATCCGTTACATTTTTTAAACCTGGAGCATAGCTATGGAGTTTTTTTTCTGTCAAAATGCAGTGTCAGATCCAAGATTTGGATTAACCAGGGGGCCAGAAACGTTCAATGAGTCCGTAGGCGCAAATGCGCACTGCCCCGTAGGGTCAGCGCCTGTCTAGGGAGGCCTGGGGCAATGCTCCGCCAGATATTTTTTTTTAACTCGCACCTTAAATATTGCATTCTAAGTGCTATTTGAAGTATACTAAAGTATTTTCCTGTTATTCCTACTGAGATTATTTAATTCATAGTGCACAATTGAAATATAAGTTGACACAACTTGAACCCCCCCCCCAGATCTGCCACTGAAATGCATATCAATTTTGTTAAACAGCATTAAATGACTGAAGTTATGCAGACTTGTTATTTCAATTGGTTTGATTTGCTATGTGCCCATAATCAATACTTGTAAACGAAACTTTTTTAAATTTTGCGATATCGGCGGCCATTTTGAAAAAATATATCATGGGCGAGGTCAATTTTTTTTCGTAAATTTTCATGGCCATATGATAATCTTTATATGCAACAAAAATGAAAAAAAAAATCATCTGCTAAAAAAAAGTTACAGCCATTTTGTTTCAATTTCCTTGCAGAATTTGGACTTGGAGCACAGCAAAGTATTGATTTTATGCAATGAAAAATAAAAAAATGCTGTCAAATGTATATTAATTTTGTAAAACAGTGATAAGAGACTAAAGTTGAGCAGATTTTTTATTTTAATTGGTTTAATATGCTATGTGCCCACAACTAAAGCTTAGAAAGAGAATTTTCTTAGATTTCGCCATATTGGTGGCCATTTTGAAAAAAAAATATCATGGGCGAGGTCATTTTTTTCATCAATTTTCATGGCCATATGATAATCATCTTGTGCACCAAAAATGAAAAAAAATTATCTGCTGGAAAAAAAGTTATGATGTTGCTCAGAATCACCTTAATATAAGAAATGAATTAGGCAGCACTTGCAGACACAGGAAAAAATACCTACTTTATGATTATAATTACAGATTGTAACAACAGACCTTCATCCTTCAGTTTTCAAGGTTTGCCTCCGAAATCGGGATTGATATGATTTTCGCATATTGCCTCCGGGCAGATAAACGTGCTACGTTCTCCATGCGTTTAACGTTCTTTGCCCTTACGTTGCTTGGAATCTTGTGTGGTTGCCACCAACCAAGATGTCTGGAATCATTCTACAGTTTTACTTGCAACGGGCAGCTCATGAATATATTAATTTATCAGAAAACTGATAAAGTACGCCATTGGCCAATGCGGTCACGTGATAGGAAGATTGACAGGTGGCTCGAATCAGCGTGACGTCACACGTGTTTAAAATTATCCTTTGAACTAAAATTCTGAGAATTATGAATAAAATTCTGAGAATATTATGAATAGATCTAGATATACATATAATGAAAATATCAAAATGATTTCACTACTTGAAGCATTAAGATTCTACAGAATACTGATATACTAGCATATAACTCTTACCTTGTTAAATGATTCCAGGATGCAGGTAGTGATTCTTCACAGAAAATCAATTGTAAATCAACTAGCAGAGTTCCCCTCATGTGCCTTTATTTATAAACACAGATTGAAGCCTCCATCACCAACTTGTGGCAACTGCTTAAAACATGTTCCGCTATTGCGATCGAGGCTAGTACAATCCCCCATTACCGCTCAAACCAAGCAATGCTCCCAGGCTGGATATCATAACCAGCCTGTGTGTCCGAGGCTAAAAAAGGCTCTGGTTTTGCGACGTAAGGTACTGCATTTTACATTTCAGCAAGTATCTTTGAGTATTTACAGACCTTGAAGATCGAACTTTGTCAACAAAGAAAAGAAATGTTGAGCTTTCCATTGACATCTTAAAGTTTACAATTAGTAAAAAGCAAACCAGAGAACGAATAGTTTAAAGTAAAGTACAGTAGACATTTTTATAGCAAATTAAAGTCATTTTTAGTTGGCTATTGGTAAAGTATTGTATGAAAAAGGTCGTGTCATATAATGCCCTTTTAATATATTGTTTGTCATACACTATTTCACCATCCTGTCAAATTTTATGGCTCAAATCCCCTGAAGACAGATTTGCCAGTGTCTAATGTGGAGCAAAGTCTATGTAAAGACTGCCAACATGGAATCTATTTTTGCTAGTGATTGTCAATTTGTTGTATGAAAAACACAATGAACATGAATTTCAATTTTATATGTTATTTGTTATTCACTATTACATCCTCCTGTCAATTTTTATGGTTGAAATCCCCGAAAGACAGATATGACATATACATATGTGGAGTAAGATCTGTGTGTAGACTGTCAACAATCAACTCAACATGCAACCCATTTTTACTGATGATTGTCAAATTGTTCTATGAAAAAGATCATGACCATAGCTGACCTTTCAATATGTTATTCTCCATACAATGTTTAATCATTTTACGAAATTCTATGGTTGAAATCTGTGTAAGACAGATTTGCGAGGGCCTTATGTTGATCAAAGTCTGTAGAGACTATTCACGTAACAATATTCTTATGTTTGTTTTAGATTACATTGTTGTATAAAACCAATCATGAACATACATGTCCTTTTAACATGTTATTCTCCATACAATATTGTATTTACTGAGCCAATTATTATTGTTAAAATCTGCATAATACAGATTTGCCAGGCTCACATGTAGAGTAGTCTGTGATAGAGACAGATCTATATTAGCCCCTACAAGAGTTCCCTGAGATGTATTAATTCAAATAATGAGTATCATATATATTTATCTTAATGTCCAAATAACTATTTCATACATCTTAGACCAAGGATTTCACTTTTAGGCATGGGTATGAGTTGAAAGTTCTCATGTTACCAGTCTTTATATACTCTAGAGTATGGAATAGGTTAAGTTAGTTTCTTGAATATAGATCTTGGCTAAGACACTTTCCTTGTAAAATGGAGAAAGCATCACAATATTTGAATATTCCTTTTTTCCTTTTTTAAAGCATATGACTACAATGTTAATGTAAAGACATTACTTTGATTGATAATTTAATATTTTTGACAACCTATCATAGCATACTATGATATAACATCTTTTCATTTTCAGGAACTTACTAAGAATTATGGATGGACCAGAAATGTAAAAAGTCAGACATGAAAAAATGGTTCAAAAATTCTTAAATATCACCTCTGTAACAGCTGATAAAACCTGCTTGATTTGTACAAGAAGGACTTAAAATGTACAAAAGATAGTTGTTAACAGAAAATTTCATCAGTCAAATAGATCTCATTAGAGAATTAGATCTTTACTAACATTAAAAAACACATATAGTGCTGTTGCTGGAGGCAGTCTGTGTGAAAATCATGTATGCTCATTTTCTGCCCAGAACCTTTCAGGGGGGTCACTTAGAGCTAAGAATAACTTGGGTAGACATTCCAGATCCTGGCAATAAATTTGTAATGTGACTTTTTGTAAAATGACTTCAAATATTCTTACGTCCTTTTGAAAATTCTTGTTATATGTCAAATTGGGTATGATATGAATGTAAAAACGTGGAACCGGTAGACCCAAGACTTCATGGAAGCAGGTGACTGAGAGGGATATGAGGGACTGGGGACTCTCAAAACCGATCCTCATGAGAAACCACATGGAGATCCGTGTACAAACAGCCATTTTCCTAAGTATCTGCATAACATCAATGACATAAGCTGTTTTCTGCACTGGCCAGTGTTTAGGATGAACATAGTCATCTGGTTGAAGATTCCTTTCCAGTTCTTTCATTAAAACATGTTTCTCTGGACGTTTCATCAAACCGACATCATCAAACAGGTACATGCTGTTAACAAGTTCATATTTGAAAAGAGTTTGAATGTCATATTCCCTGCATCTTGCCACATCAATAATTTTTTAAGCCTGTGCTGTATCCTTCTTCATGTCAATTTCTTTTGCAGTGGAGATCTGTTCAAGTCTGTATGAATAGATTTGAAATTCTTAATCTTGTTTCTCTTGATTGGATCAAACACCTGCTCACTTCGATCAATAAATCTCTGTTTTCTGAAGTTCTGATAGAGGCTACAAGCATTTCCTGAATATTAAGTAGGCTGTTCCTGATGTCCTCATTCATGATTTCCTTTGTAAATACATTGTGCAATCTGGAGTCTGTCTTATCATCAACAATCATTGGATTTTCATACATGACAACATAGCTAAGGATCTTCTTTATCTTTGCTTCTGCATCTGCAGTGTATTGATTTGTGAATTCATGATTCAGTTCAAACTCACTACCATCTTTAGATACATCACTGACTAGACGGTGTAGATTGTGTACTGCCAGTAATTCATGATAAGTAATTTGCCACTGTGCGACAGATTCTTTCTTCTTTGAAATGCCAATAATACCCCTTGACTTTTCTGGGACCTGTTGATGGTCTGTTCAAGTGCTTAGTCGGTGCCAACGGCTCTGAACAGACCAGGTTGTCTTTTGACAACAAAGCCTTCTTTAGAGAAGTGTTCATAGACATCAGGTGCTGTCACTTCTATCTTATTCATATCTTCTATATAAACCGAACACCATCGCAAATAGTTTGCTCTATCAAATACTGCGAAAAGGGACAGCACCCCTTTACAGAGTGCAAATGAAGCTTCCAGTTGCCCTCTCTATCTGCCTTTACTAGATTTCTCAGCTGGGCCACCATTTGAAGGAAGTTATCCCAAAACTTGAAATTTTCTGATTGTAAACTGCACTGCTTTCTGAACTCTTTGAAATCATTCATCATTTCCTTGGATGAATCAAGAAAATCATTCAATTTCCTCTTGCTTGCATCATGATTCTTTTTTTCTACTTCCTGTTTCATCTTCTCAATGGTTCTTAATTGATCCTTTTACTTATCTACACCGTTGGTTTATAAAAATTCTAACCACTGCAAGCGCTCAATACATTCAGCTGGCTCAGTCATGCCTTTCAGAGATCGCTTGTAGTGACTACCTGATAAAACAGAATCTATCACGTTCACACCAAAAATATCATTCTGTTTCCAGATTTGTTCTGGCCCACTCCCCTCAACATATTTGCCAATGCAACCCAGGACCACTTTAATCATGTGAAAACTACCCAAACAAAGAACAATGTTACGGAATTCATTTGGATGTGTAAGAAGTATCTCCCTTGCAATGTGGTAGACACCTTCATCGCAAAATACAGCCATATGCTGTTGGTCAAGCTGGGCAAGGATGCCCTGGAAGTTTTTCAATGATGTATATACAGTGCTATAATCACACTGTGTTAAAGCTGCATGTGAATGTACCCCAAACTTAGAACATAAAGCTTTATGATTATATATTGGTTGTTTCAATGTAACTATCAACATGATTCTGGTTGGTCAAAAAAGTTCAATTGCTAGCATGTACAAAATATGCGACAGATCTGTAGAATCTGATTTTAGATTGATATTTGATTGGTAGAATCCCAGTAGAATAAATATTTTGTTACTAAGTGTTAGTTTTGCACCTAATATATCATAAATGTGCTGACAAACAAAATAAAGATAAAAAAAACGTGTATTACTATACCTTTTTACACTTTGACCTTGAGTGACCTTGACCCTTAATCCACTTCATTGAACATAATTGCATAATGAAGCTGAATCTCTAAGCTTCAATTTGAAGACATATATGATGCCATATGTTGTCTCTTCATGATTCTACACCAGTTTTCATTTCCTCTACCCTATGTCTTTCGAGTGACCATGTTTTCGCCATATGGTCTATTTCCAAATGAAACTCAGCGTCTCACTTTACCAGCTAGAGCCTTCATATTTTCCCCAAAACTGCCTGATGTTGTCCTAATTCAATATGTATTAACAGTAGAATCATTCTGTCATCAAAACTATTTTTATAGACATTAACGTTATGAACGTCTGAATTTTAGGCTTACATTAATTTTCGTCACACTTTGACCTTGAGTGACCTTGAAATTTGTTGTACGTTAATGATTATAATTGCATATTGTAGCTGATGCACTAACCTTCAATTTGAGTGCTTATATGATGTCATATGTTGTTTCTTCATCATTCTACATCAGTTTTTATTTCCCCTACCCCTATTTTTTTTCACTGATTTTGAGTTCACGCAGTTCTAACAAAACATCAAATTTCTCAAAAACTTCCAGGATCTGACAAGTCTACCCAAACTTTTTTAACATCATAGATGTCCCTCTTCAAAAAAAAAAATAAAGATTTGCTCTGGCGCTTTTACGCGCACAGAATCGATATCAGACTTCCAATCTTACAATCATAAACACGCGTTTGATAGAAAATTATAAATAAATTAAAACAGAGAGAATAACGAGTGGATTGACATTGGCAGGTTCCGTACTAAAAACAGGACTGTAGCCTTTATCACTCGTGCGCCGTAAGCCGAAATTCGCTTGTCGGAAATAGTTATTAAGGCTGGATGTTATGGAATTCCCTCTTTGTTTACAAAACATTGGGGTGGGTACATTTCCGGGTACATTTCAATAAACCGGGATAGGAAACTGATTAATTATGAAGAAATGAAAAGCTGCATATAGATAAAAATGTATATATTCAAATGGCTCAGCAAGTACTATTTATGTGGCATAAAAAGTTTATATGACATGAAATTCATGTTTGTAATATTTAAACAGAATAATGTCTTTGGCAGTGATCGTTCAGGTCTACACCCGCAGTGGCAGTACTTCTCGTGGACAACACCTCGGCTCTCAACCTGATGCCTTCGCGGGGATGCCAACTTGCTTCTAATCTTCACACTGCTAGCAAACTTTGTCGTTGGGTCTTACTTAGACCTGGCACTTGTGCAGGACTTCTTGCTTCTTTCTTCGGTCCAGCTGCTCCTAAGAATTGGGATCCTGCGCCAATTCTTGCTGCTCCTCAGAACTGGGATTCTGCGTCAGTTCTAGCTGCTCCTCACACCTGGAACTTGTCCTCTTCTGCAGCCGGGCTCCACTTTCCTGTGGCTCCTCTTCTTGGCTGGAAACTGCTACTCTTCTGGACTTGAACTTTTCCTCTTCTGCAGCCGGGCTCCACTTTCCTGTGGCTCCTCTTCTTGGCTGGAAACTGCTACTCTTCTGGGCTTGAACTTTTCCTCTTCTGCAGCCGGGCTCCACTTTCCTGTGGCTCCTCTTCTTGGCTGGAGACTGCTACTCTTCTATCTTCGGCTTTCTCCTGCTTCTGGGCTTGTTCCTTGTCTTCTGGGCTGGCCTCCTTCTTCTCCGCCGCGGACTCGCACCCGCAGCGCTGCTCTGCGCCGCCGCACTGCCGGTGACTGCTCGATTCACCTCCTTTTATACTGAAATTTGAGCGGTACTGTGGCTGTATCCTTCCACTAGTTCCGAGGACATCGGATTGAAACAGGGCTTTTAGGAGGTGTCTGTTCGCCAGATGTGACATATAATTGACTATTTGATTCGATATAGTCTCTTGTTGGTGTTAATCAGTGTTTCTTGGCTTTAATTAAGATATTAGCTGTTATATAACTTGGGTCGCATCACTTGCGCAATAATTTATCACTTCTGCTGGACTATCTGTCATGGCGTCGGATATTCAAAACATCTCAAACTTTTTATATATTCTCGCTAGAGACTCGTTAATTTCATTAAATTTACCAATAAGTTTATTAATATTACCATCCCAATAACTAAAAGGTCCCTGCGAGATGTGCACTACGTCACAACCCGGAAGCACGTCAGTACACGACGTCACATGATAAGGAATGCACGCTTTTTCAAGCGAATTGTCAGTTTGTGTGAAATATCCAGCTACATCCTCTTACTTTGAGCGTTTTTGTAGCTTATGAACTCTGTTAATCTTTTTTATGATGTCTGATAAAAGAATTGAAGAGATTGATGACGCTCAGGCGTTAGAGATGCCGGTGTTATCACCGCAGACAGATGGCGGCCGGTCGTTGCCGCGACGCGGTAAGCGTCTATCAAAGAGTAAAAATGCCAAGATAGATATCACACCTCTTCTAGAGAGGAATTTTGATGTTGATGATAATGGTGACTTGCAAAGGCGTAGCACTCTACAACCGCCGGCTGGTGAAAGTCCACCTCGTGGGTATAGAGCTAATGCCCAAGGCAAAAAGTCCCATGGGGGCCATGCACAAGACTATGATGAAGGTGAATGCACGGAAAATGACGAGGTCAGCACTCGCCAGTTTTATCAACCTGAGTTGATTGTCCATGATCAAGTACTCCCCAGACCCCGGGGTCGTGCACGTGCACGCCCTCCAGCCTCATGCACGGCTACTATTAGCAGCCTGCGCAGGAAACGTACCAGAAGTGAGGAGTGTTTGGGTGGAGCATATTATTTTGACAATCAATATGATGATTTTTATGATGATGAATATGACTATGAGCCAAAGAGGTCTCGACAACGAAGTCGAAGGGAATTTTACCCATATTATCGCCCAGGTGATTATGAGTACGAAAATGATGAAGTCTTAGATGATGATGATTATGGTTATGAAGAATTTGATGAGGATGAAGATTACATCGATGATTTTGATGACTATGAAGTGAACGATATTGACCAAGTTGGTTTTAGCAAAGGAGGGTTTGATAAAAGCAAGAGCAGAGACATTTTTAATAGAATGCAAGCCCCTCTTCGTCCTAGGGTGTCGACTCCCCATTCAAGTAAAACGGGGCACAGAAATCGACATAGTGTGTCACCCCATTCTTCGCCATCTGAGGTCTCTGTGTCAGACAAAGCGAAAGGCAAGCAAGTGAAGAACGATTCTCTCGAGACCTCCAGGCAGAAAGTGTTAAAAGCGGCCGAGAAGCTGTTTCCAGCTACGGAGAGAGGGGACGAAGTAGACTCTGAGTATGCAGAATTGGTCGATGCTGCTTTGCAGTAAGTTGGATTTATACTTTATATCTGTTATGTCCTCTGTTTTCGAAATGTCAGTGTTGGTGAGAATGGTAATGAATTAATTACAAATTATATATGAAAATTAAAAAAAAAAAAATAAAAATAATAATAATAATAAATAAATATATATATATATATCCCTTTTTTGCTTATCTGCGTATATTATAGTAAAAAAAAAAAAAAAAAAAAAAAAAAATTTTTTTACTTATGGATGCTTATCTATGCATATTTCAGGGCTAGACCTGTAGAAGAACACTACAATGCTCTGACCAATAAACATAAAGCGCCTGGCAATATTGAGTTCCTCCACAGACCCCGAACGAATCCCGATGTCTGGGAATCTGTGAACAAGGGAGTGCATGTAGTAGATAGCACTTCACAGAGGGCTCAGACACTGCAAGTGTCATCAGTTGCTATTTTGGTCAGAATAGTTGATAAGATTTTGAAGGATACAGCAGGTTCGTGCAGTGATCATATCCAAGAATTCTCAGATGCTATTACAATGTTGGTCATGGCCCATGGATATTTGAGTCAAGCTAGGAAAGAACTACTTCGCAATGCGCTTGGCTATCCTCTGGCAAAATTTTGTACGTGGGACACGCCAGTAGGCGTGGAATTATTCCCAGATTTGCCAAAGAAGTTGAAGGAACGTGATGAGGCGCGTCTTAAGCTCAGACGACGCAATACCTTCTATTCTAGCTTTTATAGGTAAGCATCCATTGCATTTTGAAAATGTAGTCTATTATTGTTAATGGAATGTTTTTTCAATTTCCTCTAGTAAAACGAGGAATGTTTTTCAGAAGGTTTCGTGGCAGAGGCAGGGGCCGCCGTTCAAGAGGCCGAGGCTATCAAAGCAGCCAGCCACGACGGATGAGACCACGAGGGACCGGAAGCAAAAGACGCGGCAATTGAGTCATCGGATGTGGAAAGTGAATAGATCAAGAGTAAGAAAGTTAAAGAATTTTAAAAAGATATCAGTAAATTCATTTATACATAGAGTGGACAATTTCCAAGCAGGTTCCATTAGTAAATGTTATCACCATTGGAGGAAAATTACCTCGAATAAATGGGTTTTAAATTTAGTGAAAGGATATAGTATCGAATTTGTAGATGAACCATATCAAGTTTTTAGACCTAAACCATTGAGATTAAATGATTCTTGTCAAAGTTTATTAGATGGAGCTTTAAATGAATTTTTATAATTAGGTATTATTGAACCATGTAATTTTCATGAGTATGGATTTTATTCTACGTTATTTCCAATTGCAAAGAAAGACAAATCTGCTAGAATTATTTTTGATTTAAGCAAACTGAATGAGTTTATTTATGCTGACCATTTCAAAATGGACACAGTCAAACAAGCGATAGAACTAATTACTCCTGGGTCTTTCTTTGCATCGGTGGATTTCAAACATGCTTATTATTCTGTTTCAATTACAGAGAAAGATAGAAAATATTTGAGATTTGTTTGGCAAGGAAAAGCTTATCAATTTGCTGTTATGGCTCAAGGTTTATGTACTGCTCCTCGGGCGTATACTAAACTACTAAAACCTGTTTTTGCAGTTTTGCGAAAGCAGGGTTTTACCGTATTAGGTTATATCGATGACACGCTGTTCATTGAGAAATCGGCAGATGATATCATGAATGCCTTACATAAAGCCACGAGATTGTTTGACTCATTAGGTTTAACAATTAGTGTCAACAAGTCTGTGTTGGAGCCAGTTCAAAAAATTGAATATTTGGGATTTGTGCTGAACTCAATGGATATGACAGTCTCTTTGACAGTAGTAAAAAAGAATAAGATTCGAAGTTTGGCTAGAAAATTACTAAACTCGGTTAAATTCCCTATTCGGCTGCTGTGTTCTTTTATTGGCAATGTGGTGGCAGCAGAGCCAGGGGTGTATATGGCTGCATATTTTTACAAAAAATTGGAACTTCAAAGAAACATTGCTCTGAATGAAAATTATGGCGATTTTGATGCTATAATGTTCAATAATGAAATTATTAAGAGTGAATTAAAATGGTGGCAAGGCAACATTATGACTAGTCGAAAGGCCATTTTAGATCCACCAGTAGATTTGACTTTGTATTCAGACGCTAGTAAGAAAGGCTGGGGTGGACACACTCTTGACAAAAAATCAACAGGGGGTGATTGGACTCAGGAAGAACAGGAAAAACATATTAATCAATTAGAATTAAGAGCAGCCTTTCTGACCATGCAGTCATTTTGTAGTCAATTGTCAAATATTCATGTGAGATTAATGATGGACAATACTACTGCGATTGCATGTATTAATAATTTTGGATCTATGAAGGATTATTTGATGGAGGAAACAGATCTTGTTTATAAATGGGCATTGGAGAGAAAGATTCATTTGAGTTCGGCATATATTCCTGGAGTGGAAAATCTATTAGCAGATAAAGAATCCCGCACTCATAATGTGGATATGGAATGGCAATTAGATAAAAAATGGTTTAATTACATTGTTAAGCAGTTTGGGCAACCAGATATTGATTTGTTTGCCAGTAGAATTAATAAACAGCTTGATTGTTATGTTTCATGGAGACCTGATCCACATGCGATGTTTGTTGATGCATTTAGTCGATCTTGGGCAAGGTTTTATCCATATATTTTTCCTCCTTTCAGTGTCATCAGTCGTATTCTGCGAAAGGTGGAAATAGAGAGGGTGGACGTCATACTGGTATTTCCGAAGTGGCCCAACCAGTTATGGTATCCACGACTCCAGAGGCTGATGATCAGCGACCCGATACCGATCCCAGGGACTGCTCTAGTGCTGCCTCAGGACAGGATGAGAATTCATCCGCTTTGCAAGACTCTTCACCTTCAGGCTTGTCGCTTGTCCGGCAGAAATATCGTAGCCAAGGATTGAGTCCGGAAGTGGTGGAATTTTTAATCTTAGCCTGGAGGCAGGGTACTCGGCGCCAATATGAGTGTTATCTTAAGAAATGGTTGCATAAATGTAAGATTGATAATGTAGACCCGGTTCATCCATCATTAGATTACGTTTTACAATTTTTGTTGGCTTCATATAAGGAGGGACTGAATTATAGTACTATTGGTACAATTAGATCAGCTTTGTCGTCAATTATTACTTTAGAAGGTAAATCTGTAGGAAAGCATGATACAGTGTGTTCATTCATGAGAGCAGTTTATCAAGAGCGTCCTTCGATTCAACGAACAGTTACGTGGGAGGTCAATGATGTCCTCACTTTTCTTAAAACTTTGAGTCCTGTGCACTCATTATCGTTAGAGCTATTAACAAAAAAGACGCTTATGATGATGGCCATTCTTTCGGGCCAAAGAGGACAGACCCTTCACGTACTGCGCAAAGAATTGATGGATGTATCAGATAAGGAAGTTACTTTTTATGTACGAGAGAAGTTGAAAACTTCAAAGCCGGGTAGGCATTATCCGGAGATCAAATTTAAGTCTTATTCAGCTGATCCTGATTTATGTGTCGTAAATTGTATTAATACTTATTTGAAGCGCACTGAGCAATATAGGGGTTCTGAAGGGTCGCAGTTTTTTCTCACTTATGGGGGTTCTCACTATGAATGTTCTCGTGCCTCCATTAGTCGATGGCTTCGGGATATTTTAATTGGTGCTGGAATTGATGTATGCAAATTTAGTTCAGGTACAACTAGGGCAGCGTCTACGAGTGCTGCTAAAATGGTGTGCAACATGGATACAGTGTTGAAAGCTGGGGGATGGTCTTGTGAAAGTACCTTTACAAAATTTTATAATATGCCAATCAAATCTAAGTGTGCGTTTCAGGATGGTGTTATGGAACGTTTTCAGAAGAAAACTTGAGTTGAATATGTTGGTGAACATTTTGATCTGTTGATGATTTGATGACACATTCCACTGGACTATGATTTTATGGAAGTGAATTGATTATGGATACCGCCTTGTAGGCGAGAAAGAACATTGCTGGTTCGCACATTTGCGGATGTGTGGGGTAGGATTAATGTACTAGTGGTGCATGTATTGGATTTACCAATAAATACCTACCAAAAGTTAAAATTATTGTGTTTTTGAAAAAAAAAAAAAAAAAAAAATATATATATAATAATATTATTGATTGTGTGTAGAATGAAGTAATAATCAAAATAAACAAGGTCAATATCTTCATTCAAATTATAACAAAATCGAGAGATTTGGAAATATTTTATTAATAAGTGTATATCTCTGACAGTTGATGAAGTGCATCAGTCTTATGATTGCACAAAGTTCATCAATACAGATGTTGATGATTGAGTCCTCTAAAGTCTCGCAGGGACCTTTTAGTTATTGGGATGGTAATATTAATAAACTTCCTAAATTAACGGATTTTAAGAACGTTGATTAGGAGTTTATAATATTACCATCCTTAACTAAAAGGATTCATGCGCCCACCCTACGACCTCCCCTATTTTATTTGGGTGTATAAAACAATTAAATATTGCATACATTTGTATGTAGTTATTTAGCTGGCTCAACAGATTAATTGATCCAGCTGGCTCAATGTATCAACATCTGCATCTTTAAATAACTGGTTGTACAGGTGGGATAGAAGGTTTACGGCTCTGAGCTGTACATCCTTGATATCACTGCATAGTATTTTCAGGTGTGATTGCCAGACGCAGGGTCCGTATTCCAGGATGGGTCTCACCAGTCTCTGGTACAGGTGGACAAAGGTTTTTATGAGATAGTCAAAGGACTTGCGGATGACTCCAACAATGCAATCTGCCTCTGATGTTGCCTCCGCTACGTGGTCTTTGAATGTTAGCCTGTTGTCCATCACCACCCCAAGATCCTTGTCTGCTTCATTGACTCTTGCAGGTCCTAATGGCCTTCATCAGTGTCGCTTCTCATGTACAGCTTCGTATCTTGGCAAGTCATTAATGAGCAGGACGAACATTATCGGGCCAACAATGGACCCTTTTAGACACCGCTACTCATATGCCCCTTGTGTGATTGGGTGCCATTGATGACGACGTTCTGTTGTCTGACTGTGAAGAAATCTTTCAGTCACTTGAGGACTGCCTCTGATACTGAAAGCGTGTACTTTTGCCAGGAGACGACGGTCGTTGTGGGACAGAGTAGAGCGCCATTTTTATAGGCCATGTATACGATCTCCACACAGCAGCCATCATTCAGGATACTTGTCCAGTTTTCCATGACCTAAGGCAGTTATGTGATACACAACCATGCCTGGCAAGAACCCATGTTGTCCTTTCTGATCAACGTTGATTTGTTGTTGTTTTGCAGGTGTTTCATCATCTGATCTCACACCAACTTCTCCATGACTACATAGGATGCATGTCAGACTCACTGGCCTATAGTTTCTCGCTGTCGGTTTACTGCCCTTCTTCACACTCAGCTGGGAGT
>CM032663.1:25689014-25722053 GCA_019095985.1 Streblospio benedicti | reverse complement strand
CCTATTATGAAATAATATTAGCATATTTACTATCAACAGTAAGCACCATTTGTTACTTCAGCTATTAAACTGACCCTTTCATCATAAATTATTACTCTATCATATTTACAAGCTGAATAGTACACAACTCAACCCACCTTTATTAAGTAAATATAATTAGCAACTTACCTTTATCAAGCAAGAATTAGTAACAACTTGATTGGGATCAACCACATCCACCAATGGCTCGGAGATTGCAACTTTTTTAATCGGACTCATGTCGAATCCATGCACATTGTCCCACCCTGTGTAATACATAATTGCCAATTAAATAATTTCATAATTGATATACAATCATAAATCTTCATCTATGAATTTCGACTACATATTTACTAATTACATACAAGTTAGGAGTACAAAAATAGTATTAGGTTTCAGCAACGTAAATAGTGATAAAAAAATGGAGAACTGAAAATCCTCACTTACAATTAATTTTGTCATCTTTGTACTGCCTGTCTTCAATAGCGCATACATAAAGAGTTGCACGGTCTGGGAAGATCAAACCACCTGGAGCCTAAAACATTTTCTTCATCAATGTCACTCATCAATGTGCCCCAAATGTGGGGTTCTCCCATACAGTTACAGCTCATTGCAATGCTAGAATAACAGTTTTACTCACCTAGCTTGCTATGCCACAAAATGAGCAGTTGACTCATGAGTATTGAGCAATGCAGCCTTCACTCAATATTTGCCACTTTTAGAGGAGCCATTTATATGAAGTGCTTTTACAAAATCTAATTTTTTCAAGCATTAAGTTTTGCATTTACACAAAAACATAAAGAAGAAAGTTTGTTCTATACTTGTTCATTCTTTATAATCTTACACAGACATACCTTTTTAATTAAACCTCAGAAGCAAGCTTCACTACACATCTTTGCATGAAATCAAAGGAAAACATAACCTTCCTTTAATCAAAGCCATTTTTCACCAAAATGTCTCAAATCAACCCCCTATGATACATGCATCAATTTGAAGCTGACAGAAAGGTCAACAAATGCAGGTCAATAACTGATCTGTTTATCTTAGCTGCAAACCACAGACACCTCATTAACTTTGCACCCGCAAAAAGCCGCTATACCTGTTGAGATACATGACGCTCATAGGCGCTATCCCAGATAGAGAGATAAGCGCGGCTTGCCGCTTACATGGGATAAGTGAGCAGCCGCCAAATGGCGCTATATGGGAGAAAGAGTTAAATTGAAACATGCAGAGAGTGAATGAAAAAAAAAAAAATGATCCTTAAAAAGGAAGCTACTACTGGGTTCTGGTAAAGACAGGATCAAATATTTTTGTTCTCAGAACCATTTTTTTTTACTTGACTTGCAGGCGTTTTTTCTCATGTATCATGGCGTCAACAGTGCTACTGGCTGCTGAATCTCAGTTAACGCGACCATGTAGGTCATGTAATGCAAGTTGGAGCAGGTTCACGGGAATCTCTGTGCCTGTGTCGCGGTTGAGGTTGGGCCTGTCACGGTGGATGTGTAGTATTACATTATGTGTAGTATTACACATCCACCTTGACAGGTCCAACCTCAACAGCGACGCAGGCAGAGAGATTCCCGCGAACCTGCTCCAACTTGCATTGCATGACCTACATGGTCGCGTTAACTGAGATTCAGCAGCCAGTAGCACTGTTGACGCTCATGATACATGAGAAAAACGTCTGCAAGTCAAGTAAAAACAATGGTTCTGAGAACAAAAATATTTGATAAAAAAGAATGATGATACATTTGATAATGTAAAATGAAGAATTGAAGCAGTGAACAAAACATTTTATTTCTTTCAACAATTTAACATAATCATGAGACAACAATCTTGATTATATCTACAATGTATCAATTAATGATAAGAAATCATGATTTTGAATTCAAAGTTGCTCAGGAGTGATCCATATCATGTACAAAGGCCTCGGTGAATTTTACCTTTTTAATGTATCACTTTTTTGTGCATAATGCACTCTTTTTTTTCTAGAAGTTGTAGCAGTTGTAGCTGTCTACAGTTTTTTATTTTTATTTCCCTGGAATTTTGTATATTTTTCAAATGCTGTTTTAGTAAAATTGGGATAAAAGCCTGACATCCCCCCCTTTTCGTCAGCTTTCGCGAACCCCCCCCCCCTGTAGCTGGACGTTTTGTGAACGATCCCTTACAGGGAATATCTTTCACTCGCCACTAGCAAACACCTAGTACTTAATCCATTTGGCGAGTGGGCTTCAATTTGCACTTGCCACTTTGGCGATTGCCTTTTCTATCAAGTTCTTTTTTATCAAATACATGTATCATAGTATGTGTTAAAGTTAGTGTAATAACATATACTATTTTCTCAGAAAAGGGATGCACCAGAGAGCTTCCAGAGACATTCATTGCAAAAAATTTCTGGGGGAGCATGCCCCCAGACCCCGCTAGCTATACTTCACGCCTACGGCGCTCCGAACCATGCCTTTGGCGCTCCCCTTTTCAGCAACTTCAGATTTTGGCCAGTGCCCTTTCAGTATCAACTGCCAAATTTTGGCAGGTGCCAATAATATTTGGCTAGTGCTCCTGTTATAGGGTTCAGGAAGCACATTTAGTGTTAAAATATAAGAAGACCACCTCTCTATAGTTGATAGCAGTATCATAGGCAGGAGGACGTTATGACCATTTTTTTTTAATTATTCCTCATTGTTATTTGGGGAGGGTACCCCCCAAACCCCCCATTTTTCATTTTATAAGGCTAAGGGCCTACCCCCCAGACGCTCCCCGGGCACTCTCAACTAAACCCAACTCCTGAGGGGGGGGCAAAGCCTCCCACACACCCCAAAATATAAGAAGACCACCTCTGTAGTTGGTAGCAGTATTATAGCCAGGAGGACTTTATGACCATTTTTCAAAATTATTTCTCAATGTTATTTTGGGGAGGGTATCCCCAGAACCCCCTGCTTTTTTTTTATAAGGGCGAGGGCCTACCCCCCCAGACGCTCCCCGGGCACCCTCAACTAAACCCAACTCCTGGGGGGCAAAGCCACACACACCCCCACCGGGTGTTACACGTTTTATGTTGGGTCGCCCAGGTTAGGAGTTCATTGTTAATGCAATTTGACACCAAATCATGAATGAAAGTTTTACTACGCTGCTCTGATTGGCTATGCGACGTGATTGACAGCTCAGGGGCTGGCAGGTCACCTCGAAATTGTAATGCAAGAAATCCGTCTCGGCCACTTAGAGTGGAGGACTGGTGGGTGTGACATAATTTAACCAATAGACGGCTTCATTAGCACTCTCGATCATGCGACTTTGACCGCTGAGTACTTTAAAGCCGAGGGCGGTGCTTAACAAAATATATGAAAAAAAGACTATGGTTTGACATTGGTCTCAAGGTCGGGCTGAGCCAATGAGAATTGGACATTAGAGGTGTGTCAGAAGAGCACCCTCACACAGTGTATACCCAGTCAATATCAATCATTTCCCCCAGGGAACCTGTGGGAAATAATTACCTAGAAAAATTATCTAAATAGGGTTCCCACAAAGACTGACCAACAAAATTCCCTGACTTTTCCCTTGACTAATAAGTGCAATCAAAAGAACATAGCGCAGACCTTTTTCAAGTATTATTGATAAATCACTACCGCGGTGTAATGTTCTTAACTTTTGATTGCCTCGACGTAAGCTTGTCAAACGTGGATATTGCATAATCAACAAATAAGGATAATTTACATTTAAGTAATAATAAAAAAGTAGAAAATTGAAGAAACTGCCATAACTTTTAGGTAAATAAAAATAATTATTCTCGATCATCGCCCCACACAAAATTCACTGACTTTTCCCTAAATCTCATGTTTCCCTGAAATATTTTAAAATTCTGACTTTTCCCTGACATTGAAAAAAAAAGTACAATTCTAAAATACGTACCAGCCACTTGTCTCTTGCAAACAGAACCGTGTTCAACATAGACTCATAGAAGAGACAATATCCCATCCACTCACTAATGATGATATCCACCTTGTCAATGCCTTCTGGCAATGAAACTTCTTCCACTTTTCCTTTGACTAGAGTTACCACTAAAAAACAGAAATCATAGTAATAAACAGTCATTTTTCTCTTATTTTGAGAACATGTCCTTCATTGCTTGTACACAAGTAATCTGCCTATTGGTCATGTAATACTTTCTCAGTCTACATAAATATATCAGGATTTTCACTTCCTTTTAAGGGGACCGTAATTATATTTTTTGTTTGACAAAAATATTTTCTGAATTTTTTTCCATACGGTCCGGGCAAAAAAAAAAGTGGTAGTTTTATGTTGATACTGTAGCAAGACAAAAAATAAACAAGAGGACCATAAGGGTCCTAAGATCGCTCACCTGCATGTGTAAATTTGGCTATAAAATTAAGTGAGAGGTGCCCTGTTGAATAATGAAACAATGCTGGGCACACAGGGGAATGATTCAAATATGATATCATAATGTGACAGCTAAATAGGTTGTGTTGAATGATATATGAAGAAGCATTTATTCCAATTTTTTGAGGGGTGGGTCAATTTGCATGGTCACATGCTGTTTCACAGCTAAATCTAGAACATATGTGCATATGAAGTAGCATTTATTCCAATTTTTGGGGGGTTGGGTCAACTTGCCACGCAGGGGCACGATGATTCAAATATAACTGAATGTATATTTAGATCGTCCTGGGTTTCTTTATTCATGATTCAAACAATTTGATGGATACCAATACCTTGTCATTTTGGCGAGACTCATTGTTTTTGCAGCAACTTCTTCGGGCCGAATGAAAATTTCTGCAGGAAAGTGAGGGAGGCCATCGAAATCCGCACGCGCCAACCTGAGCTGAACCGCGACACCGGCTACGACTTGCCCCCCCGTATACTCGACTGCTGTCACATGACTGCCGCCACCATGGTGGTCATGTGACTCTGAGATTTTCATTCGGCCCGAAGAAGTTGTTGCGAAAACAACGAAAGTCTCGCCAAAATGACAAGGTATTGGTTTCTATTGGTATCCATCAAATTCTTTGATTCAAATATAGTTCTGGTGTCACGTGCTGTTTCACAGCTAATCTAGAAAATATGTGCAAGTTTTGGTGAAAAAGCTTTATTTAATCAGATTCATCATTTATTGCAATTTTTAGGGGGTGGGTCAATTTGCCACCCAGGGGCATGATGATTCAAATATAGTTCTGGGATAACATGCTGTTTCACAGCTAAGCAAATGAAAAATAAAGAAATTATTAAGCAAAAATATGTGCAAGTTTGGTGAAACGGTTTCATTTAATCAGATTTTTTCAAAAATCATGTTGTTCTCGTATACCGTTTTCCCTCATTAAATGTCTCAACTCATTAAATATTTGGGTTTCAACTTCTTACTACTAGGATTAAATATTATATGCATATTATGTACTTGTGCCAGTAAACATACATGTTTGACTTATCATATCCCTGTTCTCTCTTCTAGCAAATTAGCTAATATTTAATTACACATATCTAATTAGGCCTACAAAAAATGATTGTTTGGTTCCGGTAACATGATTTTGAAAAATAGGTTAGTTAGGTAGGTAAAAAAAAATTTTTTCCTATTTTTTTCCAAAATTAGGTTAGTTAGGGGACGCTTTTTTTGCTCAACATAGAATAGGTCTCATTAACATTTTTTTTTTTTTTTTTTTTTTTTTATGTTTTTGCAAATTGAAGATTTAGATTGGTTGTTATAAGGAACACTGGAGTCTAGATGTTACATAGTATTTACTATCTGGAGAAAAAATATTATAAAGATGTAAATTGTTATGTTAGGATTGTTGTTATTTATCTACCTGATAAAGTGTAAATCATCTAAAACAAATACTTTATTTCAAAATACAACAATTCAAAATGAATGACAATTGAATAATGTGGTCTTCTATTTGATTCAAAACAAAATGGCACAACTATATGAGTAGTCAAATTCACAGTTGAAAACAATCTAACAAAAGTACTGCTGAAAAAGTTCAACCACACTACTTGAAGTCTGAAATTCTGAACACCATAAATGAAAGTAAGAAAACACAACCTCAGTGTACGATACCGTTTTTTCACATGCAAATGTTAGGTGGGTGTTAAAAACATAACGTCAACGTACCAAACATAATGAGACTAGCTGCACACCACTGCATGCTTTAACCACAGTCACACAACACAGCATCAACTCTGCTGCAACTATTTGAATGGCCGCAGGCGAGTCTAATAATCTGTGCCGCTATCATTTCACCAGCTAATCCGGCCAGTGCATGATTTCTAGTGAATATCAGTACTGTGGTGGCAGACTGAATAATATATCGTAGCAAAAAGGATTTTGCTTTACTGAATTACACCTGACTGCTTCTAGCGGTATTCTGCCAGAAATTTTTTGAAACTTGGAGTAAAAAATGTTGCATTTTGGGCAATCTGTTGACAAAAAGATCAAAAGATCTATATAGCTTGCTATTGGTAGATCCATATTGTTTTCTATAAGGAAAACAACCACCATAAATGTAGTCTTTTGGCTGCTATGTCAGTTACTATCTGTCCTACACTTGTATAATTAGTATTGGTCAATCAGCGGTTATATGTGTTCCATCCAATTTTACGGACACACTTTAATTTACCTGTATCAGAAAGCACGTGGCCCTCGCATCCATCATATGCTTTGTGACGGCAAACGTACACACGTATGCTCAAGCTTTTTACGCAATGCTGTTTATAGGACATGAAAGTTACGAGAACAGGAACTACCGTTACCAACCAGACTAAACTCAACTGGATTATGGAGTGAGCGATGATACAAGCTGTCCCAATGTTATGCTTATGGGAGAAATTGCGCAATACATTTTGAACGCACATAGCTCAATAAAACTTAAGACTTCAGCAATCTCACTTACATACATCACAGATAATATATTTTCCTTTCGTTCGATAGTAAAATATACTATAAACCATCACATTTAGTATATTTAATTAAGTTGAAACAGTGAAATCTTTGCATGATCATAAAAAGTCTACTGACAATATCAGCAGGCGAATTTGGTAAAAACACCTCACATATATATTGGATCATATCTCTCTTATACATTGTCGTATTAATATATAATTTTGATGGAAATCATCTGCAGTAAGATGCGATTCCATTCATATATATAAGTCTATGTAATTGTTTTAACTAAATAGTTTAATTTGACCATTAATCACATCCATCGCCACGCCTAACGCACAGCCGGCGCTTGCTGTCAAATGTATTGCCTATTACTCGAATTTGTCCAAATCAGACTCGTTGCTATATATTTTATTATTCATTATGATGAAAATAAGAAACGAGTCGTCTTTCAGAATGTGTGTACTGTTAATATGAAAACGCTTGAAAATCATATGAGCTACTAAAGGATTATTGTTCTATGTTTACTCGAATCGACTGACTAGACTCACGCCATTTTCTGGTCTGACGAAAACGTGTTGGTTAGCATGATCCAGTGATGGCTACATTCGCGTTAAGTACCCATTTAAATAACGCCTCGCTGAAGAAAAGTATTGAAACTGAAGAATCAACAGATAACAAATTTTTTCAAAAAATGCAGTTTTACGTCCAGGAAAAAAAAGGAAAAAGTAGGAAGAATCAGCATTGTAAAAAAAGTAGGAACTAATTTAAGTTATCACTTTACGTTGCCATCTTTGCTTATACAAATTTACCACGCATTCATGTGCAGAGGCTGTTGAGCTGGCTATTTCTGTGCTAAGACATTTTCTACAAACTCTCTCACATCTTTCTACCAAGGAAATTCTATCCTGTAGACATAGTGGAAGACAGGTTTTACAACCCTAAGCTTCCATTTAACTATATCAAATGGCCCTGGCAGGACTCGAACTCACAAACCCAAGTTTTGAAACCAGAATGATACTATCATCCCAAGCAGTGAGCTGTTACAAGGTTAAAGGTGTAAACATCATTTTGTACACATACACAGGTCATGAAGCTTTGATTAAAACAAGCAAACAAACAAAAGACAAACATTAAAAAGCAAACGAACAATCTGAAAGAAGTAAAGCCAGGGTAAGCTACACCATATCAACTTAGTCCATAAACACAACTAAGATGTGTTAGCAACTATAGAAACTGGTCATCAATATTTATAGATGGATCTAATTGTAAAAATAGCTCTTCTACAGATTCATGGTGTCTATAATAAACCCTTTGTAGGTAGCCTGACATTAATCACTGCAAAGAGCCCAAGTGATTGATACCAAAATTCTCAAAAGTAAAGAATGAATTTATGGAGAAAAAGGGTCTGAGAGTGAATACAAGGAAGACAAAGATCATGAATTGCGGTACTGATCTGGATCTTCCCCAGAACTCAGGCAAGGTCCCCTGTACTGTCTGCTGCACTAGAGTAGGAAGAAACCGTATCTTCTGAAAAGGCTGCAAGAAGTAGGTGCACAAGAAATGACAATGCCAGGGAACCTGAAACACCTGACATAGGACACAACTTTTAGACAATGCCAGGGAACTGCGAGACCAATTGATGGCAGACAACATGATGGCTGGCACGACATTGTAACCACAACAAGTGTGACAACAACCACAGACCTTAGAATGAACAGACTGGAAACTCGGCAAAAAGCATGTAACAAAGCCGTGTGCTGTTCTCCGTGTTAACACTGTCATGCTGCTGTGCTCTGTTACAGCTGAGTATGCAATGCGTGACTCTGTTATCTCTCCTTTTATTGATTTCTAATTAGTGTACTACCACAGACCTTACAATGATTCATTCTAAGGTCTTTGGTACTGTTATTTTTATTAAATTAATAACATTACTCTCGTAGAAATACAACAAAATAACAGTTATTATCAACATCGTGTTTCAGCTGTCAAAATCATTGGTGATGGGAAGCTAATTTTGACTATTAAAGTTTAGTGATGAAATATCTAACTAAAATTTTGTTATTGGCATGGATAGAAACGCATACTTCTATAGATTATACATATATTAATAACATATTTTTTGGGTGAGGTATGGATTGAAATATTACTGGCAAAAATCTACAATGGCTGCATCCTTTTTTGTTACACCTGTCAAATACTAGTTTTCGACAAATTTTGACTTTCAAAGTTTAGTACTAAAATGTTATACTAAATTTTTATAATTGATATGCTTGAAACGCATACATCTGTAGAGTATACATATATTAATAAAACATTTTTGGGTGAGATGTGGATTGATATATTAAGCAAAATCTACTTGCAGTATCTTTTACCAAACCCGCTTAGTGATGTTGTGGCTGTCAAATTGAACATCGAGAAGATGCACATTTTGATTATCAAAGTTTAATAATGAAATATCGTACAACTGTTTCATGATTGGTATGGTTGGAGACGCATATTTCTTCCAATTATACAGATATTAATAGAATATTTTTAGGTGGAGTATGGACTGGGATATTAAGCAAAGTCTACTAGCAGGTTTTTACAATGGCTGCCGTGCACACGGAAGTGTCATGTCGGAACATGTGAAAGGAGAGAAGCTGATCAAGAAAATTTATTACAGGACATCATATAATGCATTAAATTATGAAAGAATAAAGAGTTTGATAACAGACAGTGTGTACTTTCTTGTTTTCATGATATAAATAATAATGTTATGATAGGCAGCAAGATAGCATTTACATCTATTGTAGGTATTACAGTTGTTAAATCCACCATCGAAATAATGCCCATATTTACCTTCAAAGTTTATTGATAAAATGTGCTTCCAATTTTTTTAATTCATATGATTGGAAACGCATACATCTATAGAATATATGTATAATAATAAAATATTTTTGAGTGAGGTATGGAAGGAGATATTTAGCAAAGTCTACTGACTGTTTTGCTTCCCCACTCGCGTTTTTCTGTACGCGAAAATGCTTGATCTAGTGACGAATTAATGCTTCAAAATAAGCACACAGACCTTAGAATGAAGATAAGCTGTTATTACATAATAATCACGATGAAAAATATAGGTAACATTAAAAAAAGCAATGGTAAATGACCATTTCCCCTATTAAATGCATTGCAAACAGTACATGCAGAGCATTCTAACACGGAGAACAGCACACAGCTTTTGTTACATTTTTTTGCTATGAGTTGTATAGCAGCAGCCGCAAAACTTTCCTGTCTGTTCATTGTAAGGTCTGTGGAATGGAATGTTCTGATTGCATATTCAATGAAATCAGTTTTTTTTTACAAATTCATGGACTATGAAATTTCAAGCATACAAATTCATCACATTCATCACTTCACCGTGAAAAAATCACAGAAACATTTCATAAGTGAAATGACTTATCTTTTACATATTCCCTCAAAACATTATCTTTTTGTGCATTTGCTACTAACAATATACTTTGCCAACCACTGCACTGAAAAATGTATTCAAGACTTGAAGTCCAAAATATTCAATAAAGTTCTGAATCACTGAAGTTTTGAAGTTAGTGAGAATACGATTCCATCCATATATCACATGCCTTGGTTTATTACAGACAAATAAAAATATTTGAGGCTTCAAATTTGTAATGGAAAGTGCATATTATATTGGCAAATAACAGCCGTTATCGGTCCCCTAAAATCATTCTAGACCCGGCGGACTACCAGCTTCTAAATTTTACTATCCCTTCACAAAAGCTACTATCCCTCGGGATAGGAAGCAGGTGACAGAGAGGGATCAGAAAGACTGGAAACTCACAAAATGAACCTAATGACAAAGATATTTGGAAAGCAGCATTGTTTATAGCAAGCAAGCTACATGGAAGGGGGTCCACTGATATGGATGTTGCCCCAGCACCTGTGCGTTAATCAAAATACCAAAGATGAAGATGATGATGATGAAGTGCCTAACAACTGTTTAAAACAAATATCAAAATACTAAAAAAATTTGTAAAATTTAATCTTCAAGCATTAATGCTTTGTTATTTGAAAATAAAGAAAACACAATTAGATAAAAGAATATAAATAGTTTGGAAATTTGGTAAAAATCTAATCCCCTCAGCAAAGCATCAGTGGGATCGAGTCTAGAGACATAAAAAGAGCATCGAACATTTACATGCAAAACTATATCAAATGGCGCATTGTTTCTATATGTTGTCAATAGTTATTAAAAGCAAACTAATGTAAGTCATGTTGATGAAAGCTTTCCTTAGAGAACATAGGTTGATGGCTGGGTTATGGATCAATGAAACCAGACCACCCTGTTGGAAAATAACATGCCCACTAAACATCTTCTGTAAAAATACTTTACAAAACACAGTTTAAAACGTTGCAATATGTGATCATATTTTTTTTCCCAATTTACAAAAAAGTAGGAATAATAGGAGTTTTTTGAAAAAAGTAGGAAAAAGTAGGAACCATTTTAAAAAAATAGGAAAAAGTAGGAAAAGTAGGAAAAAGTAGGAACGCTGGAGAGCCTGCGAACATTTAGTCTGCGTCATTTTAGGGTAGAAAATCAATAAATCAATGTGTACGCACTGCGTTGTGTGCGTTACAGTGGCTACGCCACTGGCTAAAATTAATGTATTATTTTACTTCTGAATCCATTAGGTTCGAACGTTTTTTAAAAAAACACAATAAAATGTTTAGGTTCGGGGAGTTAAAATGGGTTAGCTCGGGTTACCGGAACCAAACAATCATTTTTTCTACGCCTTACTACTTATCATCTTCTCATCAAACTATTGGACTCTTCCACGTGACGATTTTCAATTACTCCATCATGATCTCCTAGGAGAAGTCGGAGCAATCCATCTAATATGTATGCACAAATTCAGTATCTTATTGGTCAAAGTTGTGTTAAGACTTCCCACTATTTAGCAGTGCTGCCATCTTGCAGATTAATTTGCGCCTCCGTCGGTCTTTTTACGAACTAGATGGATAAAAATCACATATCAGCCTCAATCAAGCGCACGTCGGTGTCCCAGATTTTGTATGGCGCTAACCATATAGAGGGTTCGCAGGCAAATATGAATATTTATGGTATCAAATTTGCAATGGAAAGTGCGTAGTATATCGGTAAATAAACATGCTTGGCATTGCTTGCTAATGAAATAGAAATAATATCACAATCCTTTTTATTTCTCATCTCTTTAACATCGAAATGTAAAGTTCAGCCGTTTTTTTTGTTGTTGTTTAAAACCTGAATAAGAAACTTAACTCCCCGGTATTTTGACAGGAATCACTATCAAACATAAAAATTGAAATCAAAATTAAACTTTAGAACAAAATTTTTTCATCTTATTAAAAATTCAGCCGTAAAAGAAAGCAATACACTATTGACAATGTTAAATATACAGCACCGTAATTTCATGTTTAAAACTAGAATTACAAAATATTCACAACAAATCTTAATAATCTATTCTGAGAACAAATTTGCTGCGGATTTGGATAAACTTACCATGGTCTAGCTTATTCAATTTAACTATCTTCTCAGCATATTCAACAATACTTGACATTTCGATCTGGAAAAAAATGCACATGGTAAGTTTTTCAAAGACAAATAATGTCACAAAGTTAAACTGGTGGCCCAATGTCTACTTTCAACAGGCAGCATTGTCACAACTACATGAGGAGTATTCAGCATATATTGCAATATTACTGCTTATACAGATTTGATTTGAATATTTATCTATTAGAGTGTAGTATGTGGACGGTTCAAAAGTGTGAGACCGGTTAATTGGCGCTACAAAACTGGACTGGCACCGGTTAACCGCAAATTATCAATCACCAAAGCTAAATCAACATTTACAATAATATGCTGGAAGTAAAGTGTAGTACCTACATTGTTTCAGAGCAGGCGAGCTAAAAAAGTAAGACTTTTTAAATTTACTTACACCAATGACTTTCTTAGCTCCTGCTTTAGCTGCAAACATACTAAGCACACCAGTACCACAACCAACATCCAAAACTATTTTGTCTTTAAACAGATGTCTGTTATGATACATAGAATTTCTGTAGGTTAGAGTTCGGACTTCATCCTTTAACATTTCCTACAACAAAACTGTATATGTGAAAATCATCAATAAAAATAAGGTGGAATATAGTTTAAATAAAAGTATTAGGTAACCCACAGTCAAATACCTCATGTATACCGAAGTGGGCATAAGAATCAAAGTAATAATCCTTTGAGGTCATCTCCTCAATTGTGTTTGGTCCATTTGATGTCATAGTTTCTCCTGAAGCATTTACAGCTGCGGACTGACTGGGGGCTGTCTGGAACGTAATCACACAATTGTTCATAGCCTTTGCCAAATTTGAACCCTGCAGACATAATCACAAACAGTAGTGTAGATTTACTAGTATAAACATTGAGTTTGTTTACTTGATCAAGAATGTATTGAGCATCAATTGGGGTTTCACAAAAAGGAAATCCTGTATTAGCAATGATTTGTTACAAAACTTAGAAAACAAATCCGTTTACAATGGTCAATGTTTTCCCAAGAATACATTGAATAGATCTACCGTATTCATTCTAATAAGCGCACAGTTCAACAAAAACACAAAAGATGTCTAATAAGCAAAAATTTTCATGAAATAAATGTAGTAATTACTCTGCCACATCCATTGATTAGTAAAATAAAAAATAATGATTGAGACTAGATGCAATACCTATGAACTTTATAAATTTTACAAATTTATGGCATGTACTGCCTTTATCAAGTTTAAAAATGACAATAAATAACAAAACAAGTAGTCGTCGAGAACGCCGTAAATCTCCCCTTCCCCGATCAGGCCATTTCCCCGATCAGACCATTTTTTAAAAGTAGGCCCAAGTACTCAAATATCAAATCACGCAAGGAGAGTGATATAGTCATACAAAATGTCAAGTTTGGTGATGATAGGTCAAAGTCTTCCCAGGAGACAGATGAACACAAATTCATAATAATTTGTTTTTAAAACACATCGTAATTTCATCAAAAGTAGGCCAAGGTACACCAACATCTAATCAGCTCTGGAGAGTGGTACAACGAAGCTAGATATGAAGTTTGGTGACGATAGGTCAAATACTTCTCCCTGTAGAGTGGTAACAAGGTTTATTACGTAACGCTCATAAGTTCGTAAAAAGTAGGCCAAAGTACACCAACGTCAATTCAACTGTGGAGACTAGTATAGTGAACTTAACTGTAAAGTTTAATGACCATATGTGAAATACTTATCCCAGTGCAGTGGTAACAATAGTTTTATTCGAATATTTCATAAATCTTTTCAAAGTAGGCCAAAGTACACCCATATCAAATCACATGAGGAGAGTGATATAGACATACCAAATGTCAAGTTTCGTGATGATTAAGTCCTAAACTGTTCCCAGGAGACAGATAAACAGAAATTCAATGAAAAAAGTTTGTGTTTTTCTCCCTGTAAAATGGTACACATCGTAAGTTCGTCAAAAGTAGGCCAAAGTACACCAATATCACGTGAGGAATGATATAGACATACCAAATGTCAAGTTTGGTGATGATAAGTCATAAACTGTTCCCAGGAGACAGAAAAACACAATTACGTAATAATTTGCTTTTAAAAACACATCACTTCATCAGAAGTAGGGCAAAGTACACCAAAATCTAATCAGCTCTGGAGAGTAGTACAAGGAAGCTAAATATGAAGTTGGTGACCATAGGTCAAATACTTCTCCCTGTAGAGCATTAACAAGGTTTATTACTTAACGCTCATCAAAAGTAGGCCAAAGTACATTGAAAAAAACATATTTCTATTTATTTTTATTCTAAACAATACACACATAGTCAAATATTTTTTAATTGTTACATTGAAAAGAGCAAATATCTTTGTTATAATCTTTATCCATAGCACATACATAAAACATGAAATAACGCATCAACAATGATTAACAAATCCATCTTTCTTAACAGTTAAAAAAAAAATCTGTCATAGTTTTCTGTGTGGATCAAATTTTGGGGGCAGGTGCGCTTGTTAGAACGAATAACTGTACGAAACTAAATAATTGGTTATTTCATAGCTTTATCTGTCTTAAATGGGTTTTATAAGTCATATAATATAATAAGTAATGTATACTTGTTTAAAGAATGCTTGATAAATGCATATATATGGATATACACGCAATTAAAAAACAGGGTTGATAGGGTTTCGTACAAGTGGTTTAAACATTAATGTATGAAACTGTACGTAAATATATTATCTATTTAAAAAAATGATTCATACATCCCACCTGATGCATGCATTTTTATAAATATATAAATATATAAGCTACATGAGAGATAATAATGCTTGTATAGCTTTTGTTAGTTAAAACTGGACAAAATTAAATGGCCTGTTTAGTTTAGCATTATATAAAGTGATTTACATTAACAAAACTGCAAATAATTCAAATAGTTCAGTTGGCTAATACATGCACATTTATAAATGCTATATAAAATATAAAGGACAGATAATATGGCAAAATATTTGGAAAGATTCATTTGATTGTATATTAAAAACACTTTAATTTCATATATTCCCTGACTTACATTCTCCACATACACGTATTTAATCTTATACAACTCTGTAATAATTCAAAGCCCTCTAGAATTGATATACATGTATATAAAAGCAATATTCAACCCAGTTATGTAATCAAATCATGAATAGAAGTTAGCACTTGGTCACTTCCAGTTATGGCAGCTAGTAAGGACAATGGTGTTATGTATTGCAGTTAATTATATGACATGGGTTAAGATTTATCTCGTTTTTACTTGTGTTGGAGAAGGATTTGTTTGCAGAGCTTGTTTGCGAGTCAAATAATTTGACATGAAATGTTTTTTGTTGCAAAAATCGAGTAAGAAGTGTCATATATGCACTGCATGTGATTCAGTAGTATATTCAACTAAATACAGATAATACAAATGTGAACAAAATCATTACACATAAAGAGCATCCATTGCTTTCCATCAATAATGATCATTAGTTTTGATTTTGTCCAGTTTTATCCAGGTTTTACCCAGTCATCTAGGTTTCGTACAGTTACGTACACCTGTACCGTACGGTACGAAACTAGTTTTAGCCGTACGAAACCCAACCCTGACTGTTTGACCAGAAATATAGCATTTCAGGAGTCCCTTAGAATTTTTCCTTCTCTTTGAGTCTTGCCACACTAGATGCCCGCGCCAGCACTTTAACATGCTTTAGCAGTTATTCGCTCACCTTATTCTGAGGTAGTGTTAATTTTGAATTTCATTAGTACGGTGTAAGAAAAAGGATTTGTATACATAAGAAACTTTTAAGAGAATACAACCACAGATTAACATAAGTAATGCACTGCTAATTCACGCTAAAGTGTTGGCACAGACATCTATGAATTTGACCATTTCCATGGTCCAATATTTACCTAAGTTTACTTATATTTATATGACCTTATAAAAATATCAGAACATGCCACCAGCCAATTTATAAATTTACCCTGCAGACTATAGGGTTAATGATGCCCTCTCACATCTACGGATCATTGCCCCCATCGAGGCTACATTCTTTTACGTAAAGAGAAATTGTAAATACATAATTTTCTTTGTAATGGGGGGACCTTTTTCTGACAGTAAGAATCTTAATAAACACATCTACAATTTGTCATCATAATGATGATCGTCAGCACCAGAGTGGCACAGGCTCAATTAATTGCTGAAGTTTTGTGTTTCAGAATTTCAGGATTGTATTTGCGCGGTTTTATGAATGTAATCTACAGATCGCAAGTACGCACGTGGGTTCCGCTGCACGCCGTCTTTTGTGATATAGGTGTGAATACATTTTTGATATGTACGTCTGACTATGTGTCAATATTTAAATCCGTATATATTGGCGACATTCAACTTCTATCTAAATTAAACTATGAAACAACGTCATGAAAACTAGCAAGATAATATATGTAATAATTTTTCCCGCATTTTACCTCCATCGATTCTGCCATTCTTTATCCAAACACCACAAGAATGTGTACTACGTCACAGACATTAACGGTCTCATACCTTTCAGATTCAAGGGCTCAGACCATCAAAGAAATGCATAATTGTAAGATCAATAATATTCATATTAAGGCACTGCCTTGGGGGGAGGGGGCGGTATTAGGGTTGCCAATCTCCCATCTCCCAATTTTTTGCCTCATCCTCCCATGTCCCAAAATTTTTCTGGCATCTCTCCCATCTCCCACTTATTTCAGCCATCTCCCACTTTCAATGCTGTTCGTCCCATCGTCGCAGATCCAACTCAAATATTGCTGTATTGACTTTTGTTGTTATGTCAAAAATATCAACCTTGAAGTAAAAAGACAAAAATTACAACAGGATCATTTAATCATTACTATGGCTATATCAATCTTAAAGTAATTACCTGCTCCTTCCCCTTTTCTCAGACATGGCACAATTTCGAAAGAACATGACTATTACAACCTGTTATAGTATGATATAGATCATTCCAGATAGTTAATGATTGCTCTAAATAGATTGTGATAGAATCGTGTGGAACGTTTCAGCAATGCATGAGCATTGAATTCTGGAAGTTCTAGATGTACTATTCTGATAGTATGTAAGGCAGCAGCCAAACATCTGTTCAGTTTAATCCTAGTTCATTTATAGTTCGATGCTAGTTCAATTGTAGTTCAATTATCGTTTAATACCAGTTTAATTATAGTTCAAGTTATGTCCAATTAGAAGTTAATCAATGTTACATGCTATATACATGCATCAATAAAGGATATATTTACACAACACATCTAGCTGTTTAACGAGACTTGCTGGAGATAAAAAAATTCTTAAAATGTGCTTGTTTTTTATTTTAGTATAAAAGTACAAGCATTTCCCTTTATAAAAATGTATAACACTTTAGGGGTTTCGGGAATAGATTTTGGTTTATGGACCATACAAAAGATCATGTATACAATTTCGGTACAGTCAAAATTAACATTGACTGAGTTTTTCATTGTATTTGTATGATCTTTTGTATGGTCCATAAACCAAATTCCATTCCCACAACCTTTAAAGTGTTATACATTTTTAAAAAGGGAAATGAATGTACTTTTATACTAAAATAAAAAATAAGAACATTTTAAGATTTTTTTTCCTCCAAATTCTTTTATCTCCAGAAAGTCTCCTTAATGTACTGATAGTGATTACACACGCTGGACCCACACAAACTATTTCATGGTGTCAGAAGTGGGATATTTTTCAATACAGTGATATTTCCAGTTCAATTGTCAAGAGTCAGGATTCACATTAACACTGTGGTATCCTTAGTTCAACAGGAATACATTTTCAAGTCAGCATTCAAATTAACACTGTGATATTTTGAGTTTAAAAGTAATACACTATCAAGTGGATTGTAGTATCAGTGACTTACATAATTGTGTTGTGAAGATTAAAAGGTCATTTTCAACAAGTGGAAGCCTTGCAATTACGCTGCAATAGTCCAATTCAAGTATCATGGCAAATAGATTCAAGCCACCCTCCATGGACTGGACTAGTTCAGGAGATGTTCTTAAAAGATTCCAGCTATTCAAGCAAAAGTGTACGTTAATCTTCGAAGGACCCTTCGAAAATGAAGACGAAGCAAAGAAAGTTTAGGTGAAGTTGTTGAACATGATTTTGTTAAGTTAGACGTTCAAGTACAAGGGTTTCTTGTTCAATGGCCTCAAAAGTTCAGATTCAATCACGACGAGTCCGAATGGACGAGTCGTGATTCGTCCATATTATCAAGGTCAAGAACGAGTCCTAATAACAAAATTCATGTTAAACAACGAACCCGGTTTTGTATTTATCATTCTGCTTTAAACGTTTGACATACGGTTTTAAAAGTAACTATCCTAAAAAAAACATGTTTAATTCTGGAATTTGTTGAGTAAATCCATATATGTAGATCGCGTAGAAATACACTCCATAATCACCACACTAATCATCCCGAATTTTCCCCGCTTCAAACACAATATCACGTTTTATTAATTGTCATCAAATATTCCAGTGATATTTTGAATGGTTTCCTCAATATATTCTTATCATCTGTTAAATGCGACATAAATAAGTGCGTAGGTCATCATATTTCTCTTGAATCAACTGTAGAAATCATGCGATATTGTCGACGTAAGATTTTTTTTCCGTCTAGATCTAGGTGTCAAAAAGGAGGTCACGGCTTAATAGCAAATCAATATGTTCTTAGGCCCAACATAAAGTAGTATTTACGCAGCATTGATAACAGTACTGTTTTTGTTGTCGAGTATATTCAAATTACATGCTTGAAAAAAAAAATCAAATTAATGTTGCAATGGATAATTTTATCATGAGGATATTTGTAGATTGACAATTATCAGATTGTGTGTGATTGCATTAGACTTCTAGCGGGATTGTGGATGATGTATTGACAGAAAAAATCAAAGTTCAAATTGAGTTTTTTAATTCATTCTGATTCTGAAGTCATGAAACGAACTGATTTTAGTATGTTTACCCTACATAGTAGTACATCATATAGAAGTCATAAACTGTGATAAGACAAAATAGAAGTGTGATATTTATACAAATGATACAAATTATACTAAAATAAATAAAGCCGGGTAAACTGATTTGATAGCAATCAGTCACTTTCACTGTCTGAATAAATCACAGGATTTATCCTTCTTCGTTTGGGCTGCTGACTGGACATTGTGACTATCTTGAAGAATTTGAAAAAAGTAGTCCGGCTGAGAACAAGCATGATAACCATAGTATCACCCCTCTTCGAAGAGGGGTGATAACCCTCTCCGGGTTATCGGGTACTTCTGGATCATGATAACCAATGAAATTACATGAAAAAGAATGATAAATATGATACTTACCACGATGACACCAGTGAATTAAGATTACCCTATAATATAAACCTTGATTCAATCAGCTGTCTTCACAGTCTTTTTCAAGAGCAAAACCAGATTTTACACTTGTGTCATCACCACAGATGTTTTACAGTCCTTATATTATCCTTCAAGTTTGACATTGTTCAAGATAACAGCATTCTGACCGGATATGGTGGAACAAGAATCAAGAACTTTGGAACCATCAAGATGAAAGTAACATTCAAGGGCAAATCAATTGTCACAAATTTCCACATTGTTCATGCTCCATGAAGCCCATCCATGATTGGATGCAGACAATCTCAGGAACTAAGAATCATTACAGCCAACATTCACAACGTAGATGCTTACTTCAAGTTCAAGTACTACGCAACAATATTGTACAAGGGATAACGTTCTCAAAAGATACAAAGGTTGTTTCGACAATATTGGATGCTTTCCAGGCGATAGGTACAAAATTCAACATATTGACAACCCTCAACCAGTCCTCCCAAAAGTCACCATCAACCTGAAATCAAACCCCCCAGATAATAACAAGCACAGGTTCTACGACGAAGAAAGATAAAGCAAACAAGTAAAACATACAACAGAAAAGTTAGAATAGATAGAGACATATTCAACATGGACCCTGCTTATGGGAGGAACACTCAAGAAAAAATTTGGAAACCAGGACCACGACCATTATTCAAGATCACGACGTCTCCAACAAAAGACAAGGCGTCATCAGAAATAATTGTCGTAAAGGGGGAGAAAGTGACATATCAACCAGAAACAGAGACGTTCCAACCAAAACCTCAAATTACAAGAACAGGAAGAGTAACTCAAGTTCCAGCCAAGTTCAAAGACCAGTTCCTGACATTGAATACAATAGTGACTCAGACATTGTTAGTAATTAAGCATATAGTTCATTCTTAATCAAACACAAAGAGGGGGATGTTATAGTATGATATAGATCATTCCAGATAGTTAATGATTGTTCTAAATAGATTATGATAGAATCATGTGGAACGTTTTAGCAATGCATGAGCATTCTGAAAGTTCTAGATGTACTATTCTGATAGTATTTAAGGCAGCAGCCACACATCTGTTCAGTTTAATCCTAGTTCATTTATAGTTCGATGCTAGTTCAATTGTAGTTCAATTATCGTTTAATACCAGTTCAATGTTAGTTCAAGTTATGTCCAATTAGAAGTTAATGAATGTTACATGTTATATACATACATCAATAAAGGATATGTTTACACAACACATCTGGCTGTTTAATGTACTGATAGTGATTATACAGGCTGGACCCATACAAACTATTTCACAACCTTCACTTTGTATAAATCAACACTATCCCTTGCTTTTAGTAAAATATGGTCTTGAACATTAATGTGCACAGGACAACTCAGTTTGAATAATCTTGTATTCTGAAGGGTGGTGTCTCTTTAAAAGCTGGAAGTATGAGACCTTGTGGTGTGACGTCAGAGTGGATGATGCTGTCAATGAGAAGAGAGCTCGATTTAAAACTTTCAAGGCCCTGATCAAAGCTGGCAAGTCAGGTGAAGCCAATATCAATATACTGAAGCAAAGCATAAGGCATAACGGATTGTTTGGGTTGTGAAGTTGGAAGCTGAGAAGGAAGTGTTCAGTGACATCTCTCCCAACGACACTAGAGTGTTTAAGAGAACTCTGACTCAGTGATACGGAAAAGATAAAGGCATGGGCTGAGACTATGCAAGATAGCTCAATGTTGAGTTCGCTTTGTGATCTGCTCATCATGGTCCCCGCCCACCCCCCCTGTAATCTGCCCACCTTTTCCAGTTACTGTAGAACATATTCCCAAGGCTCTCAGGAAGATGAAATGTAGAGCTGCTGGGCCTTGGGCCATCATGCTTAAAAGCTACAGAGGAGGAGGGTGTGGCACTGATAAGGGAGCTGGCTGAAATTGTCTTTTATGTTAGGGGCAATTCCTAGGGATTGAGAGAATTTCATCCTGAATCTCTACAAATCTAAGGGAGAAGCTCCTGACTTGCCAAACTACCGTGGACTCAAACCCAGCGACCTAGTAATGAAGCTACTTGAGAGGGTAATGGACTCTTTCATCCGTTCTACTGTCAACATTGACAAAATGCACTTCGGATTTGTCCCAGATCAAAGCACGACTGATGCCATCTTCACAGTGCGCCAATTACAAGAGAAGTACCTTGTTGCCAATAAACCACACAATCTTGCGTTTGTCGATCTGGAGGAAGCTTTTATCCATGTATCAGGAAAAGTCCTGTGGGGGGCACAGCTGGGTGTAGGGGTGAGGGAATGGGCAGTTTGTGCAATTCATGGCAAGTTTTCCAATGCCAGAAGTCAAGTGGGGGTTGAAGGACAGCACAGTGAGAAGTTAGGAGTGGCGGTTGGTGTGAATCAGGGCTATGTCCTTATCCCTCTACTATTTATCATTGTGCTAGAGGCCTTATCTGAGTTTCGATCTGGTGTGCCTTGGGAGCTACTTACTGTGTAAGGGGATGACCTGGTGGTCATAGCTGACTTAAAGGATTCTAGAGTGCATTACAAAGCTGAAAGCCTGAAAGGACACCATGGAGCAAAAAGATGTTAAGAGTCAACATGACGCTAAGATAATGGTGCCTGGTGTTGGTCTTGACATTCTCAAGGACTTTGGCAAGTGCCCATGTGCCGTGTGCCGTAGTGATGTAGGTGTTAACACCATCACCTGCTCACAGTGCAAGATTTGGTTGCTACACATGTCTAAGATGTCAGGGTGAAGCTTGTCTGATGGATGGTAGATCACATATCCAGGTTGAAGGGGATGGGTCCATGCTTGATGTAGAGCCCAATTTATGCTATCTCAGAGATATATTATGCTCAGAAGGATGATGCAAACTCCCATTCAGCACCATATGCAATACTGCATGGCGAAAGTTAAAGACGCTGCTCCCTATTCTGACATCCAAACATGTATCTTTAAACACCCATGGGAACCAGTGAAGAAATCTTTATTCGCTGAAAACAATGAAACAATATTATTGATTACATACTTAAACACTCTTTCTAACAAATCTTATTCTATATCTGTAGTAATTTGACTTACTCTCAAATAAAGACTATAACCCTCCAGTGACATTAAAATGGCGTATTGTTTATCCATCCGGGTACTGTGGTACATAATGCACTCCGACATTTCTTCATCCCCCCCAATTTCAATGTCTGATACAATAGAAGGCATAGAAATTAAAATAATAGTCATAACGTCTAGAATGAGGAAAAACAAAAGCTATTGACCAAAAAAAAAAAAAATGCGGCTAATCCGCTAGTAAGCACATGTAAATCAAAGCATACACACATAGTTATCTGCTAGTATAGTAGAGAATAATAGCTAATTGACATCGAACAAGCAAAAATTGAACACACTGTATTATCGAATTAACGTATCACTGTTCGTTATTCCCTAACAAATCATTTAAGATTAGGAACCTTCACTTGAAAGTCTTTGTACCTATCAGGTAGCGTCCCCGCATTAACCCTACGAGACCTAACAACAAGGCAAGGAGGATCAGCAAGGCTCTTGCTCATGGTAGCGTCTGAAAAATCTCCATTATCTAGGGTAACCCTAGGAGTTACGGTAGGTGGAGGAGGGGGGTCAGGGAGTACGGGCTTGGGGGGCGATCGTGGAGGGCTAATGGCGTGATTTATTGGAGGTATTGCCGGAGGTGTAGTATCGGAGGAATCCTGCGGCACCGGAGACGAGACACCCAACGTGTTATCATCAGAAGTGGACAACGGTGGCATATTGCTGTTCTCAACATATCGTGGCCTGGAGACTGCCTCCTGCGGCAGGCTGCTGGCGGGCGACATGCTGTTCTGCACCGGGGAAGAAGGCGTTGCCAGAGTAGCTGTGGGCGGGGAAAGGAATTGAATTGGCTGTGGTGGCTGAAACGAGACGATTTGGCGTAGATGGCGTCTGCTGCGTCTGACGATGCGTCCCGAGCCATATAACTTCACCAAGTACTGGTCATGCGGCAATTGCTCGAGGACCTGGCCAGTTCTGTCCCACTTCTTCGGGTGAGATCCACACAGATTCTGGATTCGGACTTGATCCTTAGCTTTAAGCACCGCCAAAGCCCGTGATTTGGTGTTGAGTTTATCAATCTGCTTTGCATACCGAATCCCGAGCGCAATCTCGCGATCATGCCAGGTTCTCCGCCAGGTGGTGGACACTGCAGGATTACTAAACAATGTCGTACCGGGAGGTACCGGAATGGCATCTCTAAGGGGTCGACCGAAGAGGATAGCTGCCGGGGAGAGCCCAGTCACAGGGTCCGGGGTGTTGCGGTACTGGAGCAGGCCTGCTACAACTTTGTCAGAGTCCAGTGAGCCGTCATCTCTGATGTTGTCAGATAGAAGGCGTTTCATCGATTTCACTCCGACTTCTGCCCTGCCATTTCCCTCAGAGTTATACGGAGCGGAGATCCGGTGGATAACATCCCAACGGCGGAGAAAGTCTTCTGTTAGTTCCGCAGTAAATTCTGGGCCACCGTCACTTGTAACTTCTTCTGGAACGCCGAAAGTGGCAAAAACAAACCGTAGCGTCCTGCATAATCCAACAGCTCCAGCAGCTTCATGAGAGTACTTGGCCCTAGCCAGATGAGGCCATCCGCTAAATCTATCAACGCTGATGAGGTATTTTGTTCCCCGGAGTTCGAAGTAGTCTAATACTATCGCCTGGAAGGGGTATTGAGGGATTATCGGATCGACAGGAGGCAATCTAGGCTGCGAGGGAGCATTGACATTACACGGGACACATTCTGCTCGAGTACGGACGATATCAGCGGTTATACCAGGCCAAAATACACACTGCTGTGCCCTACTCTGCATGGCTGATGTGCCTTGATGGGCAGCGTGTATTGCCTGGAGGATTCTGGGTCTCAGTGATCTGGGAACAATCATTCTGCCATCCAACATAACTACCCCATCCACGACGGAGAGTCTATCCTTATACTGAATGAATGGTGATACGTCAGGGTGAGCGTTTCTGAATTCAGGGAAGCCTGTCTCAATCAGTCTAATGAGTTGTTGGATGCTGACATCGGCAATGCTTGCCCGACGTATATCAGTCCAGGAGATGGCGCCGGACATATGCGCTACAGCCTGGACTGCTGCTACAACTTCGGCTTCCATGGAGTCATCATCAGGGGCAGATGCAGGATAGCGTGAGGTTGTATCTGAGGCAAAGTTGGTCTTCCCTGCGACGAAGTGTATGGAGAACCTCCATGGTAGAGTACGCTGTTTCAAGCGGAACAGGCGTTGGTTATGAATCTCGTCCAGTTGCTTATCGCCTAGGATTTTCAGCAGTGGCTTATGGTCCGTGGCTACACTCAGATCCTTACACCCCAATGTGAACCATTTTGTGTCTTCCAGCGACCATGCTACCCCCAAGCACTCGCCCTCAATGGGGGCATAGCGCTTTTCCGTGTCCCTCAAAAATCTGGACCCAGCGAGGATGACCTTCCAACCATCAGGACATCGGCAGTCAGGGAGGGTACTTGGGCAGTTGCAATATTTCTGACGTAACCAGTATCCGAGTCCAACACCAGAGTAATCGGTTTGTAGACACATGCGCCTGTTAGGATCGAAGATTTCAACGCCCTTCTTGATTGCATGAACGATCTCCTCTTTAGACTTCTCAAAAACTTCATCAAGTTCTTTTGTCCATTCAAACTTTGTTTTTGGGCTCAAGAGATGTTTGAAAGGTAGCATCAATTTAGTGATGTGGCCATAGTGGCCGACCTGGTTCACTAACCCAAACCATGCGCGGACGTCCGTGATATTCTTTGGTTTTGGGAATGAAAGGATCCCCTCTTGATATTTGGGGAGAGGCGTTACATCTGAGCCTGTAACACGGAACGATGTAAAATCTACCTGTTCAGCAGCAAACTGGAACTTCTCCGGGTTTAATACGACCCCGTTTATTCCACACAGCTCAAGGTATTCAATAACTCTCCACCAGTGGCGGTCACGGTTAGACTTATTATCATACAAGAGGGAGTCGTCAACAACCTTGAGCAGCCGCTCCACTGACGCGACGATCATGTCATACCTATGCGTGTAGGCGTCTCCACTTCCAATGAAGCCCTGTGGCGCACGGCAGCAACGCAGTCTGCCTAATTCAGTGAGGAAGGTGAACTTGTCCCTGTCTTCTGGGGCGATAGGAATGGAATGGTAGCCATTCCAAGCATCGAATACTGTCATGACTTGATCCTTGGGGATCCTCCGTACCTGCTGAGCGGGAGGCACCACATGATGAGTTTCCCTAGTGGCATGTTTGTTCAGCGGCTGTAGGTCTATAGTACGACGGGGGGCTTCCGTCAGCTTTCCCCGTGATCACCATGTTGTGCAGCCACGTATCTGGTACTCCAGGCGGTACTCTCTCAAGGACTCCGAGGGCAATGTCCTGCTTGAGCTGCTTGACCACGTCCTCCCGCCAATGGATAGGAACTTTGGCCGGTCGGCGGGTGATGTACGGGACAACAGACTCGTCGATGTTGACCTTCATGGGGGGTCCCTTCATAGCCGGCAGCGGCTGATGAGGACATTTGTTGAATGTAGAGGTGCTATAGCGGTTTACCAACCATTCCCGCATACGAACTGTGTTCTCAGGAGAGGGTTGGAATGGTAAGGACTCAGGAGGGCCTGGTGGTGGGGCCCTCTTAGGGCAGCCACATGGTGCAAGTTCGACCTGGTTGATAGACGCAGTAGCAGCCCCAATACTAGGAGGTGATGTTGCGGCTCCGACTTGAGGGTATGATGGTGGGATAATACCAAGCTGTTCCTGAGCATGTCGGCTCAGGTATAGGTTATCAACCTGAGGGCTGACATACGCCATCACCCGTGCTTCGTGATTTTTACCATCGGCACCTACAGCAGAAAGTTTGAGGAAGACCGCGCCCATAACCACAATGTCACCATGTGTTGCAGTGCGTATAGCACGTTTGACCGGAACCATCTCGCTGGTCTTTATCCCCATGTTGGCTGGAAGCGCTGGGTGTACCAGTACAGTCATGGCTCCAGTGTCAGAAATAAACACATCCGTTACTGGATGGGAAGAGGAGGGCGCATTGCGTTTGAGTTTTTGATATGCTGTGTGGTCAGTAGTAGCCTTGAGCGTGACCCGGGGGTGAGGCTTGGAATCTGCTTGGTACCAGCCGAGATTGTCATTGTACAGGAAGTTATCAACTGGTACAGAGTCTGAGCCGGCTGAAATACTTCCTGAAAAGTACACGGCATCATGATGATCTGTAGGAGCGACCTGTGGGGGCATGGTAAGGGGGGTGGTAAATACCGGGGGGTCAGACAGGGGGGCATCATTACCATTAGATTTTTCCACACTATTTGGACCTACCAGTGCTGAGCCTTGCCTTACCTCTGACTCCACGGCCCCAATGAAGTCCATCCCCGTGAAAACTGTCTCGTCGCTGATGGCAGCAGCTTGATCGCCAGTGGGTTGATTTCCAGTCTGCCTGGCCTTCGGTTTCTTCGTCGACGCCCGAAAACATTCCGCACAGAATTTCAGCTCACGAACCTGTCCGTAACGATTCTTTCCGAATTTAGGGGTGGACTTGGAGCACCTTTTGCATGAGTGCATATCACTAGAGTTGCAGTTTGCGCTGGCTAGACTAGAGCCGGCGAACCTCTTGTCCTTCTTATATGCCGAGATGCTCGACACACTTGAAATGCTATCCCCATGTGCTGTGGTAGCCCGAAAAGCCCGTTCTCGAGCCTCAATGATTCCTAGGGTTTCAACTAGAGTTTTTGTATCAATGTTGGTGGTACCAAGGACGTCTCTTTGGATTTCGACGGATGATAACCCATTGAGGAGTTGGTGCCTGACCATGTTGTCAGCATATGAGGTTTTCTGATCGCAGCCATCCTTACTGCATGTGACCTCAAATTCACATGTCACGGCCTTACCACGGAGACGGGCACAGAAGGCCCGGGCCCCTTCGCCGTGGCCTTGCTTGGTGTTCAGCAGTTCATTTACACGGACTGTAGTTGCAACATCCAGCACGGCTAGCTCGCGTATGCGCTCCAACATGGTTTGCTCGTTGATATCACTGATGTCACTGTGGTATGAAATCAGCTGATCCTGTAGAGAGTCCTCGCAACAATTGAGAAGCTGTCCGGCTGACTCAGAAGGGGCTATTACCATTGACTTTTTCCACAGTTCATACCTCTTTGACCATGTGGCGAATTCCTCTGCCGATATACCTCTAGCCACTTTGGGTCTGTCCAATTTTGGGGGTTTCTGTTTATCACCAACTGAGCGGACATGGACTTGAGTGTCATGAAATTTTAGTAATTCCAATGCCATAGCCAGGGTGTCTGCCGTCTTGGATACTGTGCATCCATTGACTTCACAATCTAGTGTGACAGGCATTTTCAATGTGTAGTTCTGATGAAGGTAGATCTAAATATACTCAGTGACAGATGCGACCGTAGAGCACGCCACGAGTTGATGACGAATAAAGATGAAGAAATAACTCCTTTCTTGCCAGTGAAGAAATCTTTATTCGCTGAAAACAATGAAACAATATTATTGATTACATACTTAAACACTCTTTCTAACAAATCTTATTCTATATCTGTAGTAATTTGACTTACTCTCAAATAAAGACTATAACCCTCCAGTGACATTAAAATGGCGAATGTGGAAATTATATATATAAGTACTTCATGTCAAAGTTGCTTGTAACAAAAAAAAGTCTGTAAAAGGTTGCCCCTTGAAAAAAATATGTCACAAAATCTCAGTTTCCCATCTCCCACTTTGTTTGGCTATCTCCCAATTTGGCTGCCTCATCTCCCATCTCCCAATTTTTTTCAGGCCAATCCCCCGTCTCCCAAAGTCTTATAAATCCCCCCATTCGTCATTTGGTCTCAGACCACCAAATCAATACAAAATCAGCAAAAAATTCAGTCCGAACACATGGGTGCTGTGGGAAGTTGTTATTACTAAAAAGTAGATGTGGTTCCGATTATTTACTGATTATTGATATGGTACAAAAATTAAGCTTATACCCAATAGGTGTCAAACCAGTTATTTTATTTAAATATTTTTGAATTGTTAGTGCACATGGTCAGTTATAAGACGGCCATGTATCAAATAGAATAGTGCTAGACTACAGAGGATTTCAAGGGGTAGGTCTCATCTATGGCTGCCAGAGCTCTGGGAAGGTGGTTATGCCCATATGAATTTTCTCCTCAGCAACTGGAAATGAAATACTCTGTTGAAGAAAAATAAGATTATTGGCCAGCACTCAAAGCTAAGCAGGGTAGAGGGGGGCTGGTTATTACATTGTTAATAGATCTTACAATTGAGCATTTGTTTGCTGGTCTGAGACCTTATAAAGAGTCTCCCCGTAAAAAAGACCAAAACGTTTTTATAGTTTTGGGCCTGTAAAAAAAATAAAATTAGTTTATATTTACAGGTAAAAAATCCACCAAAAGGGACGAAAACCACTTAAGTTAAAAAATTATCTGATCTTGAATCATGGTCGATGCGGAACTGTAAATTTCAATTAAGGAATAATGGCCATACAAAAAGCCAAGGGGTGGTTTTCAGGTGACAGATCTACTGGTCATGCATCTAGATTCTAGTCTTGTAAAGAATAGTTTAGAAAATTAAGTAGTCCTAACAAACCAAGACCAAGAATACAATATTTTAGATCTTATAATAGTATTGTGTGTAAATATATAATCATATGGGTCCATGTCGTGACAAGTGGACGGGTGCTTTGTAAATTGACCCAATTTGGGCAAGCTGATAAAATCTCTAACTTGTGACTAGCCCTGACCCAAATTCACCGCTATGGCAAATGTCTGCTGCAACAAGGTCAGCTGCTAGCATTGTATACAAATCTACCTCTGAGCCAGGCTAATGAGCAAATTGCACCCAGTGACCTTAGAATCCAGACACCATATCTATTGATGTTCCCACATGAAGTAAAATATAGCTACATGTAGTTGTCTATATATTACAGCATTTTTACTTACCAGATGATGTCTGGCATAAGTGACATATTATTATGCATGCACTCTAGAATACCCACATTTTGATATTTAAGTGTTTGATATTAAGTGTTAGGGACTCTCTAAAATTTAATGTGGTGATTAGTTTAAAATTTTAATAATATTAAGTGTATTAATATTCTAGTTCAATTTAATTATGTAACATTTAGCATTGTATTATTGGAATTTAATTAACTATATTTGTGAAGTATGAATGTCCATACCTTAAATTATCCAGCTTCCATCTTATTAGACCAATATATCTAGACATTCAAGGACATTCCTACATCCTAGTAGAATGCACCTGGTGACCTTCAGTGGTCTGGTATGATGAACCCAAATTGTCATTTTTTGTGTAAAAATGTAACTTATTTTGAAATCATTACTAGTCAGTCTCAGAAATATATTTATATCTAAATTTTTGTGATTTTATTAGAAGAGTTCATGAGCTATTCAACCCTATTTTTGGTTTGTCTTAGTTGCAAATAGTTTTCATGTAACTAGAGTTTGTAATATCCATTTTAGCACAGATTTCATATCTAGACAGAATTCAGAACTAAGAGCCCTTTCCCACTAGATTCATCCCTTGGGTGCCTCCGTGCTACTGCACTTGTCTCAATATAAGCAAGAGGTGGATCTGGTGGGAGTTATTTTTTTATCAGTAGCCAGTTTAAGAGCCAGGTACATTAAGTGTTTGAAGGATATTTGTCAATACAAAAATGATTCGTTTTTGAAACAAGCACCAAGTTGCACATCTTGAAGATCGAATTTGTAAGAAAATTAGGGAGTGTTGTTAGTATTGATGTCAGTCAAAACGAGGTTTTGACAGTGTCCTATTAAGAGAAACTTTTAACTCAAGATCATTTGTAGGGAACAAGTATGCAGTCAGTCACTAGCCCTCTAAGCATGTACTATCAAAGTATATCCATTTCTCGGGAACCAGCGAGTACGACACGAAACCAGTATGACACCGCATTTCGTGTCGCAACCTCTCAAAAAATCATACCACTACGACACCAAACGGCGAGCGAGTACAACACATACTGTTTGCATTGTGACTGTCGGACAGTGTTTTACGCAGATATAGAGATATAGTTGGGTCACCATTTATTCAACGTATTATTTGCAGATTTTAAATAAATCACATAAACTAATACTATTATTAGACGTTAATGTAATCCATTGTTTTATTTTAATATGACTTACATAAGTGTACACTAGCGTACAAATGTAATCCTTTTCAGCTAATCCTCTACTTTATCCTCCACTATATAAAGCCCATTGTTCACGCCAATTGTCCTTATTGTTCGGCGGGAATACATTTAGAAAACACGATTTTATATAAAACTTTAAAAAAAAACTTTGAAAAATATTTAAATTGTCATTTACAATGGATAAGTGCACGAAGTGTAATTTAAAAGTTGGACCACATCAGTTTGGAATAGAGTGTGATGAGTGTTCTAAATGGACTCACATTTCATGTGGAACAGGATATACAAAAAAAAACATACATTGAAGCAGTCAAAGGTATGTATATATCGAACTCTGTAATTTTATTTGATAGTGAAAATTCTAATAGTACAGTAATGCATGTAAAATGATAATATGTAATAGCTTTATTAGTTGTTTTTAATAATATTTTTAGAGACCCTTTATTTTTTATTTGTAGATACCGAAGATTTACCATAAGTTTCAGGCATTTTAAATAACCATAAGTGAAATAATATAGAACTTCATGCAAAAATTTGTAACGAAAAAAATTTTAAACTGGCCCCTTGAAAAAATATAAAATTCTCAGTTACACATATACATTTGTTTGGACATGTTGCATACATCCCCATGAACACTAATTTAAGGCCAAAGTCATGCCATAATATTTCATCCCATTCGTCATTGTCAAGACCACTGCAAATCAATACAAAATGAGCAAAAATTCAGTCCGAACACATGGGTGCTGTGGGAATAAATAAATCCCTAAAAGTAGATGTGGTTCCGATTATTTACTGATTATTGCCCTTGGTGAAAAGGAAACCTTATACCCAATAGGTTTTGTCAAACCAGTTATTTTATTTAAATATTTTTGAATTGTTAGTGCACATGGTCAGTTATAAGACGGCCATGTATCAAATAGAATAGTGCTAGACTACAGAGGATTTCAAGGGGTAGGTCTCATCTATGGCTGCCAGAGCTCTGGGAAGGTGGTTATGCCCATATGAATTTTCTCCTCAGCAACTGGAAATGAAATACTCTGTTGAAGAAAAATAAGATTATTGGCCAGCACTCAAAGCTAAGCAGGGTAGAGGGGGGCTGGTTATTACATTGTTAATAGATCTTACAATTGAGCATTTGTTTGCTGGTCTGAGACCTTATAAAGAGTCTCCCCCGTAAAAATAGACAAAGTTTTTATAGTTACGGGCCTGTAAAAATAGAATTAGTTTTATATTTACGGGCCTGTAAAAATATCATGTCCCTACTTTTTAAGGGACGAGAAAACATTTAACTTAAGTTAAAAATTATGTAGATCTTGATTCTGTATCGATGGCGGAACTGTAAATTTCAATTAAGAATACTTTACGCCATAGCAAAAGCCGTGGGAATTATTACAGGTAGATCTACGCCGTCACGCATCTAGATTCTAGTCTTGTAAAGTTTAGTTGTAGACAATTATGTAGTCTAACAAACCATTCAAACCAATGAATTTAATATGAATAATGAGTCTAGTAATAGTATTGTGTTAACCAAATACATATGGCTAGTATCGATCTTAATCTATACTCTAGTCTATGGGAAACCTAGACTGAGTCACGTATTTGTGGTTAGTATTGTGTAGTATATCAAACTACTGGTATAACAAAATTTACTGATATGACATTTGGCTCATGTATGTTAGCCAAGTATGTGATAAATGTCATTTATTAAATGACAAGCCACAGTACTTAGTACTATCATTCATCATATTAGAAGATGGTTAAGGATAAGACCGTAAATGCACAAGACTGCCCATATGCCACATGTCAAATTTAATAGTTTCATGTCATTGTTCATGCATTTGGCTATGCCTAGTAAAAATGTGATCTTGAAGATCGAATTTGTAAGAAAATTAGGGAGTGTTGTTAGTATTGATGTC
>CM032663.1:25652688-25673049 GCA_019095985.1 Streblospio benedicti | reverse complement strand
CGAAAAACCGTGGCCGGGTTTGCCGAGTAGTTGCGTGGCTTGTTTATTGAAAAAGGTGGGTGTTTCCTTTGAAATTTAACCCGCTTCCCCCGGAAAAATTTGGGAGAAACGTTGGCTGTGCTTTTGGCGGATACCAGGATTGTTCCCCACTTCTGTGGCTTGGGTTGTGTTCCCCCCCCAACCCTCGAGGCCCCAAAGCCCTCCCCCCCACCTTGCCCCCCCCCCGGGGGGCCCCCTTACCCACTGCCCACCCAAACCCCGGCCCTCCCCCCCCTTAGCCCCAACTAACCCCAGCCCCCATAACCCTAAACTTCTTCCTGGCCAAAACCCCCCCTTCCCATTTTCCTAATAACACCCAATTAGAGCCACCCAAAACCCCCCCCTACCCTTCCACCCCAACCGGGAAACCCCCCCCCCTCGCCCCCCAAACCCGACCCCCTCCCCTGCCCTGGAACCACCCCCCAACCCCCACCCCCAACCCCCCCTCCCTTAGACCCCCCGTGCCGGCACCGTGCCCCCGGCGCGGATAGTTGCGTGAGGACAGAAGTGATGCCGGCGTGTCGCGTTGTAGTGGTCATGGACGAGTGGTCAATCGTTGGTGAGTGCCCGCTGCTTGCTTGTTTGTGTTCCACCCCACACACCCAATACCCCTCAACCCCCACCCTCAGACCCCCAGACCCCCCACCCTTGACAAAGACATATAGACTAGGTATTTCAACCCCCCACCCACCCCTGACCCCTCACACACCCTCAGAATTTTTCACACACCCCTCCACCCCCCACCCTCACCCACCCCCACCCTCTCACTATGAACCAATTTGTGCCCTCACCCACCCTCAGACCCCCACCCTCACCCACCCTCAGGTCCCCCCCCCCTCACCACCCTCAGACCCCCCCCCCACCCCCTGACCCCCACCACTCACCCCCCCCCACACACCCCCTCAGACACCCTCAGACCCCAGACCCCACCCACCCTCAGACCCCCCCCCTCACCCACCCTCAGACCCCCCACCCTCACCCACCCTCATGACCCCACCCTCACCACCCTCAGACCCCCCACCTCACCCTCAGACCCTCCCCACCCTCCCCACCCTCAGACCCCCCACCCTCACCCACCCTCAGACCCCCACCCTCACACCCTCACCCTCAGACAGAAGGACCCCCACCCTCACCCACCCTCAGACCCCCCACCCTACGATCAGCATCAGACCCCCCCCCACCCCACCCTCAGACCATCACCATCCCCACCAAAAATATCTTTTAGTAGCACAGACAGTGGTAGTGGTTTAAAGACCCCCAAGTAAACTTTCTCAGACCCCCCCCCTCCACCCTTCACCCAAAGACCCCCCAGTAAAAACCAGACCCCCACCCTCACAGACCCTCACCCTCAACCCTCAGACCCCCCAAAGACCCCCTCAACCCACCCCTCAGAACCCCCCACCCTCACCCAGTGACACCATCTCAGACCCCCCCCCTGGCTGACCCTCACACCCTGACAGTGACGATGACCCCCCATGACAATGGTTATTTCCCTCCCAACCCCCACACATCCCTCAAGACCCCCCACCCCCATTCCCACCCATCTGACCCCCGCCCAAGACCCACCCTCAGACCCCCCACCCTCAGAACTCAGACCCCCCCCCTCTACAAGTCCCCCCTACAAGTACCCCTACAAGTAGCCCCAGACCCCTACTCACCCACCCTGACATGATTGTGACAATTATATTCCTCTATAAGACAATCTCTCTCTATTTGATGTATCATCCAACCCCCCCCCCCCCCCAAGTGATGATACATGAAATATTGACAAAGACATATAGACTAGGTATTCTAAAATGTGAGCCTGCATTATTACAACATGAATTTTTAGTCAGCTCACGCCCTAGGTACTTGTCGCCTCCACTATGAGTACACAAGTTGTGCATGTCGCCCTGTTTTTGCCACATGGACGCCTGCAAGAGTCATGTACATTTTTTTCTTACTATTGTCTATGGCTTTCAGACACAAGATGCAGGTGTGACAAACTCATCGACTCTGGTGCCCAAGTTCACACAGAAGTGGTGCCGGCACTGGCAGATTGTGGCTCCGCTCACAGTTACGATCAGCATACCATTTTAACAAGTACAAGACCATCTGCATCTATTTCAAAAAATATCTTTTAGTAGCACAGACAGTGGTAGTGGTTTAAATTATGTGCCAAGTAAACTTTCTGAACTAGGATTAGGATCTTCTGATGAAGAGTGAAGAAAAAACCACTAAAGAAATGAAAAAAGAAAAGAAGAGGAGGAAGAATAAGAAGAATAAATGAATTGTCATGAGGGGTATAATATGAGAAATGATGAATCGAGGTGCAAAGAAGGATCCAATGATTGTCGCAATGATGAATCGGTATACTGTCGCAATGAGACGGTTATCAGGCTATTAGCTAGACTCCTGATTGAATTAAGAACTCTGCAACCTACTGAGGAGTTGAAGAGCAAGATGAACAAATTGAAACAGAACCAGCAAAACTGCAAGCCCCATCCAATGCCATAAAATTGTCTTATGACATACAGAAACTCTGTCGCATGAAAATTCAGCTTTCTATTGACTCAGAAAATAGAGTAGTGGGGGAAGAGAATAGAAAAGCAACCAAGAGATTTATGGACAAGTATAAGGCAAGCTGGGAGGTAGATGTAAAGAAACGAGCTCGCCACGTTTTGAGGGAGAGGAAACTTAATGCAATGACAGAGCTACCTGATCCTGCAGACATAGCCAAGTTGGCACAGCATATGCAGGAAAGAATGCAGATGATGGAGTCACCACTAACCTATGATGAATTCAGGACGTGTCAATATCTAACTATGGCCCGTCTGATTGCCTTCAACAGACGCAGACCTGGCGAGGTACAGGTGATGAAGTAAGTAACCATTCAGTGCTACATAATAAGCTGTATTCATGTTTTAACTATGCTCACATTTTTCTAATATTTCAACCATCGGTACTCACGTCACATATTGATACATTGAACTGAGCAAAATGTATGATTTATTTTTCAGACTGGTGCAGTACAGGAAAAGGACAAAGGGTTTGAAAGGTGTTCATCAGAGCCTAATCGATCAGCTGGATCCGGTTGAGAAGCAACTGGTTGCGTCCCAGGAGGTTATAGAAATACGAGGCAAAGTAAGTACCTCCAAATGAGTTAAAATCTTCAAACTTGGTTGACTGTTTACATTCATCAAGACCATGAGGAGTTTTTAAGTTTGGCTATTTGCTACGAAAAGTGTATGTTCCAGGCAGCCATTTAAATTTTTGTAAAGATTTCAATTGAACTACAGCATTCACGCTTGTTGAATATTTTCCTTGCCCATATGTCAACATTGTTCTAGCGACGCTGTCTTTGAACACCATCGATCTAGTTTTAGGCATTAAGCACCTACAATTTTCAATTGGAATTTGAGGTCTTCACTGAAATAGCTTCATCTCCATTTTCAGAAAGACAAGAAAGTGCCTACAATTATTCCACCAGATTGTATCAAACCCATGCAGTATATCAACGACGTTGATCTCCGTTCTACATTCGGAGTGCGTTCTCCCTATGTATTCGCATCAAATGCACGTAAGAAATTTAAAGTTTTAATGTTATTCAATTGAATCATGTATGCATGTATGATGTTTTCTCGTACCTTTCAATTCTGTCTTTAGTTTTCAATCACTAAACCGGAGCTTGATTGCATACTTCTTAAATTTACCATTGCAGCTGGAACAGTGCTTCGTGGATATCATGCGTTGAAGTTGGCTGTACAAGGCTGTCCCGATCTAAGCGCACCTGATCTTTTGATCGCAACTGCTATGCGGAAGATGATGGCCTGTGTTACTCAGGTAAGCCGAAGATTTGTGCAAATTGTGCAACATGCAGATTTAGAATAATATAATTCATAACTATGAATTACACTGTGAATGACATGATCTGTGTGATTTCAGGGGTCAAACAGGATTCTTTCAGTTTGAATAAATATATTTGAAAGAATATAAAAAAATTCTCTTGATTTTGCAGACCATGGCCCTCAGCGCGACAGACATGAACCAAGTTTTGAATCACTTGGGCCATACTTTCGATGTTCATCGAGATTATTATCGCCATTACAGCACAATAGGTGAACGCCTCGACATTGCAAAACTGTTGCTTATTCAAGATCTAAACCGAGTCGATGAGTTCAAACATAAGGGACTCGATCAAATCGACACAGAAAAAGTGCACCAAGTCACCTTTAGAGGTAATTAGTTGATATATACTTTGCCTTCTTCCATAACATTCCATGTGCCACCAGTTTTTTTATGATTCATTTCACTTTTGCTGTGTGTCTTTTAAACCTGTGCATTCAATACGTACCGGACAGAATAACTCCATGATATTTGTTTATATAGGGCTATGCTATATTACAGTAGTGTGGGGGGCGGGGCAGACCGACTTGAACAACCTCCCTTCCTCCAACTACAGTAGAAATGGAATAGCCCCTATTATAAATTTATATGTTATATTCAGAACTTGTGGACGTGGGCCAAGAGTCAAGGCCAGATGTTGACGAGCCGGAGGAGGCAGTACACCCGGATCTTGCTGTAGATGAGGATGAAGATGACGAAACACCGCTGTTCTCGGAGCCGAAGCATACTAAACGGCGCCGTGAAGCAGAGGAAATGGGCGTGGATGTGCTCTTGGACTTTGAAAACACAAGTACAGGTAATTAAATCTTAGCGGGAATGATAATCGAATACTAATTAGGGCTATTCCATTTTTACTGTGGGGGTGGAGGTGGGCGGCACGTTTCAAGTTGGGTTGCCCCCCCCCTATTTGAGGAGTAAAACAGTTTGAGATTTTACATTTTAATGAATATAAAAAGTGGAATCTTCATAAATCATTCAACCTTTTTCTTTACATGATTAACCCTCTTATTGCCGCTGTCGCAATATTGCGACACACGTTTTATTACCCCCCAGTGCCGTGGCCGCAATACAGCGACCACAAAACTGAAAAAACAGTCATGTTTTATGAGTGGTTTCCTGTCAAAATACCGGGGAGTTAAGTTTCATATTCACGTTTTTAAGAACAACAAACGCCTCAACTCTACATTTCCGTGTTGATTTCCCGAGAAACAAAGAGTATTATGATAATATTTCTATTTCATTTGTAAGCACGTTTATTTGCCGATTAACTATGCACTTTCCATTACAAATTTGAAGCCTCAAATACTCTTATTTGTCTGCAATAAACCACGGCATGTGATATATGGATGGAATCGTCTTCTCACCATCTTTACATTGCCACTGAAATAAAATGAAGAACTAGACTCTTTGTCAACAGTATTCTTGGCTCAAATCTGAAAATACAAAGATCCACACACACTATATGTACAGTAGAACTTCCAATTAACACCACCTCTATAACAAGACCACCTTATAATACAGCCTCTTTTCGCGGTCTCAAACCTTCATAAAGCTACCAAAATGAGCCTCTGTATACAGACCACCTCTCCATTGAGAACAAAAACACTGGTCCCAAATGTGGTCCTGATAGAGAGGCTCTACTGTATGTTCTACTGACGCTAAAACAGTTCTCTCGAGTTAATTGTACCTTTTTCATTAGGCTAGACAAAGCTCTTGAGAGAAGAGCGAAAGTCTTGCCAAAGACAAAATGGCAGGTTCCAATAGGTAGCTATATAATTACCGGTAAACTGTTTATATAATAGAACCCAATAGAAGCTTACATTCTGTAATCAGTACCTGTTTGTGTAGGACATGCATCTGTTGAGCTGCAGAAAGAACGGCGAGAACTTTGGCGGTGGCTGGCTGAGAGCCACAGCGAATGCGATGCCCACGTCGTCCACGAAGTAGGGCACGACTAGGACGTAGAACGTGAGCGTGTTGACGATCAGCATGCGCTGGATGTCCGTGCGGTCTCTGATCGCCTGCGGTCAAGGGAAAGAGATTATTGCACCCTAGTATAGAATTATTTGCACATGCAGTACAACCTCCGATTAAGACCACATCTCATAGGCAGATCCAGGGTGGGGGCGCTGGGGTTCAGTAGCTTGGGACCCCTTTTTTTCCCACCAAAATTCTTCTTCATTTTCATAGGGTTTTTCATGAAATCCCAAAGTGCCCCCCTCCCACCCTTTTCCAAAAACCTGGATCTGCCTTTGCCTCTTTTATTGAGACCACCTCTACGGCCCCAAACTTTCATATAGCTACCAAAACGAACCTCAATATAGAGACCATCTCTATTGAGACCACCTAGCACTGGTGCCAAAGGGGGTCCTAATAGAGAGGTTCTACGGTATATATATTTTCAGTTTCAACATTATGAGTATAAATCAATTGGCTATCTCGAATATTGGCTTTGGAATTTTACTTTTATCCCAGTAATAACAGCGCTCAGTATTTTGAAAACCGGAGACGGGGTGGGCAGTGAGGTCAGTTTTTCTTTTGCGGGTTTTTTTTAATCGTCCATTGAATGCCGTTGTGAGGTTTCCCTGGAATTTTCATATGTAACCTCTCTTGTAAAATCGAGAAAAATACTGAGTTTCTACTCTAATGTAAACATTTTCTGGATATTGCACTTTGATTAGATTGCAGGCCTTTGATTTCTGTCCCTGCACAAGTAATCTCAAACTTAACTTACGCGATAACTCTGTTCGATTCAATATACACACAAAACAAGATCACGAAACCTCACCTTTGCATCTTTCGACCCCATTGATTTTGCCTTTTTAGATGTTTTCCACAAGACACGAATAATGAGACCATTCAACACCAGCGTGATCACTGAAGGAAGCAGCAGTTCTGAATTATGTACTGGTATAATTCACATAAAATAAAAGTTAATGTAAGTAGAGTTGAGCAGTGTGGCCTAATGTATGCCACGTGCAGAAAACATAGACCCAGTAATGAAACCTTTCTCAACCATATGGAGCTCAGATCAAGGTTTTAGCCAGTATTCATTGTGCATTTGAGTATATCGTGTTGATATTAAAATACGCTCATATTTGATGCATTCGGGTGTATGGCTAGCAACAAATCCTGTTGATGGAGTGTTAATCTGTGCCCCCAAAATAGAAATTAATGAAAACAAAGATACACAAACATAAAGACATGTGTGCGAATACACACAGACAATAGGCACAGAATTGACACACACACACACACACAGCACACACACACACACACACACACACACACACACACACACACACACACACACACACACACACACACACACACACACACACACACACACACACACACACACACACACACACACACACACACACACGCACACATTTACCTGCACTAATGAAGAACGGTATGAAAGGGAACGCGTAGCACTGCAGGTTGAACGTGTTGTAGAAAGTGAAAGGCTGCACGCCGCATTTCACGATACTCTCAGGCAGACGACCAACATCATCCACGTCATCAGCGTACACCAGTGTGAATCGCCTCCCATCGATGTAGTAGCCGCAGGGCAGGACGAGCAGAAAGGACAAGATGATCATGAACACGATGTAGAACTTGGTGCGCGCTTTGGTGCAGATTTTGGCTCTCTGCAGAGGCCAGCAGACGGCAATGTAACGCTCGAAGGTGTAGAAGAGAATGCACATCTCTGAGATCTGCAGCGGCACGTAGATGGAGCTCATGAGCACCTGGAAGTAGTGAGATGGAGGTGCTGTTGGGAAGTTGAGACGCATGAATGATAAGTCATTTATGGGTTTTTATATTCACACAAGATTTTTATATTTTTATACTGAGGGGGGTCATAGATCAAAAAATGTGATTGGTGATATGCCCTAAATGGACAGTGAGGATTTTGTGAATTGAAATAAAAATATTCCAAATTTTACAAAATTGATCAAACATGATGATTTACAATGTACTTAAATGTTATCAGTATTTACCCAGCACTTGTAATGAACACTTTTGAAACATGATGGCGTGGGGCAATAGTTTCTTAGAATCGTGATAAAAGTACCAAAATTTGCATGAACACCTCTACCTACTCAGCATTGATAAATTTGGGCAACTTAAAAATCCAATCATTTCCAGAGATACATGTAGTCGCCCTTGGAGCACATGTACGTAAAGTGCTTAAAATCAAGAGATCCATCTGTACGTGTAATGAGAATTCCAACTCCAGATTACATAGAAAGTGCATGGAACTAGCAACTAGCCGGTGCAGTTACTCAACTAGATGCAACTCAACAACACCCAACTTAGACAAACGTAACCATTATAGTTTTAAACAAGCAATTGTTTTACACTAAGCTTTCAGCAGGCTCTTCTGTTTTGTTCACAGTGATATGACGTTATTTGTCTATAATGGTTATATTTGTCTATCAAATCCAGGATAAATGAACTTCCATCCGAAAACACCCACCTTGCACGCCGTGTGGGCCGGGCCCCAGGCCCCGTAGTCAGAGCCGTAGGGGGACACACTGTAACGCATCAACTTGTCCGTAACCACGATGAATAGGTAGAGCAGATCTGAAGGGCAGAAGGCAACATTATTAGATAATTTAGATATTGTTATAACATATAGCATGGGTGTTAGTAAAGTTCAGTTCTAAGGAATTCCTTTTCGTAGACATATAGTAGAACCTCCAATAAATTTTTCAAACCTCATCTCTTTTGAGACTGCCTTTATAATAAGGCCACTTTTCACGGTCTCAAACCTTCATAAAGTTACCAAAATAAGTCTCTCTATTGAGACCACCTAACACTGGTCCCAAAGGTGGTTCTAATAGAGAGATTCTACTGTATTGATATTACATGGTATAGCGTGGTGTTAATATTGTTCAGTTCTAAGAAATTGCTTGAAATACATTGTATCAAGCTCTTACAAGTTGGCTGATCATCCTTGGTTTTGATTGACTGGCTAATAGACCACCCACCGCAAAGAATGTTTGCGATTGATTGCGTTTTACAAACTATGGCAAACAAAAGTGAAACGTTGGATGTGCATACACATGCACCTATTCGATGGTGCCCAATGGGGGTAAACATAATATTTGCTTATGAAATTGACATTTATGTGATTCCACCGTGAAACACACTGTCACAAAAATATCTTACAATAGTTGGGGTGGATCTCAAATGTTACAGAAAACTGCAGACTATAATGGCAGCCTCCTGGTAAAATAGCACTGGACGAGTTACAAAGACCATTGGGGTCTAATGAAACAACTTACTTACGGTACTGGTGACAAGCTTATAAGCATCCCCGGTATAACATCTCTCTACTTCATTGAAGAGAGGCTTGTTACCACTGTGTTTGCGAAATGCCTTATTATTCTGACCATCCTTCTATTTATTTTTGTCCCCAGTTAACCAACGTCTGGTATATTTTAAACAATATATATTTTTTTAATTTTTCATATATTTTATTTCCTTATCAAAATCACTTGAAATTAGTCACTTATTCACATACATATTAATTAGACATGATATTAAACGATGTAACAAGCACTATTCTTTTGGCTGATTATAATACACCATTCCACAATTGAATGATTTATATACACATAATATGTAACTATCGTTGGCAAAAGAGGGATGCATGCTATCTACCATCTGCAGTAAAAGGCTACTAGATAGTTTGTGAGTAATAATATGTAATAATGTGTAATAATTTGTGGGGTAAGGTGCGTGTGATGAGCCGTATTTCAAGCACAACAGGGTAATATAGAATCTAGCCAATTGGATATGATAACATACCGTGTATATGCACAGGAAATGTATATTTGATATAATTGTGCAGATGATGGCATCATTACATTTATTTGACATTGTGGTTTCTAATTCTAGAGTCCGTCATTAACATAAAAGTACGTAAACATAAAACAATAGAAGCATCAATGACGCAAATACGCTGGGTGCTGTATTTTTAACAAAAGGAACGAAAACACATATCAACTTTTACAGAAAAGTTTCATTAAATAACGTCAATGTTGAGAACATAGAAATATGCATTGTAATAAAATTACATATTTCATGATCCCAAGCAATGAGATGGTAAAAGGTTACACAGACGCACCATTGTCTCTGTAACCACCAGACTACATTGTTAGTCAATTATCATCTAAAATCAGAGATTGTAGGTTCGCATCCCTCCAAACACCTCTCTGCTTAGGATGATGGTATCAATCTGATGTCGCAGCCACCTACATATTGCAATACATATGTCCATAGCAGGTGGAATAATCCAGTAATCGGACAATTAAATCAATTGAGATGTCAGGATAATAAAACTGAACACATTGTTTTACACTCCTTAGACTTTAGACTTAACTACTTCTACGTGGTGGGAAACACCCATCAACCACGCACACATTTAGATATAAGGGTTGCTGGGCTTTGGTATCTACATCTATACCGACAGCCCCAACCACACCCGACCCCCAACTAAACACCAATCCACATTTTCCACCAAATTACATTATATATTTTAAATTTAAAAAAATATATATATGAAACACAATGGTTCAAACAACATGTAATTATCTGTAATCTGCTTTAAAAGTGCATGCCACACAAAGGTAGATCCATTTTTTTTAAAGGGGGTGTGTGGCGTGGGGGTTTTGTACATGCAATCAATGGCGGACATGCCAAAATCCCCACGAAAATGAAGCACTTTAGTGGGAAAAGGGTGGGATGCGTGCCCCTTGCGCACCCCCCCCCCCCGCCTCTGGATTTGCCTATGCCACAGATAGAATTAAAACAAAATAGCATACAACACTTTTGGCACGATTCCCACCTGAGCAGGCCATGGTGAGAAGGTAGTAGTTGGTCACTGTGCGCATCTCCCGCCTTGCGAAGAACACGATGATGAAGCCTCCATTGGCCAGCAAGCCGACAAACATCACCAGAGGGATGTACACGATGATGATGTATCTCGTCTGCTCCGAGTAGAACATCGACAACACTTTTTGCTTGCTAAGAAACACAACGTCGTCATTTGGTTCAGTGGTGATACTGGTAGTGTTGTTTGTTGGGGTGGATGTTGTTACTTCACAGTTTTGAAGTCCTGCATTGTCTACTTCCGAGTAAGTCGTTTTCTTTGTTTGTGTTGCTGTGCGATTGCAGAGCGATTCTGTTGTGTTATTTTGTAAATAACTTGTTGGCGCCATCGTCACTTCGTTAACGTTGTAGTCAACAGTCCTGTTGCAGAAAGCTAGGCCCAGAAACATAAAGAAATAGCAGGCTTGAAATCCAGACGCCATGATTAAATCATATCCAAACGAGCCTTTTTCGGGAGGTCAAATATTGCAAGTGTCAAGCTGAAACCTTTTATAGACTTATGAATGGGCATTACCAGGCTGGGGCACTCAGCTGGGGGGTTTCAGCTGGGGCATCAAGCCACATTAAATGGAATCCCTTGAAGTATAGGAGTATTAGGATACATTTGAAATTGATACACTGTCCTATAATGCAATGAACAAAGGGATACACGCCAGAATTATTTAGGCTAAGCTAATAGTTTGCATGAGTAGGTCGTGGCCTTTGGACACATATACAGACACAAAGAAGATCATAAATCGTCAGTTTTTGTCCCCTTTTTCAATTAATCCAGTGCATGGCGTGTCAACGTACGTTTAATTGCAATTGTGTCGATCTGTACGTTAATTGGTGTACGTGCTGCACGTTCACATGTGCAATATTAAGTCACAAAGTCATGTCATTGCATTAACATTCGTGCCATAAAAGGACAGTTTACGAGAAAATATTATAAAATGTATATATTCTTCTAGGTCATACACGGGGTCATGTAAATTGGAATAAAATATGTATAGCCAAATCGAATATCCACATAGAGTCCTGCAATCTTATCCCGCATTTTTGTCCTCATGTTATGTGCATACATGTATAAAGCAAACAAACAAAAGTGCATATTTGTGAATACACAAAATCCTGCTATGTGGTGTTTTGATTGTAACCAGTGGTAACTGAACTCCGTTACTGTTGGTTTGTATGAAACCCTCTTACAGATCTTTGACGAAAATAGATGAACCAAACCAATTATTTCTGGGGACTCGCGAATATCTGGCAACTAAAGCTAGCACAGCTGTTTAATAAATGCATTAAATGTTAAATGTATACATTCTCATTGTACACCCGACTACACTGGGTATGGTTCGTGCGCATATCACTTGCGCATAAACCCACGATGTGCATGAATAAATGATGTTAGACCATATCTAAATGATGTAGTATGACAAGTGTTATTGATCACACTCAAACGTGTAAACGAGCAAATTGGTTAATTGTCTTTGTATGAATGAGGTATATTCGTTGTACATAAACCCACTTCGTACAGATACAAGACAATGCCTGCCACCAAACCTCCTATACAGTAGAACCTCCAATTAAGACACCCTCTCTATTGAGACCACCTCTATAATAAGACCACTTTTAACGTTCCCAACCCTCCATAAAGCTATCAAAATGAACTCTGTATAGAGACCACTTCTATATTGAGACCACCTAACACTGGTCCCAAAGGTGGTCGTCCTAATAGGGAGGTTATACTGTTATTTTAGATGCAGTGAACTTTAACTTTTCAAATCACTACTTTGCCGAGCAGGTGATCTCACTAGTGACACTACTTTGTGGGGAAACAGATCCGCCCGACGCTCATGAATGCGTAAGGCACAACACGCCCAGGGGCGGATCCAGCGGGGGGCTCAGGGGCTCTAGCCCCGCCCACCCCGCTCTCAAGAATTTGAAAATTAGCCCCCCGCTCTCAAAATTTGAAAATTAGCCCTATGCTCTCAAATTTCTGAATTCGTCCCTGACGCCAGTCTACTGCCAAAAACTTATGGAGATCGTAATGATCTGTGGGTGTTCAGTGACGCAGACGTAGTCTTTTAAACAGGCAGTACGGCGGCCGCATAAAAGTTTGGCCAAACTTCCTCTACGGCTAACGTCAAGGTCGCCTGCCGTAGGTCGGCAGTATACGGTGACCTTACGCCAACTACCCCCTACGTATACAAATGGTTTACCCGCGCGTTGTCGGCACAGACACAGTACTGGCACCATGCGTACACAATACATACATACGTACGAATGCCGCACTTAAGTAATCACACCAAACTGCAGTGCGTGCATACAACGTGAGTTGTTGTGAAGTACAACGCAAGTTCGACGCACATTCCTTTACCTTTACGTTCCTTTGCGTTATCTTTTGACCGCATGCTGTTTGGCCTCTATGGTCAGCTTTTCTTCTATTCTTTGGTTGTATTTTGCTCAGCTTATTGCACTCACAGCCAGTGATAAGATTCCCACTGCCGCAGTACTGATAATGCAACAATTAGAGGGTTTACGTCCGTGCGCAGCTTTTGTGTAAAGCAGGGTTCAGTTGTCTTCTGTTCACATGTCTTTCTAACAATACTTCATATTCATTCTCACCACTAGGAAATATGGCACATACACGGACGTCCGTGAAGCTACATTGAACTTTTGGGAAGTAAGCTACAGGGTGGTCAATGTTATCATGGTCATCCTTCTGCAGGAGTGCCGCCCGGCTGCTTCATCACTAGCATCAACGGCTAGGGAGAAAGGGTAGTTAAAGTTTGGAGCTCTTAGTACCGGAAATTGACAAATGATGTACTTCAATAATCGAAGGCTTTCTGGCATTGTTCACCCCACTCAAACTTCTCCCTGGCCTTCAATAGATTAGTCAGAGGTAGTGTATTGTGGGAAAAGTTCTTGCAGAATTTGCAATAGTAGTCTATCATTCCCAAAAATCTTCGCACAGCTTTCTTGTTTGCCGGAACAGGTACAGACAGAATAGCCTGAATCTTAGCTTCTACAGGGGCCACAGTGCCACGCCCTATGACATACTCTAAGTAGGTTATACTGGCACAGCCAAATTCACTCTTAGTTGGATTTATTGTTAAGTTAGCCTCTGAGAGTCTTTGAAACAGCATTTCAACATCTTTGATATGTTCTTCCCATGAGTCACTGCCAGTCACAACATCATCAAGATATGCATAAGTGTTAGGTAGACCTTGGATAACAGAATGCATCATCCTCTGGAAAGAAGCTGGGGCATTCTTCATTTAGAATGGGAGAACATTATATTCATACAGACCAGATGGTGTAACAAATGCAGATATTTGTCTGCCTCACTCAGACAGAGTGACACAACGATACCCCTTCATCAAATCAATCTTGGTGAGATACTTGTACAGTCCCACTCTGTCAACACAGTCATCCACTCTTGGGATTGGAAATGCATCTGTCTTGGTGACATCATTCACCTTCCTGTAGTCGGTACAAAATTTAATACTACCGTCAGCTTTAGGGACTGAACACATGGTGAACTCCAATCTGAACTAGATCGCTGAATAATGTCATGCTCTAGCATGTAAGCTATTTCTTTGTCAGCAAGCTTGCATTTCTCTGGATTCATTCTATAAGGATGTTGTTTGATGGGTCTGGCCTCACCTACATCAACATCATGAACTGCTACGTTGGTTCTTCTAGGAACATCCGGAAATATTTCCTCATACTTGAGAATCAAGGACTTCATTTGAGTTTGCTGAAAACCCTCCAAATGTGGGAGCTTTGGGTCAAGATCCTGAAGGATTTCAGAGTTTGACAATTTGCAAGAGACTATCTCAGGCTTGAATGATGGCTCACTTTCTGTGAAATCCTCTACATGATCCTGCTGTTTAGTTTCAACAGAGGAGACGACTGATACAGTCTCAACAGGCCCTAGTATGGTAGGGTTTAAGCATGTTTATGTGGCATAGTTGTCTAGACCTTCTGCGATCTGGTGTAGTGACAACATAATTCAAGTCATTGACCTTCGAGTGGACTTCAAAAGGGGCCATGAAAGCGGGCTGCAAGAGTGTTAGATTGTAATGGGAAAAGTACAAGGACCTTGTCCCCGACCCTGAATTGTCTAGCCCTGGCTGCGACCGGTCAAACCAAGTCTTCATGCGTTTTTGAGTTGACTTAAGATTTTTCTCTAAGTAGTATAAGTTGGGAGGTAAAGGTAAAACGATTAGGGGCTATAGGATTAACTCATTAACATTCAAAGAAATTCCTTGGCGGCGTGGGCCCGGCAGCCGGCGGCTGCGGCAGCGCGGGGTCGACGGCTACTGGCGGCTAGGAAGCGGGTTTGGGGGGAAACAGATCCCCCCGACCCCCAAAAGGGGTAAGGCCCACGTCCAGGGACGGACCCAGTGGGGGCCCGGGGGCCCCGGCCCTCCAAAGCCTTCCCCCCCCGGCCCCTCCAAAACCCCCCCTTTTTCCCACCAAAATACTTTTTTTTCATGGGGTTTTTCATGAAACCCCGTGGACCCCCCCTTTTCCCCTTATTTTTTCCTTACGCCCTTTTTTCCAAAAACCGGCTCTGTCCCCCGCCACGGACGGACAAACCCGCCCCCCCCCCGTTTAAAATTTAAAATTGGCCCCCCCCGCTCAAAATTTAAATTGGCCCCCCCTCAAATTTCTGAATTCGTCCCTGACGCCAGTTTACTGCCAAAAACTTATGAAGATTGTAATGAATGATCTGTGAGTGTTCAGTTCGGCAGACGTAGTCTTTAAACAGGCAGTAGGGGCCTACGGTGGCCGCAGAAGAAGTTTGGCCAAACTTCCGCTACGGCTAACGTCAAAGTCGCCCGCCCGTAGGTCGGCAGTATACGGTGACCTTACGCCAACTACCCTACGTAGGCCTATACAAATGGTTTACCCAAGGTCGGCACAGACACAGTAGGCCTACTGGCACCATGCGCAATAATACATAGGGCTCACATAGCACGCACGAATGCCGCACTTAAAGGTTATGCTGAAAGTGGTCAAAACAAGTATGCTTTTCTGCAAAGAAGCATTATGATGTGTTCTGTGCATTCTGAAAGTGTCTTTCATTTAAACATCATATAAAAATTGCATGTAAACAATTTAAACACCACGCAATTAGAGGCGGTATATACTCAACAAAACACGTGAACGCTAGAGAAATGTCAACAGAATGATTTTTCGTCAGACGTAACTCGCACGGTGCACGTAAGAAGCTGCCTATCTCTCTCCCATGTTAAATCAGACGTCTGCCGCATAAGTAATCACAGCAAACTGCAGTGCGTGCATACAACGTGAGTTGTGTGAGTACAACGCAAAATTCGACATATTCTTTACCTTTACGTTCCTTTGCGTTATCTTTTGACCGCATGCTGTTTGGCCTCCATGGTCAGCTTTTCTTCTATTCTTGGTTGTTTTGCCTCCAGATTATTGCAATCACAGCCACGATAAGATTCCCACTGCCGCAGTACTGATAACGCAACTTAATCAGAGGTGCACGTCCGTGCGCAGCAGGTCCTTCTAACAAAACTTCATATTCATTCTCACCAGTAGAAAATATGAAGTACACACGGATCGTCAACTGCATGGCCGTGAAGCGGACGAAATTGCACTTTTTAATGAGATGATTTTGTGAACCCTAAAGGAATAAAATCTCATGCGCATAAATCAAAGCTTTCAGAAAACACACAATTTTCACACCAATCACACCTATATTCAATTTAAATGCACCTAAGAAGTGTGAGAAATATTATTCTATTTTTAAGAAGAAAAAAACACTTGTACTTAATATTTGGATATTTGAATAACAAACAAGATAGAAAATTTTCTTCAATGGTTTATTGAGCCAACTGAAACAGAATATGTCATTGTGGCGAAAGGGTCGGTCAATACCGCGCTCTTCGTCCAAACCACGTCTAAACCGTAATGAAAATTTTGTGGATGCGGCTGTCAGTGATGCGGGTGAGATTAAGACGTGCTACAGTCGATTGTTAGACGTGGCAGGACGCTGGGATACATCAGAACGTCGTTGGACACGTTAAAAAATGTTTTGAACAGCTCAAAACTTTGATTCCACGCACAGCCACGACGATGCACGTGATAAAGACGTGAAACACACGTGAAGCAGACGAGATAATCCGGTAATTTGTGCTACGTCACTGATCAATGCGGAGTTTCATGTTTTTGGACGTGATCTAGCCGTGATTGTGTGATTGTGTGATTGTGTGTGTGTGTGTGTGCGTGCGTGCGTGCGTGCGTGCGTGCGTGATCGGCCCTGAAGTTAGCTTGTAACTAAACGGTTGGAAATAGCTACCATATGAGTATATCATCATTGATAAAGATGTGTCTACTTTAAACTAGCTGAATTAGTAGTTCTTTTTTTCTATTCATAATGAGTAATTGACGAGCTTTGGATGACATCTGCGTTGCCCGTGGCAGTGTATATGTAGCCTTATTACTCACGGTTTATTACATCGTATCACCGAGGCACGTTTGTGCCATATTGAGGACCGTTTGTAAAAATGCTAACGATGCTCTTGCATGATTTACTTACCTAGATGACTGCTTATAGAATGGCTTCATGCCATTATACTACAAGCTCATTTTACACAAATCAGCCATTGCACCCTGGAGCACAATGTCATTTGTAGTGGTCACATTACCGCTTTGCTGGGGGGTGGGGGGCATGGTGGCAGAGGTCATGTTTTGTACACGCAATCGATGGCGGACGTGTAAAAAAAAACCTGTGAAAATGAAGTGTTTTGGTGGGAGCCAGTGTTGGCTAGTCGCTAAGCGGCGCAGTCGACCCAGAGGTCCGGGGTTCAATCCCCACCCAGGCCAAGTCAAAGACTGTATAAGTCAACTTGGTTCTGAATGTACTAAAAAGTACCATGCATGTTAAACCTCAACTATAACCTTACTAAATTTCATATCAAAGCATGCGAATCTCCACAAAAATACACTAGATCTACTCAGTACTATAAAGGAGATACTTAATCATCATGGACATACGTTGGACGTAAGACATGACATCAGAGCTAGTAGTGAGTACATTGAAGCAAAGGTTTTTAGCCTTGTGGATGTGGCGTAGTTGGTATGGCACTGGCTTTGTTGGCTAGTCGCTAAGCGGCGCAGTAGAGGTCCGGGGTTCAATCCCCACCCAGGCCAAGTCAAAGACTGTATAAGGTCAACTTGGTTCTGAATGTACTAAAAGTACCATGCATGTTAAACCTCAACTATAACCTTACTAAATTTCATATCAAAGCATGCGAATCTCCACAACAATACACTAGATCTAAATATATGAGCATTGGCAGATCCAGGGATTGTCACTGTAATATTTTATGGCTACAGATGTTGACATATATGTTGCTTCAATAACAAGTTTATTAAAAACTACAACTTCCAAGATGGCTATCGCAATATATACAATAAAAACATAGAATACAGTACACAGTATAAAGTATCATATTAGCAGTGAAATATAAAAGTACAATTTATAGTTTGCAAATATGCAGACTACAACATCTCCCTTTGTTTAACTAAAGTGAGAGGAACGCTTTCTGTTATCAAAGCATTTTAAGATCAAAGGGTATTGTTGGCCCTTAACCTTATAAGACAGTCTTTCAGGCAGTTGATCGTCCTTTTGAGATCTACGTAGAGCTACTGGATCTGTGGCTCTTTGGTGGTGTTGTATGCGGTGGCTGAATCTGTTGTTGCGTAGTTGAGTCAGAATGTCATCTTCAGTTATGTATTCAATGGGTGGGTCCATATCCAGTCTTCCAAACTTTTTCATGTGGCCCTTATGTCTCTACGGTTCCGACACTTTGGGCCCTGTACTGGTGTTAACTTTGTAACGACCGAGGTTCTGGAAGTACTTCTGTAACTTGACCTGGTGTGTCCATCTTTGAGATAGGGTCTTGTACTCTGACCAATTGGTCAACAGTTAGTGGCGGAAGTTGTTTCGTTGGTCCCTTGTCAAACTATGACTCCCTTTTATTCGTAAGAATTGTTCTCTGTTTCAGGTGATGGAACTTGGGTTTGCTCATCAGAGTGGTTCTTATTGGTCTGTTGAGCTGGGGATGGGGTCTTCCCATCAAGCTGAGTGGCACGGTAGTTTAGCAGTGACCGTGTGGATCTTCACCATTCTTTAGCTTTGTCAAAAAATACCTTCAGCAGTATGGATCTCTACAAGTAAATACGATTTTTGTCCCAAAGTGAAGAGATCTGTGGCAATAGTATGCCAAGCACATGGTGGGCAACAGAATAGCAAATTTTGTAAATTTTTACAATTTTTTCCTTTAATGGAATTCTGTGAAATCAAAATGTAAAAGAATATTTTGTAATTGACTGTTTTTCCCCTTTGTAAAAATTTTGATGAATAAAAATTTGTTTTAAAGCTTTTTGTTATGGGGCCATCAACAATTCCAAGATAAAAAATATTTTTAAATGAGCATATGTGGTTCCCAAATAATGTTTGTGTTTGAAAACATGCCGCTGATACCAGTTATACCCTTTGTTCATTCCCTATAAAGCCCTGATTTTTTTTTTATTCTACACCTTGGGGTATTGTTCAAACCCATTACCCAAAAAACTTTTCACCTTTTTACGGGCTTTCTCCACACTGATACAACACATAAAGGGGACCCTGGGCCTCGAAAATAGCAATTTGGCAAGCTTTTTCATAAGTTTTAAATTTTACCGAATCCCTTTTTTCTCAGAATGTGTCGGAATTGGGGGTACGTTTATTTTTATTAAATTAAAACCTTTTAAAAAATTTTTAATAATAAAACAAATGTGTTGTGTGTGGTATGGGGAAAAAGGTGATTTTAGTAAACTTTTTGGTTTTAAATTTAAGATTTTGATTTGGTATGTAATAGTGCGGTGGGAAAGTATGTGATATATAAACTCAAAGGCTGAGGGCCCAAATTTTTCGAGGGACTGCCAGCGATAGCCAGAGGGGTCTTATTATAGTGTGGGCCCATTGGGGGATAACCACCAGAGCAAAACGAATACTAGCAATATGAATGAAGAACAATTAAAGAGTTTGTAGATACTTTTTAAATCTAGTGGGAAACTACAAAAAGCGCAAAGGGCCAATCATGTACAAAAAGAATGTTAAATTGGGGGAAAAAACCCCAAGAAAGAGTTTTGAATATGGGGAGACTGTTTAAGAGCTCATTTATTATTAATGGGACCCCTAAAAAATGCAGTGGCTTTTATTTTCTTAACTCAGGGGAAAAGGGGTCGGAAGTGCTTAAAACCCGGGATCTTATTTTCAAAAACGGGCCCAGAAAAAGTTCTATATTTTTAAAACATATAGTGGACAGGAACAAGTGGGTGGATTGGCCCCCCGGGGGAACAAAAGATGGCTTGCCGTTTGGGGGTGAAATTGTCGAGATGTGACTATAAAGAAGAAACAGTTGATGAAAAAAATATATATTCTCATTAAAAGGGGGGGGAAATTTAAAGGAAACGAGACTTTGGAAACATTTGGGTTTGCAAAAACGTATACCTTATAATTGGGGG
>CM032663.1:25642490-25652588 GCA_019095985.1 Streblospio benedicti | reverse complement strand
TGAATTTGTGTTTATCTGTCTCCTGGGATCACCAAACTTGACATTTTGTAGGACTATGTCACTCTCCTCACGTGATTTGATATTTGAGTACTTTGGCCTACTTTTCAAAAATGGCCTGATCGGGGAAATGGCCTGATCGGAGAAGGGGAGATCTACGGCGTTTCCGACGACTACTTGTTGTGTATGGAACTTTCCTAGTTGTTGCTGGAAGTTTGGAAAATTATTCACACTGACAAAATTTTATTAAAGAATTTGGAGTAGACATTGTCAAAATAACTTACAGCCCCAGACCACAATTAGGCAGCCCCCATACCTCATTTTCCTCTGTTTTCCTCTTTTTTTTTTATTTCACCCCTATCACATCCTTGTGACGACATCTTTCTAGGCTACTTAGAAACACAAAATTTTAATGGAGCGACCATCATTAGTTCTACTAGGGGGGAGGGGGACGGTCATTTGGTGGTGGGGGCGCTCAATTTTCTGTTGTCACAGAAGGGAGGGTGCTCAATTTTGATTCAAATAGAGAGGGAGGGCAATCAATGTTCACATGTGTAGGGTATTCAATTTCGGGGGGTGTTCAATTTTTTATCTCATCAATACCAAATGACCGCCCCCCTGTACAACTAATGATAGCCACTCCCTAATGCATATCACTTAGAATATTTTTAGAATTAATTCTCGTACTTGCAGCTTTCTGGCATGGCATTTGTCGCAGTCGGTCTATGGACACTATTAGCCAAAATTGACTATGCAAGTCTGCTTCCAACCAATACATATTTGGCAACAACGTACCTGATTGTGGCCACAGGAGGCTTTATCATCCTCATCGGAATCATCGGGTGCTGTGGAACTTGCACCGAAAACGTGTTCTGCCTCATGCTGGTAAATAACTCATCAATCTTGTATCTGTGAAATAGGTTTTAGAAATCCATCTTTCTGGTACAAAGCATAGGCATTAGTTACCATATTCCTGCACAGTAATGTCCATGGGCTTACAACTGAAAAATTGCACTTTTTAGCTCCTTTGAAATTGGAAAAAAATTCCCACATAATGTGCTGACAACAAGTTCAGAGAGTAACATTTTCTAGCATAACTAAAAATAGTAAGGAATATCAAAATAAAAATTATAGGTATAAAACGCTATTATTTTGCCACATCTACATTGCAATTTTTATCATTCTGATTGGTTTATAAAATAGGGGACACTTACATAAAAGGAAACCATTGTGCACGCTGTCAAAAGTCAGTACACTCATCATTGCCCCCGTAGGTAGACTAGTACCGTACAGTAACACTCAAGAACCCATGGTTAAGAAACTTTGTGATTCTATATAGTCAAAATCCAATGCTTATTTATCGCTGAAATGGGGATGGGCGTACTGTTCGAATATACGCCCCTGGGTTTGTAAGTGGGAACTTTTTTCATTTTCAAAAGGTCCAAAAAGTGCTGTTTTTCGGTTATAAGCCCATGGGCTTTTATGCGCAGGGATTCAGTATGTAGATCACAAATTTGTTCATTTGATGCTTTTGAATTATGGGGAAAGGAAGGAGAACAAGATCTATTCGTAATTTCAATGATACAAAAAAGGAAGATATTAAATGTTTTTTCATATTTACGAAGACAGAGTTTAAAACATTGACAAAACCGTTATGATTTTGATTTTGAAATGGTAAAAACAACACCTGAAATGCTTCGAGTTCACATAAACAGTGTTAATTCCCGCCCCCGACACTGTTGTAAGTACCGTGAATCTCGTTTTAGAATGTAAACATTACCTATACACCTAGGCATACAATACATGTATACGATATGTCTAGTACACAATTGAATTTGAATAGATATGAACAGTAGTTTGGCGACAGATAGCGATGGAACCTTCGAATCGATGTACGGTGATTAACAGTTTTGTTACGTGGACTTTTAAGTCTGGTGTTTACCGATATGAGCATGACGTTGTTTACTTTCCAATGACTCTTTTTGACACTGGTGACCTCAACTTCTGACCTCAACAGGTTTGCAAATCTAATATGCCACCTCCACTTTCCACCCAGACATCGAAAATGAACATCTACTGTCTTTGAAGAATCCCTGCTAAAACACTCACCAAGGATTTCTGCTTTATCTTTAATTATTATAATGACGTGTGGCCCACCTGTGTATAACATAAGATTTTGTATTAATAGGCACTTTAGGCAGTTCCTGAGACAGTCGGCAGAAATTGAGTTACTAATAACTGGGGTGAGCTAATTAGGTTTGTGTGTGCCCCTGACTAAAGCCCTCTTTTTATGAATAGGCAATCCTATTCACTAACTATTCATAAACACTAATCGCTAACTTTTCAAAACATACAAAAAGATATAAAAATATTCTAGCTTTGCAGTATTAACAATTCTCAAGAAAATCCCCACGTCACATGATCGCCCACCCACTAGGTGATAACATTGACACGTGACTAAAAAGTGGTTGCATGTTTATAGTTCGATGTCTTGGTTAAAACTGCTTCATTGAATTAGTATTTGAAAGGTCAATAAAGTACTGAATATTACAAAACATAATGCTAAACCTAAACCCCAATTTATACACAGCATAAGGATGAATTTATACTCCACATATAAAACTGTTACATCTCCCTTTGGAAATAAAACCTAACAGACTCTCAAAGTAAAATAATATCAGCTGACAAGTACATACATTTAAAGATAAACTACAAAAGCTACATTGCAATCACGTTAAATCATCATACCATATTGACGCTAGTCTTGGCCGTACCTTGCAGGCGGCCTACTCTCACTTCCACTGCGGGTTCCGAATGTGCAGCCATTGCTATTTGTCTGTACTGCTGTCTGTGCACTTGGTGGTTTACAAGGTGTTGCTATGTGTCCCTCTGCAGGTGGTGGTGTTATAGCGGGTGTTACTTGTGTGATAGTAACTATAGCTGGTTGCGTTGGCTTTGGTGACATATCTTTTTCTTTGTGTTAGTTTCATAGCAGGCGCACATGATGCCTCTCGAATGTGTTGTCTATTTCTTCTATAGTTTGCACCATTCAGATTCCTCACAATGTATGATTCTATTCGCGAGAATATAATATGTTAAATATGTTCTGGCGTCCACTGTGAATGGTTCCCAGCATCTAGTTGTAGTTTTCATCACCATATTCAATATTCAAATACCTCCACAGCTTCTATGATATCCAACAGCCAACCACGGAATGGGGGTCTATTTGGAGATGTGTTTGGAGATTGGGAAGAAAAAATGGGGGAATCCCCCCTTGTAAGTTAAACTAATGGGGGATTTTTTCAATCTATGGGGGATTCTTAAAAACTATCAGCAAAGTGATGTGCTGCTTTTCGTTAGTTAGATTGATAGTATTTGCAATCGAAACATCAAGTTATTGAAATATTGTTCTTTTTCTGATTGTAAATCACATGATTTTATTAAAAGTATAGAATTAAAGAATAATTTTCATCGTGTGATCCTTCCTATGGAAATCACCAGGTAGAAGGTCTTTAATGCTTGATGAGGGGTCAAACTTGTATCTCCGGGTCAGGGGATGGGCTGTAGAGTGTGGGTGGATTGTGAATTTCGGCAAGGGTCATTTTTGGGTGATTTCTGCTTTTAATGGCAACAGAAAGCTGCTATGTCCAATATGACATAAAAATATATACAATTATTCACATAAGAATGATGCATTACAAATGAAACCCCATCTGCTGGTCTTAAACACGCTATATATATTCCCTGAAAGAGAAACCAGAGTAACACAAATGCCAATGGTATTTGTGAAGAAGGATCTGCTTGTGGTTTCAAATTATTATTAGGACTAGACCCACAATGTCTCAAGCAATACATCTGCACATTTTATGACGTTGCATGTGTACATAGAACAATAAACGTCAGACGTCACACACTTATTGTTGAAAAAACGCATATGTATGTCATGACAGCCGAATGACAAAAACAAACCAGATTCTTGCTGAATAAAGTTCATCATCATCTGTTAATGGTGTTTAAATGACCAAATATTAATACTGATGAGGAGGGAAAACTCTATGCACGAGAATGGCGGATTAGTATTATTGTGCATGCAGGATTTTTTGAGTTAATGCGCATTTTGCACATCCCGCATGGTCTTCCCAATCTCTGGCTGATGTAAAATGAGGGCCATTATTGGTCACAAGCTTATCTGGTATATCCATCTCTGCAAACACTTTGTTCATAATTTGCACAATTATAGAAGAGGGGCATGGTGTTGGAAGCTTCTTTACAACTGGGTATTTTGAAAAGTAGTCAGCAATTATTATCCATTGACTATCACCAAAATGGAAAATGTCTGAGGCTAGGATGCTCCAGGGTTTGGTCGGAACAATATGAGGCAGAAGTGGCTCCGGATATTGAGCTGGCTGATGTTGTTGACATACCTGACATGTCTTTACAAGTTCTTCGATGTCTCTATTCATGCTTGGCAAATAAACTGTGACTTTGGCCAATAGTTTTGTTTTCTCCTGACCCATATGCGCTGTGTGCGGTTGTAGTAGAGTCATTTTAAGCTTTTTTTTGGAAAAATTGCATGAAATTGTTTTATGATTTTATTCAATAGATATGATGCCCCTCTATCCGTGAAAAAAAGTTACCAAAATCACTCAATCCGAAATAGGTTTATTTTAGAAGTTTTTAAAAATGGCCACCGGCATATCGTAAAAATTTGTTTGTTTTTTTATTTTTTAAGATACATTGATGTTTAATACTTGAAATTTGGGCTTAACAGGGTCATTGATTCCATTTCCAGTATTATTTTAATGATTTGACCTTATCTTGACCTTCAAATCCAAGATGGCTGTCACTTACCATGTGTAGTTTACATATTTTACTTTTCAACCTACATCAATGTGTAATACCTGGGCTTTAGGGTTTAAAGGTGTCACTGATTCATTTTCAGCATCATTTTAATTTTTTGACCTTATCTTGACCTTCAAATTCAAGATTACTACTACTTTATCGTGAACATTTTACATATTTTATTTCTAAGCAATGTTGGCGTTTAATACATGTATTTTTAGCTTTTCAGGGTTACAGATTGCAACTGCACTGTGTTATTTTACTGATTTAACCTGATCTTAACTCATAAATCCACAGTGATTCCATTTAGCATTGAAATATGATAACATGTACTGGTAAACATAATTTGAATGGTAATGGAATCACAGCTTCTTCATACCTTTAATCATGAGAAAGTTATGCACGTACATTATTACAGTTACAAAATTTATTCTAAACCAAAGAATTTTACATACAACAGATACATACAGATACATGTACATTTATAAATATATAACAGATAATATTCAAATATGATTTCCCGGGGGGAAAGCCATAACACTCTGACATTGAGTGGCTAAAGAATCTAGGGTCCCAATGCTTTGGAACCTCCAGTGTCTGGTTCTTCCTTTACATCTTCCAAGTCATTGTAGGAATTGACCACGAGATTGGAGTGTTAATCTTGAAATTGAGCATGCTGACGTCTGATTTACCTGAACGAAGTGATGAAATGAGGTTGTTTACTTGATTGGGCCATTTAAAACCGGAAAATTGGACAAAAAATCTATAAATAGAATCGAGGTGTACTTTGGTCCATTTCTTGATTTGAGGTGAACTATTGGAAGTAAACAACCTCGAAGGAGTGCTGGTTCAGTGCTGGCAAGTAAATAACCTCATTTCTTTGAAAAAGATGGACTGAAAGCTATTGAAATATAAGATTATTTTAATATACAATTATACAGCTATTGTTAAGACGAATTCATCATATATGTGTTATCAAATACATAGCTAATGAACTTGTTTGATAATTATCAAAACCAATTTGAACACAGCATTGACAAATGACAACAAAAGTAGTACTACTTCTAATGTAAATATTACCAAAGAGCATTACTGGTTGTACTTTGCAACTTTACGCCAAATAACATATTGATTTTCTGCTAAGCAGTCTTTACTAACACTACTGCTACATGGGCATAAATACCCTTACACGCCGCGATTGCAGTTCATTTTCCGCGCATCACAAAACGAGTAAACACTGTACATCGATTCGCGGTTTCCAACGTATTTTTTAAATAAATGACGAATTTCTTTTGTTACTATATCTTTAATCTTGAAGATTATTTATTTTTGCATGAAAGATTGTCGTAACGTGATATTCTATATTTATCACTGAATCAGCAGTCTAGATACTGCCATAAAAGTTTACAGATCCCTGTTCAGTTAAGATTTCACAACTTCTGTTTTACTTTGAATTTTAATGGGTCACTAATTTTTTGTTTTATCAAATGACCAGATATCTCTTATTCAATGACTATTTCCTTATGGCATATGTGTAAAATGTTACCTGAATCAGAGCCTGTCTACCATGCGAGATTGTTATACGTGTATGTGTAGTTTGCAGGTGTGCTGCTGCTGGTGTTCCTGTTGGAAGTGGTCATTGGCGTTCTGGCATACATGTATGAGGCCAGGGTGCACATGGAACTCACGCGACACCTCAATAACACCATGCTGCACAACTACCAACTTGACGAGCAACGTACCAATGCCATCGACCACATGCAGCAGGCAGTATGTACCCGTGAACACAATTGTATTCATTCATCTAGGATATTGTATTTTGTTCGGCAAATTGTCTAGTTTGCCATCAGAAAGAGGGCAATTTTCATTTAGCTTTGGATTTTGCGTCCTTGTAACCTCTCATGATTAACAACATTGCATCAAAGTTATCCCGAAAGTTAATACATTTTGGATCCGTTTTAATGATGCTCACATATATATAAGTCGAGCACCAACCTAAGTAGCTAAGTAGTTAAGTAGAACTCATTTTAATTTCCCTTTAAACTTTCTAGTGATTATAAGTAATGGCCTGCTTATTTAGAACCTTTTAATTTGATACACTTGCTTCTTTGTAACAAATATCTATTACCTTGACGGCCTAAACCAGCATAAGTAGAGCAAACGACAATATTTAGCGTGGAAACACATTTATAGTTTACTTATACATGTACAGTGAATGTCCTCAACAAAGGAACCCAACTTGCAGTCACAAATCCTTCCTTTGTAGAGGCTTTCCCTTGTTTACTGTATCTTATTTTTTATTTTATTTATTTAGTTTACCATGTTCACATATAAAATTTATGATATAAAATACACACTTAACAATATTTTTAAAAACATTAGAATATTTAAAATTACCGTATTAGATGGCAGGTGAATGACATCAAGTTCCACCCCATGTATATGTTCTAATCACAGTTATTTAAACTATATATTCACAGTCATTTAAACTATATTTAAACATTTTTATGTAAAATACTAATAGTGCTACAGAGCAATTAAAAAAAAGAAAGCAATAATAAAATACCTACTAATTACGTGCCAACTTAATTAATTATGTTTTTCTGTACAATAATTCTTAATTCGGCTGAATCACAATCAGGGGTACACATTTTGTGTCACATTTGCCAAAAAATGAACTGAAACATGCATTTCTAAGTACCCATTTTTCTTGAATATTTACACTTCGTCTTAAAAATCTCAAAATATTATGAAAATCTATCGAGTAGTTTCTGAAATACACATATTTTAATCTTAATGGTTGAAAGGGTTACGGACTCTACATGAATCAATATCACACATAAATATTTTGAAAATCTGTTATTTCTTAACATTAAAATAACAAGTTTCATCAAATACTACATGTACTTATAAACTGTCAAGATACACAATTGGTTGAATCTATAATTTTGAGAAAAAAAAAATCCGATTGAATATCCTGTTGATTTTTGGTGATAAAAAGTTGTGATTGTAAATTTCTTAGTTTTCTAAAAACTCAAATTATCATGTAAATATCTAGCATAATCTACACTTGTGCATTTTGACTTCAGCTAGATATAGCTTTTAACTTCTTGAAAAATCAAATTATCATAATATTGGTATATTTGCACAGCCTTGCATAAGACCTACGGACTAGATATATTTAGATATTTATATGTAACATGATTTTTGGCTGCTTTGATGTTATTTAGTAAACATTTCCATATATTAGCACAGGCATATTGGAATGTACTCTTAAAATAGTTAGTCTTAATTTCACATGTAATTCTAAAATCATTTTTGTGTCGTGTATTATGGGATTGAACATCGGTACCTTTACATATAGTTGCCCATGAAAAACTTGGTAAATCACTTATTGTTAGCTTGAATACAATAGCACAAATCTATATATATCCGTCTAACTTTGATATCTTATGTTCCTTAAATAATGGAGCAGTATGGTCTCCTTATTCCACAAATCATTCTTATCCCACAAATCATTCAGTAATTACTACATCATTTACTTACATTATACATGTTATTATTGTAAGCTAATACATGAGAAAAGTTTCCATTTTGCCGTTTTCCCGTTGTTTACTCTTTCCTTTGTTGAGGACATTTCCTGTATTACATAATGCCATACATGTACGTCATGTAGTTCTTGTGGTTTTTTGTGGCATCAGCCTTAATACTTTCTGCATTCATGGGCAGATTAATCCTTTCAATTCCTATGAGTACAGTGAATGTCATCAACAAAGGAAAAACTGAATAAAGGAAACTTTTCTCATGCATTAGCTTATAATAATGTAAGTAAATGATGTAGTAAACACGGCAAACCCTCTACAAAGAAAGGATTTGTGACTGAAAATTGGGTTCTGGTGTTGAGGACATTCACTGTAGTAATTATCGGATACTTTTGAGGCTGACCACCAATTCCACCAAATCATTGCTGCAAATGGTATGGAAGATATGTAACTTCTTTAATCTTCTGTTGTCTGCATTTGCGCCAGTTAAGACAGTGATCAACGTAGATCAAAAGCAGCTTTGTATGCAGACCCAATCGTACAATATTTAATGCCAACTGCTTAATTTGATAAGATTCGATTAAATTATAAAAATAAAGCATTTGATTAAAAAAAATCAAAGTTCTGTTTATTTTGTATGTACCACAAGGGCTCATTTAAGTATGTGTATATTTACTGCTACATGTATGTATAGCACCCCAGTTCTGTGGCAATATACATATATATGAACAAAGTGATGATCCCCAGTTTTGTTGGGTGATATACAGTCGGACCCGTTTTACTCGAGCTTGCATAAGTTGACCACCCGCCTAAGTAGAACACATTTTAATTTCCCTTCAAACTTTGCTATTAAAAATAACCCGCTTATCTCGACCCTTTTAACTCGAGAAACCCGTGTTATTTGAGCCAAATCTCACTTCCCTTCGAGGCATTAACCCACTTATCTCGACCAAATGGAGAATTTAGGTCGAAATATTCGTAGTTTACACGCAACAAACCGGTGCACATGCCGACCAAACAATAGATCATAGTACGCTGCCTTACTATGAATTGGTGGTGAACGGGTGGTCAACTTCTCTGATTAATTCATTGATACTTACTAGTGGTCAACACCTTTGAAATTAGTACTTGCGTAATAATGACCAGTCAAGACAAAGGCGTAGTAAACTTCTAACCGTAGTGTTAACACCGAAGTACTAACACCGAAGTGCTATTTAAACCATGTTTGTTGACAGAGCCTTCGTCAGAGGCGGGAGGGAGAAACAGCTAGCGGTTAATAGCTTTGAATTAGTACTTTAATGACCAGTCAAGACAAAGGGCTTTTTGTAAACAAATTACATTACCTGTGTGTCAACCCACCGTAGCAGTGACACTCAACCGGGTGCATGCGGCCTCCCGGCCTGGCACACCCCCAGCCCAGCGCCGCAGGCGTTCCTCTGCTGACTACTCCCTCGTTGTGTATTCCAAGACCACTGCACCACGCACCTGACCACCGGGTCGGTCCTGGGTAGTGGGGTGTATTGCCCTGGGTTTCACGAAAAGGCCTCCCCTCACGGGAGAACACTCTCGCACCGATGCTGACACGCTGAGCTACGGGCGCCCCTTCGCTTCAACCACGGCAGACCAAGTCCACGACGGTGAGGGAGGAAGGCCACAGGCCAAACCTTGGTAAAGACAAAAAAAGGACCTGCCCTTTTCAGGTAGCAGGTTGCCAGTC
>CM032663.1:25584929-25633735 GCA_019095985.1 Streblospio benedicti | reverse complement strand
ATAATGAAATTAAAATAGAAGAGACATCCCTATAACAGGGATATAATTTTAGCACATTGTCACCTAAAGTCGGCGGCTCTAGTGGACTCTAGCATAAATCAGAACACACAGATATAAGTCACACTGTAATGTTGATTTGAAGCATATATATCAGCATTAATTACGTTTTGGATGTCTCACGTATCTTCAGACTTACGGTAGTCATGTGAGTGAGTTACGATAATCATTTTTTGTGAGTTACGGTAGTCACTTATGTGGTTAGTTTCAACCAAAATATGTCATAATACATTTATTATACATTAAAACTACATGCTCTCTAGAATCAATACGCTAAAAATCTAAACCTGCAGCATGTGATATCATGATATAAGTGCACAGAATAAGCACAATAGTGGAGTTTCTAACGTGAAGCGGGCGCCGTTGGCGTCGCCATTTTTGCTGAGTTACGGTAGTCATTTTGGGAGTTACGTTGGTCGCTTTCGCACTGTGATGTTAGTCTTTTATCATTTGAAATGCCTTATGAAAGGCTAATTGTTTTAGGCCTAGATCTAGACCTAGGATTCCTAGATAATTAGATTTACAATAAGATATGTTAAAACTCACATACGAAAATAAAATGTCCACAGGTTTCCAAGCTGTATTAGTTGCTGAAGTTTATATTATGTATGAAAGTTTGTCAAATATTCATTGAAAGTCAAAATAATGCCAGAATATGGGAGCCCTGTGACAAAACTAACTTTAGTGTCCTACATTGAGATGATGATGTTACTTTGTTACGTCTAGACGTAATAGATCTAGGAAGTGGGTCAATTTCAGACAGTAGTACTAAAAATCTATTGCAGGTGGTTTTATGTAGTACCAAATGTGTACTATAGTACATGGTTTGAACGGTGAGAAGTTGTAGATTTCGAATTTGTAGTCGACAAACAGAACTTCTAGGCTTAGAACATTTCAAATCTGCTGCAAAGTTAAAGTACAGTGTTTTCACAAGGACGTCGTGTGTTTAGCCATCCTATTTCCAAACCAGGAGGTGTCATACAACCATATTTACAGATGTTGTTTGGATGGATAAAATCTTGATTTGTATTAAAATTTCATGGGAAAAAGACACTGAAGACAGAAGTTACAGCACTGTTTGTGACGGATTATGAGAACTAGAGATCTGTCTTTGAGTCTTGATGTACTCATATGAAATGATTACTATGGCAAAAACAAACAAGCGTGTCACATAGATAATAGAACAATTGAAATATATGCATGTGCAATATGAACATGATTAGATTAATACTTTTTTTATGTGAGAGGGTTTCAAAAGTGAAAATTTCCATTTTTGCAACTCCCAAAACAGGGGATTATTTCACGGACGGACTTAGAAAATCATTTTCAGAAGTGTCCAATCCCGCCCAATGTTAAATTTTCAGTAAGTAAGTAAGTAAAAGCCTCTCACATAAAAAGTATTATTCCAATCATGTTCATATTGCCCATGCATCAAGTTTATTTTATTTGCTCTAGGACATTTACAAATGTATGGGAGCAAAACAACTAAGTACAGTGCTAATTACAAGATATAAAAACTAGTACAAATAATACTATCTCAAATAATACTTAACATTATAGCAGTTATAGATGCCTCTTGACTAGTATAATTATGATTATACTGGTATGATAATCTATATCATTATATACAGGTGAATCGTTTTGACAACATATCTAGGTATTTTTGCAACATCAATGGCTAGAATATGGTTATTTGAGATTTCTGCCATTATATGAGAAAAGTTGTACATATTTACATTTTGTATATATTTTTGTATTGTACGTTTTCTATATTCTTTAACTTCTACATTACTACATTCCATTAATGTGTGAAACTCATCCCCTAAAATATTTTCATTACAAATATCGCAGTACCGTCTATGTCTTTCTACGTTATTGTATCTACCTCTTTCTACAGCTAATTTATGATTACATAATCTAAACCTAACCATCATTCTACGATGGTAACCACTTAGTTCTACCAGATACTTTTCCATTTTGAGATCTGTTTTGAAAGATTTGTATAAGATACATTTGGAGTTCAGTTCTACATCTGAAACCCATTTTTGCTTATATTGGTCCTTCAAGCGTTCTTTAATCATGCTCTTTAGTTGGTTATTACTTAGAAATGCCCCTTGAGTTATCCATATGTCACTCATGCCACAATCATTAAGGATTTTATGTATATATGACAACCAGTTAGATTTAAAAGTATCATTTCTATACAACTCTAGTAGTACATTATACATTGAATGAGAAAGTTTCTGATTACTGCTATTGACTAAATTATGCCAGTAAGTAATTATTCTACATTTGATAAAAATATCTACAGGATATCTACCTAACTCACCATATAACATGCAATTTGGTGTGCTATTTTTAACTTTAAGTATATACCTATAAAAGCGTAAATGTAGCTTTTCCAACATGTCATTATTCTTTGTACCCCACACTTCACACCCGTACAACATTATTGGAACAACCATTGAGTCAAATAGTTCTAACTGTACATCTATTGGAAGTTCCAGTAAATTACACTTCGACAATAATGCAAACATTGCTTTAGATGCCTGATCATACAAACTTTTCCTACATACATCAAAATTACCATTATACTTAAATACTACTCCTAAATACTTAAATTCATCTACAAGTTCTAGGTCTTTTCCATCAAATTTGAAATTGTACTTTCTATTTTTAACCTTTTTCCCACCAAATATTGTAATTTTAGTTTTACTTGCATTTACAGTTAATTTCCATCTATTACAGTAAGATTTTAATTGGTTTAAACATTCTTGCAGTCCCTCTGGTGTGTTTGATAATATTACAGTGTCGTCTGCATACAAAATTATGAATAGGTTCAAAAAGTTATTAATCTCTTCATCTTTGAAATCAAGTGATTTTACACCATTTTGTCTCATATACTCTTCTAAATCATTTACAAATAGTGAGAATAATAGTGGCGATAGATTTTCACCTTGTCGTACACCTGTAAAACTTTCAAAAAATTGAGACCTTTCTCCATTCACAAAAACACAAGATTTCACATTCAAATATAGATTGCGTATGACTTCCAGCACTTTTCCCCTAATACCATATTTCTTTTCTAATTTAAGCCATAATCCCATCCTCCAAACGGTGTCAAATGCCTTTTTGTAATCTATAAACGCGCAATATAATTTTTGTTTTTTGTATCTAAATAGATCAATGATTTGTTTAAAAAGGAATATATGATCAATTGTTGAATAACCTTTCCTAAAGCCTGCTTGATTTTCAGAAAGCAAATTGTTTATTTCAATGAATTTAGTTAGTCGTTCATTAATCAACATGGTAAATAATTTACCAATACAACTTAGCAATGTTATACCTCTGTAGTTGCTTGGGTCATCAATGCTTCCTTGTTTTTTAAACAAAGGTACAATTAAACCTACACTCCAATCTTCTGGTATTTGTCCTGAGTCTAGTACTTTGTTGAATAAGTAAACATATATTGGCATTAATTTTGGAATACTAGCTTTGATATAATCATTAGTTATTTCGTCGACCCCTGCAGCTTTACCTGATTTTAATTTGGAACAAATTTTGTCTATTTCTGCATTAGTTACTACCATATTTAATGAACTTGTATCAAGATCACCAATTTCATCAGTAATAGTGGTTTCCTTCTCATTTCCTTCTACAACTTGGCCTTCGGATAGATGTTTAAAATGATCAAAAAGTGATGTCAAGGATGCACCCACCCTGTTGTTAGTTCTACTTTTTGTCTTGCTATTAAGTATGTTCCAATACTGTTTTGGGTCCTTAGATTTAAGATTTTTTAGAGATTTTATGAAGTTCTTCTTCGATGAGTGTTTAAGTTTGTTAATTTCCTTTTTTATATGCAGAACTTTTATCTCGTAAAATCTTTAAAGTAGCCTCAGTTGGATTTTTTTTTCTATGAGAGTTTTTACATTTATAGTACTCATTTCTAAACTCTTTACATTTCTTATTAAGATTAAATTTAGGCTGTTTACCATTAGTCTCATTTCTGTCTTTTACTGTAAAAGATAAAGTTTCCTTTGCTGCATTTAACATAATATCTTTCAGCCCATTATTAACAGTTTCAGCATCCGGCGTTTCCTCACTACTAATCTGCTGTATCAAATCATTTATCTTTATTTCATCTAAGTTGGAAATAAAATCTGTCTTCTTTTCTTTCTTCCATTTTCCTATACATTGCTTTTTTGATACATTCTTTGTTTTTCTAACACCTCTGTTCTGACAACTGATTTTCTTTTTTTTAATGCAAAGTACCATTTTACTATGTATATCAGAAAACATAGGATCAAAGTCTTCAACATGCAAGTTATCAACATAGCGAATCATTCCCAATGAACCTATAAAATAGTCAACCACTGTATTTTTACTTGTAGTAGCCTTGCCCTGTAATCTATCCTGACCTACCCTACCATTCATTATCAGCAAGTTATTATTTTTTACACATGTTGAGTAGTTTCTGCCCATACACATCTTTACTTTTGTCTGTGTTTTTTCTTATCACATTAGCACCACTTTTTTTAATCAAATCACATATTTCTACATTTTTAACATTATCATGACTCATATCATGCACCTCATCAATTTCCACATAATCTAAACCTGTGCTTGTATGACTGTTAAAGTCCCCACACAAGAGAACCAAATCGTCAGCTTGTACATTGTTCACTACCTCCGCTTCCAATTTATCATACACATCCTCACATGCATAAACAGATTGTCTAGGTGGTATATACACAGTGCCCAGTAATAAATTTGCACCATAGCCTGTGGCTTTCTCGCTTATCCTTATCCACTTAATGAACTTTGATTTAGATTTACATTCTGTAACAAACTGCGTGAACTCTTGTTTACAAGCAATCATAATACCTCCCTGATCTCACTCTGTTCATTTCTGATCTGTTACTTACATAAATTTTAAAACCACATTTATCAAATACCTCTGCCACTTTCTCATTGTCAACATTATTTATCTTACTTTCTGTAAAACATAGGATGTCATAACTTAAACATTCACTAATAAACACATCATTCTGTAATTTGTTTAGAATACCACAAACATTGAGATTTAAGATTTTCATGCTGGTTTTCAAGGTGTATCTCTCACCTATAAGGGTTTTTTCATTGGGATTGATATCATTTTCATATTCATATTCAATTCTATTTGTGTCTCTAATTTGTCCATCATTCAAAAATCGCTGTCCTTCAATATGTTCAGGTCCGTCTACTTTTTGTGTTTTGTTGTGCTCCCGCCTGTCCTAATTTATCCTACTGATATTCCTGTAATATGAAGCATAGTCCACATCAGTTATACCAATCTGAAACAGGTCATCAGCGTTCTCGATTTTAACGAACCTCTTTCCAAGCAGCTTTGCAAGGATATAGCCATCCTTGACAAAAGCAAACTCCACAACTCCACGTTTATCCCTGACCGCCCTCAGCATCCTTTCTCTTGGTTCTGTTAACTCATCAAATATAAGCACTTTCTTCTCAAATTTCTGAGATTGAGTCAGTCCTGTGTGTTCTTTTAATGCCTTCTTTTTCTCCATCAGTGTCTGTTTCTTTACTCCGCTGAGTCTAGCTACAACACTCCTTGGCTTCCCTCCAGTCCTCTTTTGCCCAATCCTCCTTATCTCTTTCACATCTTCTCTCTTAATATCTGCCCCAATTAGTTTGGCAAGTTCCTCGACCCCCTCAGTAAGCATCTCAGCTGACTCATCTTCTTGCTCTTTTATGCCCACTATCTTTATGTAGTCCGTCTTCTTTTCCTGCTCTTTTTTTGATCTTCCTCAAAAGCCTTTAACACCACTATTTTTACGAGTCTCTAGTTTCAAATCATTAAGCTGGTCTTCAATCTTCCTCTCACATCGCTCTTCCAACTTGTCAAAATCATCCTTAAGTGACTTCTGACCCTTCTTCAGTTCTTCATTCTCCTGTGCCACATTATCTAACTTAGCATTAAGATCTTGCAGCTTCTTGTCAAGTGTATCTTCTATCACTCTTGTGATGCATGGCATTGCCTCTGCCAGTACTTCTTGTACAAATGCCTGTAAGTCAATATTTTCTTCATTCTCGAAAAGTCTGCTCTTTTTTCCTGCTCCCCCTCTAGGTGGTGTGCTGGCCATAAAGCTCAGGTTTCTCTTTTTCGGAGGTACAGTTGCTCTGTATGACGACATGTTTAATAATGCCATTACTATCTAAATACTCTATATACTCTATCAAACCAGTTTCAAGATCACAAACAAAAGCGAATAAATCTAGGTATATTCACCTTTTAAAACTCTATTTCAGTTCTGCTGGCTCCTTTATCACGCACAGGTACTATAGAAACATAATACCATTGACAATTATTGATCACAATTGCTTAGAAGTTGAAATATTTTTTAAACATTCACAAATTTCAAGATGGCGTCGGTGGCAATAGATTTCTTAGAAGTACTCTCTGACTCTGACCCCGTTTTTATACATCTAGAGACATATGGAAAGAGGTCATCATCTAAATGTAGGACACTAAAGTTAGCCTTCTCACAAGGCTTCCACATTTTGGCATCATTCTGGTTTTCAATGAATATTTGACAAACTTTGATACACGTTATGGAATTCGGCAACACATACAATTTTGAAATCTGTTGACAGTTTATATTAATATGTGAGCTTGCACATAACATATGGTGTTCCCTGTATGAGTTAAAGGCCCAAAACAATCAGCCTTTTACAAGGCATTTTAAATTAAATGCTAGAAGAATAACATAGCCACCTTTATATATTTTTGTGTTTAGGACATTTTGAAATACATGTACCAATTATAAGGGGTCAAGAAATCCAACATCTCTAATTTTTTGGGTCGTATTTCACACATCCCTAGTTTTTTTGGCCTTCTTCCCATTTCCCACAATTATTTGCGCATTTTCCCCAAATCCCACTATTTCCATCAGTAACTTACCTTTACTTTTTCAGATATTTGGAATAATATTTGCGTGCTGTTTAGCGAAAAAAATTAAAGAACATAGAAAAAGACAGAAATCTCACTGGTAAATACAGATAGATGGGTACATATTATCTGGTATATGGAGATGTGCAGCTTTATGTATAGATTTCTTGCATTTGGTGTTCCCAGTAAAATGAGAAGTACCTAAGAATTTTTATCTTTGATTGTTGAACAATATTAATGTAGTTTAGTTATAAATATAAAATATAAGCATGTGTATCACATTGTAAATGAACAGAGGTGTATTGATTAAAGTCAAAGTTCACAAATGTTTTGGGCACATGCCCATTTATTAACATTGCATTATACTCAAGCAGAAACCGATAAGAGCTCTTACAGGTTTCTGACACAAGTGAAAGTCAAAAGTTCTGTTAATTAGGTATGTAGTATAGGGGTTCAGAGTATAATTATGTTTATTCACTGCTACATGTATATATTTACCAAAACATCTTACCATAAATATCTTTTAAATTTTATTTAAATTTCAAGCCCATAGAATTATAAACAAATCTGAAAATTTATGGTCCTTGGTGGTGCAGTGGTCAGAACATCTGGCTTTCACATAGGGTTTGCTTGCGACGTCAGTTTGGGCCCTTTCACAAAGACTTTGTGTTGCCAAATTCTTTTGTCGTGCATGTACCACTGCATTGCCGATCCCACACAGTGTGTTGTCACATTAATGCATACTACTAGACGGTGGCGACACCAAGCATGAGGTTCGGAAGCCTTGTTAAAAAAGCGTGCCCGTGTAGAGGACAACTTAACCCCTCACCCGAAAAGAACTCACATAGCTTGAAAACAATAGCTAGTGTGATCCCTCCACCTGAGTCTCACCTGGTTAATTCCTAACCTGCATCTGAAAGTCCATGTATCAATACCACATGGCCTCCCTGAACTATAAGGGATCATTCACAAATGACGTCATCCGGATGGGGGGGTGTAGCGAAAGATGACGAAAGGTGACAGGGGGGGTCTAGCACTTGGATGATGTCACCTTTTGAAAAAAAGTTCTAGTTATTTAACAATATTTGAACTTATTTTCTGACATGTTAAGTGAGTTGTGTACTATCTACCGCATTGCCTCGTTCGCTTTATGTCCTCAATACATTTGTAAAATTATGTCTAAATTATGGACATTTATATATTCAAATATTATCACACAGTTAAATCATTGTTAAATGTCATCGCGAAACCTTGTCGCACGGGGGGGGGGGGGGGGTGAGGCAAAGATGACATCACTTACCAGGAGGGGGGGTGCTGCAAAGATGACGGAAGGTGACAAGGGGGGGAGGGGGTTAAAAAAAGGCCAAAAATCAGGTGACGTCATTTGTGAACGATCCCTAATCATCAGCAAGTTGGTAGTTGCAGAGTATTCATACAAACAAAGAAACAAACAATCAAACAAAGCAAAGTGAAGGTACATGTAAACTGACGTTCTAGAATGCCATCTTATTTCAGAAAGTTTTACATTTTAAAGTTGTCTCTTGTAAATCATTTGTGTGAAATCAGTGTTAAACTTAAAACCAAAATATAGTCAAGCAAGAAGTTACAAGAAGTGACACATCATTTTTTCTTAATTGTTCTTTAATGTATTAAGCCTACAGGAAAAACTAGTCCCAAATACCCTGATTCATAAAATATTTTTCATAACCATTGAAAGTTTCCATAAAATTTCTTTACTGCATCAAAAAATAAATGTCACATTTTAAAGTACATTTGCTATACCACGACAACCCTTCAAAAATGTCATCTTTAATCTGCAAAGTGACTTTATTTGATGATTGAATACAGACTTTTCACGGCAGCAACACTGCTCACTAGTCTAACACTGTGTGTCGGTATGCTACATACGATCGTTTTGGTTTTAAGGATTAAAGTACACAAACTAATCCGAATTGTCGTTATTTTATAACACTGTATATAAGATTTCAAAATGGCAGATTCTATTGTCATTAAACAAAAAGTACCCGCATTAGGCAAGGGCGTAAGCAGCTTTTTGTAAGGGGGGGGGGGGTCACAATTGCGAGGGAGCATATAGCGACCGAGCAGGGGAAAGTTGTAGGTTATGTGCAAAATATTTTTGCAAATGCAGTACAAAATGGTTGGATTTCCTGATACTTGAGATTTTAAGAAATAATTATGCCATAATTATAACAAAGAACATAGACCTAGAACAAACAGATAATTAAATGAATACATGCACATGTGTTTAAGTCTTCCCACACAGTACTAAAATTGCAATAAAATGTTTAACATAGACAAAATTCTTTTTTAGTTGACAATCTGGAATATGGGTGAATAAAATTGACCCACGATAAATTTATATAATCCTTTATAATGCAAAAGTTCCCTGTTTATGATAAATGACTCTATTATTCATTCATTGAAAATCAGTTATAATTCTGGGTAAGATACATCATGTAACAGTTTGGCATACTGTACTGGCTTAAGACGCCATTTTACAAGAATCAGATCGTTTGCAAAATCTTAGGTGATTCCCTTCGAAGATTACTATTTACCACATGTACTGGCAAATGATTTGAGAATCAAATTCAGGAAATACCGGGGTATATATGATTAGCGCTAAGGTGCAAACCCTGCAGAGTGTAAAACAAGTCCAACTTCTATGCCATTTAAAGAAATGAATGTGCCGGCCCAGAAATATCACTGGAAAATTAAATTTCCAAGTTGCATTCTTTGGGGATCTGGATGCAACTGCATAAAATTAAGATAACATCCAAGTCGACTGGATGATCATAGTGTATATGCATTACGGCCAAGGTGGTCATTCGCTCTTGGCCCATGGTCGAGCGCATGTAGTCACTCAGCCGACGCAAAACGCGGCAGCTTCGTTCACACTCGCATGATATCACTGGCTTTGTACGCTTTTGTGTAATTTTGAGAATTTTGCAATATAGCATGATGAGGAAAATATGTTTTACCTGTGAAATATCCATATAGCTAAGGGCTGAGTCATTATTTAAGGCGTGTGGGGGGGAGTTAGATGTTTTTTTATACAGCGGTGATATGAAGTTTTGACCCCCCTCCCAACAGGTTTGCAAATCAAACATACGACCCGCCACGAGTTCGCAAATCTAACATATGACCCCAGGAGTTTGCAAATCTAACATATCACCAATTAAAAGAATGCCTGAAATATGAATTTCTGACCCGACCCCCCCTTCCACTTGTATATATGTGACAGAATAAAACAAAATACCCAAAGAAAGCTGTGCTGACAGCATTCATATATGTGGAATATTTTTACATGCAATCTGAAGATCCTCCCCAACTACAGGAAAATTTGAAAAAATAGACTTTTTTGATAGAATATTTCAATTGTTTTCCATAGACATCCATATCCAATGTGCTGGAGACTTGATGAGGCCATAAGAACCGTTTCAAATACTTCACCCGCGATCAGCAGATCCGCACACCCCTGAAAAGTCTATAATTTAGAACGGCTACAGGGTGATTCGCCGATGGGGGCGATTCGTGGGCCGATTGTTGGAACATTTGCCGACGTAGAGTCGTTTCGCCGGTGGGGCGATTTGCCGGTGGTTGGTCCGTTCGCTGGTGGGGTGTTTTGACATTGGTGTTGTGGACTATTTGCCGGTACTTTTATAGATGGTTACTTGTTATTTGTAGAATTTTTTCTTCTCCGTTAACGTAAAAACAAAACTTGTGTGCCTCTCAAATATATGAACGAATCACTATCATGTTTAATCTAGTGATGGCCGGGCAATGACCACAACTCTTGCCGTTACATGTTTCATCTTGCCGAGCTTGACATGACCGTGATTTCGGTGCCATGCCATTAGTCTGACGACCCATTGGTCCGAAGGCCCATTGTTCCGAAGACCCATTCGCCTCTATGCCCATTGGTCCGAAAATTATCAAATAAGCATTGTAATAATGACTCAACCTTTAGCAAGCTCAAAACGCACGAAAAGTTGGCGTACTAGTACCAGTAACGTTTAACGTTTATATTCTGAGTCGAGTGACAGATATTGTGAATCATTTTCTTCTTTGTGTGTTGTGGACTTGGCCTACATATGGCAATTTTCCATATACATAAATTGGCAAACCTGTTGTGAAGCTTGAGGACCCCAAGTTTAACAGTGCTTCTTCACCCCACAAGGGGAGGTTTGTCTGAACCCCCCCCCCTTGCTTACGCCCTTGTTAGGTGTGCATATATAGAACGTAAACAGAACGTTTATGGAGCGAATATACTCCGCCTGTTTTTTGGCTCTACGCCAATAAGTTTACAGCATTGAGAGGTGGGTCACCATAGAGTGGTATAATGTGTATTTTAAGGCAAGTGTGATAATCTCATGCTGTAAATCCACGGTGCAAAATGTAGACTAACCTTTACAGCATAAGCTAATAGCTGCATTTTATCAGTTGGTGCTTGATTAGGCTAAGTATGATGTATTTTCCATTGGCAATCACCTTAAGCGAGGGACACATTCCACCGCAAGGTGGGTCTACAGCCAGTCTACGACCAAAAACGCATAGAAATCGTAATGATCGGTGAGTGTGCAGTGAGGCGAACGTAAGTTTTTTCAAGGCAGAGGGACACTAATAGCTTTGCTTATCTCCGCATCCAGGCACAATAAACAGGTTCGCTGTATGAAAACATTTATATCTATAGCCTTGTATACCTTGACGGTTAAATTAGATCAAAAAATATTTCTCTAATTTCAATTTTCATTAACATTTGTGATAGATTGGCGCCGTTGCTGCCATGTGATTTGCATATGAGCTCTTTTATTATGTCTCAGTTCTAAATCGATGGCATATACAGTATTTTCAATGAAAACAGATGAATTTAATAAGAAGTTTGGAGAAGACATAACTACATAAACTAAGACTTCTACGTAAACTAACTTTTTTTTTGCTTTCCCAAACACAGTTTGCAATAAAAATTATTATCCACAGAGTAAGTTTTTCTGTCCCACAGGTGATAAAGAGTTGTATTTTCATGAGCATATAAATGCACGCATGTGTTTCTTATCCCATTTGGCAAGAAAAGAGTTTTCAACATTTTGTCACTTAAGTATATTTGTACACCCAACCATAGGAGGGTAGACACTACACTTCGTTCTGTTTCTACAATATTTATATTTTCCTAATTGCTGGAGTGATTTGGTAGAAACATATCGCCCATTGTCTTTTTGTAAGCCTGCACGTGTAATGTAAATATGTAAAAATATGTATTACAATAGTTTGGAATATAAAAAACGTAAAAATACTTCTTGCCTTTGCTGTGTCGTTTCTAATATTTTGAATATCTATTATATAGATTATTTGTGCTTTTTGTCCATGATGATTCAATCACCCTACATTTATTTCATGTCGGTAACTTTGAGTAAGTATCATCCACATTTGATCGTTCTCTGTGTTCATTTTGTACAATCTCTGTAAACTAAGGGAGCGCACATAAATTACTTCCCAGCGGGGGGGGGGGGGGTCGGCCATTTGGTTTAACCAACTGTGAAAAATTCAGTGACCCCCCATTTCTGAAAATGAAAAACTGAGTGACACCCCCCTTGAAAAAACTTATAAATGGAGTGACACCCCCCCCTCCGCCACCCACCAAATTGCACAATAAAAGTGTACTATACAACAGTGGAACTATACATATTTTGTTGATTGAATGTTTATGCATTAAAAAGAATAAATTGGTTTTGGTATGAAACATATATATTGTTATACGTCATTCCTGTTGAAATACTTCAAGTTTTCTCAATTCGTGCCAAAAGTGCGTAAGATCTCAATGTGTCGGACATAAAATTGAGTGACCCCCTAAAATGTAACATTTAAAAGTGAATGACCCCACCACCCTTGGACTCTATGTAAAACTGAGCAAACCCCCCCCACACACACACACCAAATGGCCGACCCCCTCTGGGAAGTAATTTATGTGTGCTCCCTCATCTAATCTAATCAGCTTTTCAAAGGCCGAAATTATGGCTCATTTAAATGGGGTATGATGTTTGAAAGCTATATGTTCGTGTAAATGTATTATGCATCAATTTTCTTATTTTTTGGCAACCAGTATCTTGTATTTAATAAACAGATATTAATATTAGTGCATTCTTATGCTGCAGTGCTTGAATTTTGGAGGTACATGTATGCTTTTTTTTTAGAGTTATTTCATTATTATCAGCATGTGATATAACTATGAGGTGAGGTTTTGTATTGTTATTGTAACATTACTTTTGTAATGGTGTACTCAGAGTGTATATGTATGGAAAATGTGTTGAATAGCGAAACCTAGTTTCCTGTGATTTATGGCCTTATACATGTATGTAGATTGAACTTTTTTGGTTATTTCATTATGTTAACAAAAATATTTATTACCATGATTATTATTATAGAATATATTATTATCTATTGTGTTTATGAAAAGGTTTGTGCACCGACTACAGTGTCAGTATTTGTGAAAATAAGTACTATTATTATTAATATTGAAAAGAAATAAAAAATAACAATATATTGTAAGCTTTTTGGATTGCTGCAGCTGCAAATAAAACCTGCGAGGCACTTACAAACCTCACTCAATATCAGATGGTTTGCATACGTGGACTGATACGTCTACCAGGCCACCATACCACCAGGTCAGATTGACGGCCCTCCGTGTGGAGGGACTTTGCATTGGTGCTGGTGACAACAGACCTCGTAGCCCGTGTCCATTTTGCGAAATACCAATCGAACGTAACCACACACACGTACAAATGTACACGTGTATGCCCACCTTCAATCGGTAGAGTTTAGACAATGAAAGGGGCTAGTCCCTACTAAGTGGTCGCTTCCTCTTCTTACCGTAGGCTAAACTGACGTTTTGTTGACAATGAAATTGGGACACCTGCTTTATTGTCCCATCTCCATTGGCAACTACGATGTAAGGGCAGAGTTACTTCTTTAGTGACGTTCAAGAAGAATAAGAATAAGAAGATTTTATTGGCAACTAACAGTGTCAGTACAACTAAAGACAATGAACATTTGACATATACATATATAGAAATGAATTGACAATACATATTATATCTATTCATTACATATATGGATCATTAGATCAATTTTATTTTAACACATATTTGTTTAACAAATGAACATATCAGCTGTATAACTTCAAGATCATTAAATTGCATTTTTAATATAGATACCAGTTTTTCATAAACTGATAAATTATGAAAATTTGGATACAATACATCCATATTTTGTAAAAACGTATTTCTTTCTATTTCTGTTGTTTTACATATCATCAAAACATGATAAGAATCTTTGGTTACATTACATGTGTCACATATATTGTTTTCATTGTATTGATCATAGTACATTATCAAGTCTTAAATAAGTATAACATTTCCTTATGAAAGAGCTCTTTATGTTCATATTATATAGAGGGGATTTAAAATCTACATTTTTATGTTTATGACACTTATTTAATGTGTCCTATTTACAGTTATCATTAATAACAGAATTAATTAATTGGTTGTGTTGGTTCATTAGATTATCTTTTACAATATACTTTATTTGTTTAGCAATAGAATGTATTTATTAATCAGAAAGTCCTTTACAGACATGTAAAATCATTAACAAAGTACATGAAAATAAACAGTATCAAGGTAATAATGATGAACATCACATGTCTTTCCAACATTACCAGACAAAAATATAAATACTACTGATTATGATTAGTGCAAACTTAAATGAGTTAATATTGGAAAGTACATTAGATTTAATTTTATTAAGATTAGTTAGATTAGATTAACTTAGGCTATGACTGCATTCCGCCTTTTCTTAAAACATATGGTTGTATAATAACCTAAAGCCCAAATTATATTATCATCTACACTTGACATTATATAATTAAACTTAAGATCTTTGTGAAGGTCTTCAAAATCATTATACACACTTTTAAGTACAGACATTAGGTTCTCTCTCTCCTCTTCATACAATGTACATTCTAATAAAAAATGGTTCTCATCCTCAACTTTATTTAAATTACAATGTTTACAGATTCTTTCCTCTGGTTTTAATCTTTTTCCCATGCTAATATATCTACCTGTTTCAATATGTAAACTATGACAACTTATCCTTAATCTACAAATGTTGCTTCTAAATACTGGATTTGAACAATGATATAAGTAATGCTCTGTTTGAAAATTATTTTTAAAACTCCTATAACATCTCAATTTGTTTTTCATGTCACAATCTTTTCTCTTATCATTATTTAAATTATCTTTCCAACCCTGAATAAATTCTTTTTTAAGAGATTCTGTTATTTTATTCACAACATTATTTTCAGGCAACTTTTCTGCTTGCGTAGGATTCAAATTTATCATTTTACATAGCTTATTTATAGATTTTGACCAATTACTTGAAATGTTTATATTGTACTCGTATGCACAATATAAGAGCTTGTTAGACTTTTCTGTACATTTGTTTAATCTAAACCAATATTTTACAAATAGCCTAATGGAACTAATATATAATGGAGAACGCCCTGTTTCTCCATAGATTGCATTAAGTGAAGCATGTTCATTCACTCATAAGATATATCTGCAGAATCTCATAACATTTTTCAAACATATCCTTAAATAGCTCATTATAAATTGAATGACATTTTGAAGTGTTGTAACCACCCATATATGTTCCATACATAAGAACTGGCTTTACAATCATATCAAGAAGGTGAAATCCTGTTGCCACTGTGGGCTTACCTTGCTTAAAAAACTTAACAATTTAAAAAGTGCCTTTAAACCTCTGTCTAGTAAATCCTGTCTTGCATATATTGGTCTACTACTAACATGAAAAATAATTCCTAGATATCTATAAGTGTTCACATCCTCTAATTTTTTACCATGCAATAGGGGATTTATAGTATTTGTTTGCAATCTGTGCCAATAGGATATTTCATTTATATATGCTTGTAGTTGAATAGGAAATCTATTTAATTCCTTCATAACTGCTGTTGTACTTGCAAATTTAGAAACCCCTATTACATACTTACAATATTTGCTATGTACACCTTCATAATTATTTTTTCTTTCATTTCATGATTTGTTATCAAGCAATTGTCAGAAAAGTTCTTATTTGAATAAATTAAATCTATTTTGTCCTGACTACTATTCAATTTTACTAACACCTTCCCTTTAGATTTTAGTACTTTGATTTCACCAATTTTTACCTCTCTATTCATTCTTTGATTTATAATAAATTGAACTTGACATTTCACTTTTACATTGATTTTGTTTATTTGTATTTTTATATATCTATTAGAATCTGGTATTCCCCACAGCACACTTCCATATAATAAGATTGGTGTAATTTGTTTATCAAATAATGACATGGCTAATTTTGCCGAAACTGGTGTGGAATATCCCAGGATTTGTTTAAGAACATGTACAGCACGGTTTGCTTTAGACATTCTTTCTATAATTGCATTATTAAATTTCCCATTTATTTCAACCCTAACGCCTAAATATTTATAATAATTTACATTTTCTAAGATCTCCTCAAACATAAAGTTTCGGGTTTTAGGGTTTCCAACAGACATAGTCATACATTTTGTTTTGTCTTTGATTACTTGCAATCCCCATCTATTACAATATATTTCAAGATTGTTTAAACAGTTTTGTAACCCTACCTTTGACCTTGAGAATAGTACTAAATCATCCGTCCATGACAGAGAACTAAGCTCTTCACTATTTAACATCACTGGATCGCATGATGAGTTAAACATATTAAGTAAATCATTTTGAAAAAGATTTGATAACAGAGGACTTAAAACACATCCTTGTTTCACTCCTGTGTATGAAATAAAATATTTAGACAAACCGCAATCTGTCTTTACACAGAATTTAGGATTGGTATATGCTGTTTTTAGTACATTGTACAGTTTACCAGTAATTCCATATGTTATCAATTTATAGAACAAACTGTCTCAGTCAATACTGTCAAAAAACTTTGAAATCAACATATACTGTATAGATTTTTCCTTTTCCTAGTTTTACATATTTTTGAAAAATAGTGTGTAATATAAATAAGTTATCTTCCGTTCTTCCTTTCATAAATCCATTTTGATTTTTTGACCAATAGCCTTTATTGGTCATGTAATAAGTGATTTGGTAAATTGCGCGTGACGTCACGAGGTCAGAGGTCAACGGTAATAAAGATGTGTATTGCGCAAGATTTTAGGGACCACTTGTAGGAAAGGTATAAGAATGCACAGCTAACCCCCCTGTCAGAGTGGACGCGCGGAGTCAACTCCGCGTCATTTTTAGGTCGAAAAAATGACAAAGTCCGTAAAAATGGTGAAAAATATGAAAAATTAACACTTTCATTGTCGAATCGACAACGTGATTCGCATGGCTCCGCAGCAGAGTCTGGCGGACTCTTGCAGACTTTTTTGGCCTCTGAGAGGGCTCCGCGCTACCTCCGCGCTATCTCCGCGTCCAAAAATGGCGCGGACTTATTCCACTTGTCTGGAGAAGTGGAAATTTGAGTTCGCGTGACCACTCCGCGCGTGCGAGGATTATTGATCGAATTCCCTTTGATCTTTTTGAGTTCGCTGGTCTCCGCGCGAAGCCATATTTGGCACCAACGGACTCCTCTGCCTCCGTACCACGTAAAATGAGCGCCGTTCACCTCCGCTGTACGGAGCAAGAGCTCCCCGAATGGCTTTCGTGTATGTAATTGATAGCCTACATGACAAAAACCCTATGGTATTATTGTGGGGTACAGGGGGCACCCCCTGCGATCCCCTTGGATCTGCCTATTCTATACCAATTGCAAGTACATGGGTATCTAAATTCAACTCCCCATCCCAGAGCCTTCCAAGAACTTCACAAGTGTACACTTCAAACCTACAAGTCTTCAAACTGCCCGTTCACATCAAACTATCTGTGAGAAGTTCCTGAGATGTGAAAGTGTCACAATGCCAGGTTTGTGTCATCACCATTTCCATGATGATGATCAACGTTTGTCTCCTGTACCAATTTACAATAATCCCAGCGGGCACAAGACGTTGGATCAACGTTGATCCAAAGTTGATGTCTGACGTTGGATCAACGTCAGGCAATCAACGTCAGGGTGACGTTGAAAATCTGATGTTGTGTCAACGTCAGGCAATCAACGTTGGGGTGACGTTGAATTTCCGTTGCCTGACGTCACAACATAATACAACCATAATCCAACGTCAGGCTGACGTCAGTGTGCCTGCTGGGATATAGTACGTGAGTTCAGAAACTCGTGGGGTATACAAGATGTCGTCCCTAAACAATAAGATGTCTGTGGAGAGACAATTATAAATAACAGCATTTATTACAATTACTGGGGAGGAGTTGTCCAGCATAGGATGTTGTGATTCGATAGTTTATCAAGGTTCTATGCCATTATTCAAATCCTATTTGTCACTACATTTCACGAATCCCTTTCTATGGCATAATTATCCATATTATTCTCTTGATTATCTATTGTAAAAACCAGCATGGAATCAGCCTTGAAAAAAGCTCACATAAAAATAGTCAATGCCACACACAGACAGCATACAGACACCCCCCCACACACACACAGACAGCATACACCCCCCCCCCACACACACACAGACAGCATACAGACCCCCCACACACACACAGACAGCATACAGACACAACCCCCCCACACACACACACACATACACAGACAGCATACAGACAAAGTTCGCTTTTTTATACGCGCTACCTCCGCGCATGCTCCCTCGCAAATTTGATGGAAAATAAGCTCCGCTCGGACGCCGCCTTTGTGAAGCAGACGCTGCCGAAGTTCGCTACACTTTCGCGGAAGTTTGCAGGACTTCGCCGAATGACTTCGCTGCTCTCCGCAAGGAATTTTCCCTTGTTATTATGTTATTTGGCAGAGTTTTGATGTCTCCGTCGGCAGACTCTGGATATTCGCTACAGTTCGCTGGTGAAGTCTTGCGGTCTGCAAGAGTTCGCTGGCGGAGATATAATACTTCGCTTGACTTCGTCGGGCGGAGCCATGGTTGTCTGGCGAATGTATATCACAATTTCAGTTTGCCAGGGTTTGCAAGGGTTTTGGCCGGCAGACTCATAATTTTTCGCACCAAAAATTTCTCTCCGCCTCCGCTGCAGTGGAGGTCCGTGGGGGGCGGGGTTTTAGGGCTATTTCTCCGCCGCGGACTAGCCAGGAAGGGAAAATCAAGTTTGAAATTTTTTAAATTTTCAAACTGCAGTAAGGACTACTCCACCTGTCCACTCTGACAGGGGGGTAAAAGAAGAGATTAATTTGGCATTGAACAGCAACTGAAAAGCTTCTCTAAATCCTGTGTAAAAATGTAAACAATGGGTTTCGGCCATGACAGCCAGGAAGGGTGTTTAATAGCAGCTTTGCAATCAGAATTAATCTTCTGACTTCAAATAAGGACTACTACACTTGTTTCACAATAGGCGAATTAATATTATTCAATTCCCAAGAGAATTAAATATTAACTACTTTTTATTGGCATCTCTGTCAGAATTTCCCGATGGAAGGAAATAAAACGCACGTGTAAACATTTTCACACATCTCCGACTTTCAAATAATAATGGAACGTTTTATTTCCTAGGTTTCTGTGCTCTGTGCTAGGTTTCTGTGCTTACCTATTATTTTCCTTCATTTTACTACATGAAATCACCAGTCCAGAACGCAAACTTATCACCATTTTCATCTGATCTGGTGACGTAGCTTCTATTTACGAAATGGCTTATTGTACATTCTATTGAATATTATCTTCATGAAAATTTTGTTTGTGTTGTCTGATACTGCTATACCTCTATAGTTCTCGGGATTGTTTTTATCTCCATTTTTATGTATTGGAGTAATAATACTAAACATCCACTGTTTAGGATAGTTACCATTTGATAGTATTGTATCTACTAATGGATGTATGAGGACATAATGTTCAAAAATGAATATTTTTTTTGCTTCAAACTGAATGTCTAGCACCCTCTAAACAGGAATCCATCTATAGTGTGAAAGGCAGACACCGTTTAATGGTTGTATACAGTGGCACCAAAAAATTCACCAATTTTTGTTAGTAAATGTATAAGGTCGTAATGGACAAAAATCAATGTTTAATTGTTTCAATCTGTATGTATACGACCCATTTATCATAGCTGTTATGGTGAATGATCCCCAATTATAACAACTGCATAAATGATTAGATGGAGTGTCCACCCCGAGATATTTTCTGTTTGAAATGGGCGAATTAATTGGGCGATATTTTTGGGTCATTTTTTTTGCAGCCGGCTGCAGACAATAATGCCTGCTCGGGCCTTACCATCCTACTAGTGTAAAAAAAACCTCATTTTTATGCACTGACTAAATATGTCCAATTTCTGTATCGATGGGGAGCATTATGTTTTCATTTGTATAAACACTAATAATTACTCCCTTAGTTTTGTATATTACATGCCAACTCACCAACTATTTGGTAGAGAACTACATTTAGAGAGCATGTACTTGGAGTGACTTCTGGTGCTTATCATCCTGCTCCAAGCTCACTATATAAAACATCAATATAGTAATGAAGATAATAGATCATTGTTACAGCTGAAGAGCAAAACCCTTAGTATGGTGTCTTGCCTGACTCCTTAGTCATTGCAAAAGTCATTCAAGGAGACATTGTGGTATATATAGTACTTATCTTTCTTATTTATCCACCTGTGGTGTTACATGGTTCTGAACACCCCCGCCTCAGTATCACACTTGATACCTTGAAGGTGGTTAAGTTTTTCGTGGTATTGGTTTAGCACATCATTTGACTAAGCTAAACTGTTTTAACCTTAGATGAACCCGTATGACCTTCAATGTAAACAATACACGGGGAAAAGCCGAACTAGTTAGGGAGGCCCGAATCAGTTGTGACTTGGCTTCGGGTATTATACATGGACTACCTTAAGGATCATACCACAATAAGCATTACTTGGTGTAAGCTTTTTTGTGTCATCCGAGGAACTTCATGTGTCAGTGAAGATAATCTGTGATATGTGATCCTTAAAAATCTTCAAATCCTGAATAAATCTAATCTAAGCAATATGTTATCAAATTCAGCCCTGCACGTCAGTTTAACTAAGCAACCGTTCGCCTGTACGTATAATATAAGAATAGCTCTATGGCATTGAGAAAACATACCAATATGTCGCAAACTGGCGCTATTATGCCCCAATCGATAGTGTGTGGCGGCGGCGAGCGGACGTCTTGGTGAGCAGCAGCAGCAGCCCTCCTCCCGGGGGCGCTCGCTCTACCATACTGACACAAGGTTACACCCGCCGCCGCCGCCGCGCACAGCATAGACCCCGCCAGTAAAACGTCGAGGGCTATGATGCGCTGTATGTAGTAACACAGCCTGGACGATATCAGTGTGATAGAAGGATACCTTCTTCTGCAGGTGGGTTACTTTTACTGATTCTCCTTTAAAACGTCACATCAACCACATATAATGCATTTTTAGGACATTCGTTGTCGTTTGAACATTTAGAATGTATAATATTTTTGCCTACTAACAAAATAAATACGTGTAGGCCTACATCATCTTCCTGAGAGCGTCGGATTCTAATTTCTAAGATCCTTGTGCACATGACTAAATATGTCACATGTGTTATAACATCACCAATCAGTACATTTTCTGATACTTGATCATCTCTTGTGTTCAATATATTTTAGCCGTTATATGTATGCCGAACCGTCCTTATACTATAATTCACATCTCAAATTTCAGAACTTGTATTCTTTATTTAAAAAACCCGGCCTTATTAGCAAAATTAACCCAAGACGAAGTATAAGAAATGCACCATATAATGACAAGATGTCATGATGCTGGATGATGGCAGTTCAAATATGAATACTATTTTTGAGTTACCTCAAGTCCCACAAACACGGGGCTCATAACACCCCCATACAAGAAAGTTTGGGGGTTTTATTTCCCACATTACCTCGGCAGTTACGACCCAGTTATGTCTACATGCAAGTTTACTGTGGGCTATTCAAATAACAATGAACATTGCTAAATGTAATACCGCTGTTATAGAGGGGTACACTCAGTCAATTTACGCTCAGTTAATATATAATTTTACACTTGTCCATTTACTCAGAGTATGTGTAAGATACTACCATATACGTTAGGGGACGGTAACTTATTATTATAAACTATCCTTCAATTTGTTTTTACAAAAAGAACTTTAGTGGGACTACTGATCATTACTTGATGAAAAATTGCACAAACGTTTACGTGTATAAATAGAAAGATAGACACAACATACCTATTTCAAATAAAAAGAGACTTCATTTACTAACACTTAACTAAGTCGCCCCTCCCATAAAGCTGTTGTGTTTGATGTCTACGAAACGTTACTTGAATAATCTTGAATGGTAAATGTAGGCCACTGTCAATATCATCATGCCAAAATGAAAAACGCTTAATAACTTTCACAAAACTTTAAGATATGATTAGGTTGACCTGACGATTCTTCGGGGTAACATACTTTTAACTGGAATTATACTTTCTGGACACACCGATCAATAATTCTCTAACGGTTCAGACTTGTCCTTCGTGACTGAACTCCATTTATTGGAGAACTCATGCCACGTGAGTGTTTCTCAACACTCTCATTGGTTGTTGACAATTCACTCTAAGTCTCATTTCGTTATTACACGTGGTTTTCTCATGAATGAAGATTTTTTACTACATACCTCTGATTGATTAATGAACCAGCTTGCAGACAATTCATAGTTTGAACTACATTGTAACCATCCTATTAGACCACACAAGGGGGCGGGGCATAGTGGTCTCAATGGAAAGTTTGTCTCAATAAATGGGTTAACTTTACCATTTGACAGAATGATCAATTTTCTCCTGCACGTAAAAGCAGTGTATGAAATTCAAACGTGTGTAATTAGAATATGATATTAAAAGAGCACAAGAGTGCAAATTGCATTTATATTAAATCTATTTTAATATATTTATGAACTTCCATACAAATTTTGTTATTGTCTTTGACTCAACTGGTCACTTTCGTTGATTAACTTAATTTTAACATCCAGTGACACCTCTGTGTGTTTTCGATTAGACATTTGAATTATCAATTGCTGTTTCGTGAGGTTTGTACCATGCAACTTGGCTAATGTCCTTTTTCCTCTTTCGTTCATCAAGCTTGTAATTCTTTGGTCTATATATTGGCCTTCCACCTATTTTGTCGTCTTTGATTTGTTTTTCACATGCCCTTATCGCACTTTTTACTATTCCCAGTCTGTATCTATGTGGGCAGCCACTTTCCTTCATTCTCACACAAAACTCGCTTTTGAAATCATTTTTGATATTCACGGTTTGACACCCAGTAAGTTTACAGTCATATTCTGCCCCCCCCCCCCCAAACAGTGTTCTAACCAAACAACTGAAGAAAGTGGCAGAAGACAGCGGAAACAATGGAGGAATAAGTATAAAAGTAGTGGAAAGAGCTGGCATGAGCATAAGATCTCTGCTGCCTGGACTAAACAGTGTAAACAAATGCAACAGACAGGACTGCGTTGTGCATACTAGTGAAGGGAAAGGGAATTGCAATCAGGAGAATATTGTGTACAAAGGACAATGCATGATATGTGATAAAAATAGTACTAAATCAATGTACATAGGGGAAAGTAGCAGATCAGCATATGTCAGAGGTCTACAGCATAGGAGAGCCATCAGTGAACTGATCCTGCAAAGCACCGGCATAATGCCTTTGCACGACACATGATCGATCACCACCCTCAACAGAGGCCAGAATTCAAGATATAAGTGATCGACAGCTACAAATCCCCACTAGAAAGACAAATATCAGAAGGAGTTGAAATAGCTTATATGAACTGCGACATTATACTTAATTCTAAACTTGACCATTATCAACCAGCCTTCAATAGAATAATATTTAATAATCAATAGCTGGTCCTTAAACGTAATATTGTTTAATCTCCATATACATGTTGTATTGTGTGTCATAATCTGTTAGGCATCGACCATTTGATCTCAGAGGGGGGGGGGGAATATTGAAAAAAAATAACCAAGGCTGAAAATTGGTGAAAAAATAATAAGGTTTCATTTGGCTAGAAAAAAAAATAATTGTCAAGATGTTTATATAACGTGCATGTTACATATTAAAAAATAATTGAGGTTCAGTAATCTAAGAAAAAAATAATTAGATGTCAAATTTCATGAAAAAAAATAATTGAAGCTATGGTGAATGAAAATAGCTGCCCCCCCTCCTGAGATCAAATGGTCGATGCCTTATAAGAATTTGTCTTCATCTGTTTAGTAGGTACTGCATGTATATTGTTAAACAACTGATGATCTTACATTGTACCGTACTTCAATTATTTTGGTGTTTTAATTTGAAAAGGAGCCTTGAAAAGGAGCTCGACAACGTGTATGAATAAAATTGAAATCAAAATTAAACTTTAGAACAATTTTTTTCACCTTATCAAGAATACAGCTGTAAAAGAAAGCAATACACTAGAAATCAAATTATCTATTCAAAATCTATCAATCCTTCATTTTGTAAAGTAAAAATTCCAGATTCAAATTTGAATTATTTTGAATTGGATTTTTTAAATAAATCTCGCCGATTCTGCACAAAACGATGTCACATTTACACAGATCAGTTTTTATTTAAGGAAGTTTTGGAACAAAAAACAAGTTTGATGGATTAAGGTACGAGGTATGCCAGTAATGTTAGAAAATCGGTAGTAAGCCTTATTCTATAGTATCGCGATATAAAAATTGATTACACCAGTCGATACTTGATTCAATTACACTTCGAATACCTTGTAAACATCTTCCAACAAATACGGGTGTTGTATGTAAAACCGCATCCAGTTAAAAATGCATCTTTACATAGTATGCAGTATTATATGGTGGGTGGGTAAAAGTGCATCCCATGTAATTCCAGTATTATCGCCCAATAAGATGCACTTTTACATATATAAAAACATATAAAAAAATTTGGATTCGTTTTTACATGGATAACTGTATCCTTCATGGGCGATAATACCGGAACTACATGGGATGCACTTTTACCCACCTACCATATAAAACCGCATCCTATGTAAAGATGCATTTTTAACCAGGATGCGGTTTTACATACAACATAACGGGTTTATAGCCTGAGCTACAGAGAGGTTCACACGTTTACTGACAATGTGAACAAATTCGGCCGCGTGCCTACGGGGCCGTCGCGGACGCGATCCGGGGCACAGCTCTGCCTCGCACTCGCACGAGACCATCCTCGCGGGTGGACCCGCCTCGTTGTAACCAGGGCTTGTCACCAACCCCCTTGTACTCCTCGTTGTGTTCTTAGTTCGTCTCAGAGAAGATAGTTCTTGAGGGCCTTTTCCCTTGGAGAACAGGTGACCAGCCCTCATTTTACTGCCCGACCAGTCGATAAGTAGAATTGAGCCCTAATAGTTATTACCCAGTACTGAAGTGCACTGGTTCCCTAATCCTACAGTGGCCCTACTAATGCATATAAACAACTCTACAAGGTGTGTGTAACAGAGGGGAACTAAACCTAATCCAGTGCAACTTATTATTGCCTATTTTAACCTTACAGGAATGCTACAATTCCTGTACACTGGATGACTTACGTTCTTAACTTAGTTTTGTTACAACAGGTCCAAACATTAATATTCATATTGTCATATAAGGCACATAAAATACCATGCAGATCATTACTTTCACACTTAGAGCTCATAATATTTTGGATTTTGAAAGAAAGATAAGTGCATGCGGGTTGGCTGAATTGCATGTTCCCAGACAAAATGACGACCGGCAGTTAATTATCAAAATATATATTCAATTATTATTGTAATTTCTATTGATTACAAGTGTGGTGATGTTTCTCAATGATGAACAAAAACGCAGGTAAACTAAATTTGTTTTTGATGATAAGTAGGGCTACGTCTATTTCGTGTGAAATTCACAATTTCATATATGTGTGATAATATGAGTGAAAATGAAGTAGTTTTATTTGGTTAATCCTAAAAACCTGTCAATGATCAACATGTTATCAACGCGGGCGGGCTAGACGGCGGAGCACTTGGGGGCTTCCAAAGGATGCATAGATCCCCTTCGTTAAAGTCCCAACTGGCCAACCTCAGAAAACAATGACAGTTAAATCTAAAAATATAGTGCAATAATACTATATTAGATATATTATTTTCATCTTTCACAACACACAATGATAATTGTAATAATAATCCGGATGTGAACAGCTTCCTGATAACTCTAGTCCTACCATCACTCTCTCTGTCTAGAACTGTCACCCCCTTCCAATCAATCTTGTGATTTTCTTTATTGACGTGATCTGTGATGGCACTTTTGATGAATTCTGTAGCAGACTCTTTTTTGGCAGCTCTGGTGAAATTCAACTTTCCATGTTGTTCAACATCTTTCTGATGTTCCTTTATTCTAATGCCCAGCTTTCTTCCTGTTCCCCGATATAAACTTTCTCACAAGATCCACAAGGAATCTTATACACCACTTCACATTTTTTAGAGTACGGTACATTGGTCTTCAATATACTTCACTGGTTGTTGCCAACCAGTAAAGAAATAAGCTTTCTGATGTCATTTCAGAAACTACTGAAAGTTATACATCAGACAACAACTGACAGTCACATGAAGATCAGATGTGCCTTTAGAATATTTTCCTATATCACGTCTGATTAAAACTATAGGAACAGTTAACACTCATGTCCATAAAACAGAGCTAAAACAATGTAATACAATTCAAAATACATAAAATTTGATTTATACTCAACCAGTTGAAAATTACTTGCTGACGTTTCACAACCTGCCAGGTTGTTTCTTCAGAGTAGAAAAAAGGATGTATAACCGATGTGAATTTTAACATATACCCCCGGTGCATCCACGGTCGCCGGCTGGCATATGCCACCGATGTATGCGCTCTTAGTGCATAGTTGGGGGCATCGGTGGATTTTAAGTAGGCGTTAAAATGACGGATGCTTATACCCCATATCTGCCAACTGACTTAAACACAAACTTAACAATCATATCATTCACACATCGGCAATGTACCTTTGTACGGCCAACCATCGGGCGATGTTTCCTGACTAACCGATATCCGTGCACCAATGTGGGTATCTGGCATCTGTGAGACATCCGCCGATTTTTGGGAGATGTCCCACCGATAAACGACCGATACACGGATGTGCGATGCCGGCCGATTTCCGCAGATGACCTTGGGTGTCATGAATGCGTTTGTGAAAGATGCATGGGTTCCCCATCGGAAAAAAGTTCTTAACTAATCTTTTTGTTACTGTATTGGTTACTGTATGTGTAGTTCTCAGTAATCTTTTTTTGTGCTTTGGACATGATGTCCCAAAGATGTCCGAAAATAACTAACCCCACTGATCTCCCCCAAGCCTCCACGTCGGTCGGCAAATGTGATTGTGCTTTAACCGTGTATCGTTAGCACATATGGACGGATTATGGGTGGTTATTGATTAGTAGCAATAGACTATCCACTGTCTGTTTGGACTTATGCCGATATCCATGGGATGTCCACCGATCCTTGTCGGATGTGCCCCAGTTATTCACCGATCTCCAACTTAAAATTCACTGATGCCAACAACGTCGCAATTTTAATGATACAAGCACTTTGTTCTGATGTCAAAAAGGAGAGAAAAAAACAAGTAACTATCAAGTAACCATTAAACTATACTGAAGTGTCCGAATAGTCCAGGACAATGAATTTGAAGAGGTCAATTAGACTATCAGAAAGTTGATAAGAATCTTTTGAAAAGTTATGTTAATACCATAACTGACGTATTCAAATAACTTATTTTTGAATGAATTTAAAATAAAAATAATGGATACTATTATCTGCACAAGTAAATGAATTAAAACAATTGCTTTATCTCTTGCAGAGAATTTGGGCATAGACATGGGCATGTTACCCTGGATTACATAGATTAATAATGAAGGAATATGTCATGGTTTTGAGGTCAATATGCATGATTCAATTCCTGAACTTTGTAAATATTGCCCATACATGCCCGCCGGCTGGTGGCACGAGTATCGGGACGCGGCCAGGTTGTCTCGTTATAGGCCAGCGATTGATTGCGCACGTGACAACAAGGAGGACGAATTGATCCGCCGAAATAGCCATTAATTGAGCTGCCTTTATGAAGAGACAATCTTTATACTCGAGGAAACTGGGGGATCTCTTGCTGGTCTGCTTTACTTGAGACGCGGTTTCAATCTTCAACAAATTCTGGGCACTGAAAAGAGTATACTGTAAACAATGTGAGTAAATGTCTATAGTATACGAGGCACCCTTCACATAATTCACCAGTCAGGTCTGCTGCAGGGGCTAATAAGTGCTTCTTGTATCCAAAAATATCTTCCGTTTATATCATTGCGATCATGTGGCATTCGGCTCATTAGGCCTGTCTTGCAGACGAGTTTATTACTTTAGTTTTTTTTTTGCGTGCAGCATTACTGTGTACGCCGCTAGGACTCCGGGGACGGTGATGGCGGATCGATGGATGCGCGAGGCTACAGATGCCGCCGCCGCCGCTAATGCGTTTGTAAACACTCGACCGCCGCCGCCCGAGATGCTGCCTGGTGTGCGGGCGGCAACAAGTACTCAACGCTCACCAAGTAATCCGCCATTCCATCAATTTGAACCTTTATGCATTATTCACTGAATCAATCTGTAAATGCAGTTAGTGCATATATGCGTACTATAACTGCAGGAATTATCACATTCACGTTGTGCCGCCGCCGCCGCCGTGCTGATGAGGTACCGTGTGTTGTGAGCGATAAGGGCGTGTCGGTGGTGTGTGGCATGATAAGCGGCCTCCCGGGACACCCCACGGACGCATTAAACGTGACCAACCCGCTATTTCAAACAGCTACTAACAAAAACGAACCTCTCTAGCAGCGTTTTTTGCCATTGTCTGGTGAAATGGTCAGCTAAAATAGTGACGAATGCATGAGCCATACACAATTATGGCGAGTTAAGGATGAATACAGCATTGTGTTTTATTAGCCTATAGTTTATAAGTAAATGCACAAAACTATATTGTTTACACAAACCACTCCCTATTTCCGACATCAAGAAATAATATTCTAAATATTTCTGCTGTGGGATCCGTTCGAATTACACGCATGATACAAAATCCGTGGTTAACAGGATATTAGCCAGTTATGGTGCATGATAACCACTGAAATTACACCTCAATGTATGATAACAAATATTGTGGGTGTAATTACATGTAATATAGTATGACATTGTGAGCTCGTGGCGACCACTGTGCCTGTAACATCCCAAACCCTCGTGTCCTAGCACACCTGTATGTGCATGGTAAATGGAGTTATACATAGGTATTATTTTCTAATATGTTAAGTTAATCATACAACGTTTCCCATATCAATGTACGCGTATTGTAATTCAGAGTGAATTCTGGATGGTGCACTGAAGTCAAGTCCACTAATTGTAAACCAACTTTGTAGCTAACGTAATTTTCCAATTAGTGTTGAGTAAATTTGTGGAGTTGCCGCTGCATTCAAGAGACTTATTCGGCAAAGCAACAATGGCCTTACTTCTACATGTGCCATGAGAGGACATCCTCGTGCAACAAGAGGAGCACGTACGGTAGTTAGTGAGCAATATCTTAACATACTAATTTGTCAAAACATGACTCGGGATGATTCAGTACGGACTGGTTGCACGTTAGCCAGATGCTACACTCCTGTTGATTCCATGACATGACGATACAAGAATCCTGTTAGAACCCAACATAATTTTCTTAAGAGGACATCTATCTTGCTCATTTTCTCTTTCTGTCTCGCTCTCACTTGTAACTATTTCTTTGTCTGGCGCTTCGGGCTAATACAGAAATCCTGGATGAACACATACCCTGCCGCCTGCCATATTTCCAGTAACGCCCTCACCACCGCCTGCCACTGACAGTGACCGGTGAGCACGCCGCCTCTTCGCGCCGCCGCCGCCGCCGCTGCAGCAAGCGCGGTCTAATTACCTCGCCTATTGATTTACCGTAAATGAACACGAAAAAACGACATTCCATTCGGCGTTGAGGAAGGGCTGTATTTAACAAAGGCGGGAGCTGCGTGTGGAGGAAGTGGTGCGCGGGCGGCGCACGCAGCCACCACTAACCGCCATTGTTTGCGTTTTATAACAATTCTTCTTAACACGTAGTATTCGCGGAGGTAAAAGCCTTAAAGCCATTTGACCGTCAGAGGCTCTGTGGAGCCTGATGTGAGTCCGTGAACGAGGCCCTTTCACTTTTTATATAAAAACTTCCAAATAATATTTAATGAAAATGAGGTATTTTAAATATTTGCCGCTTTTAGCACTGATTTGGTTTGACAATGTTATATAAAGTAGAATTTTCAAAACGATAATCCATCAATACCTTTACTCAAATAACGCTGGTTAAAAAGTAATATTGAAAAAAAGTGATTTAATTTGTTTATGAAAGGGTTGCGTTCTTCCGGTTTTCACGGCTTGATCACTCACACTGCCTTGACAGGTCCTTGTTCATACCAACCCGTGGGACAAGTTATAGCCTATATCGTACTTTTGGGGTTAGACTTACATCAAAGACAAAATCAATACTCTGTTTCTTCTCACCACTTTGCCGCTCATTCTCGATTCTGATTGGTTAAGAGCCGTGCGGGATATGAGTGCATCACTACTTCGCCGAGGTGATCTCACTAATTTGTGAATGGGAGAGCATAGTCTCTACGTATCATCTAGACCCCGCGTGGTGGCGTGCGCTCACCAAGTGGGTCTGGATCATTTGACCGGCTTTGTTTACATAAAACGTGCTCAGTTTTACCCGAAAACTGGTCAAGTTTCTGATTGGCTGTCAATAACACGTGGTCGTGTGATTGACGGCTTGATGTTGACAACTTACAATCACCTCATGATGTTCAGACTGCCGATTCGATTCTTTCCTTCCTGATAACGTTAATTGGGTTCCATATCTAGGTGGTATGAATGATCGCATGACATTTTGATTACAATCTATTTTATTAGACACATTGTATACGCACTAACAATAGATGTATATACTAAAATGACCAAAATTCAGACCACCATTAAAATATCTGGCTTGTTTACAATAATGTTAATGGCTGCATTAGGGGTCGTCAAAAACCTGTTTTTACAGGAGCCTTGTCAAAGTTGTTTCAAAGTGTTCCTTTAGGCCTAAAAACATCTGTGATTTTTTTCCGAAATTTCCCTAGCATGTTCTAGGGTCATTCTAGGCATTTGAAATTTGCATATTTTGACAAAAATCTTGTAAAATCACAGATTTTCGATCATTGATTGCATGTTCAACACCTAACTTGTATGTTAAAATTTTATGTCGATGATTAGGTCAGTTGCATATAGTTTACACAACATAACTCACAGGATGCTATACATATGTTGTCATTATGATCCATGTGTCTGAAATGCAGCTTATTCTTAAATATGGCGCAAAATGTCTTTCATTCAAATATCATAATAGAATCACATAATTTTCGATTACATGAAACCATTTGCCATTGATGGCATCATTCAGATTAGATTCTTTTAAAATTTAAAAGCAAGAACCTCATTCCAATACTAGTTGATGTATCATATCAGTTTCAAATGTTTTTATTGAGCTATGTACCAGGATAGACTTTCAAATGGTGTACTTGTTCTAGGCTGAAAGGGACCATTGTTCTATGAATATCAGTATGCATTCTTTTCTATATTAATTGTCTGTACTTACCCAACTAGTAACAACTTTATATATGCAAATGGAAGTAACAAAATATAGTAGCATGAGATTGTCTGCATAACAAACAGTTCAAAGCATCATACTCCTTTACTTATAATGCATCTAGAAAAACAAAAACACGCCATTTTGACAACTGAATCTAATATACTTCTAGCAAATGTTTTGAGCCAGTTTCTCTAACTCACCAGTTTCTCAAAATACAATTATGCCTGGAAAACCTGGGAAAAGTGGTCAACCACTTGGTGCCTCTGCACATCCAAAGATTACTTGTTCTGAAGTCAGAAAAGTAGAATGACCAAAAGACTGCAGTAAGTCTTTGGATCAAGCATATAAAAGAGAACCGTCTGATGCAACATCACTATGTCTATGTGAACGAGTTAAGAAACCAGATAACAGGAAACATACGACGATAGATCTCTTGGTAACGCTCTTTGCTTCAACTTCAACCATTTAAAGGCCAACATCATCTGATTGATGGATTCTGCCTTGTGGTGGTGCACATTGGATAAGAAACAATTTAGAATATTTACATGAATAAATGAAAACATTTCAGTCTAACGTTTAGTATGTTCAAGTGTTTTGAAACAGTCAAGTGTGTCAGCTGATGTCATATGCTGTGGTAGGCTATTCCAATCCTTTATGGTACGAGGAGAAAATGAATTTATCCGTGTCTCACACCGTGAGTACATTGTTTGGAAGGAATGTTGATGGATCCCTCTTGATAACCTGGGCATTCCTACGGCGTTCATGTAGTGAGGGTCATTTCAGTTCTGCGAGCATGTCACTAACACTGCACCTATTATTATAACGGTTGCACACATAGCGTGCGGCGCGACGCTGGACTAATTCCACTCTGTTTATATCCACTTGTGTGCTTGGGTCCCACACTGGGCTAGCATATTCCACCTGTGGTCGTACTAATGACTTATATGCAGTCTCCTTGATGGATCGCGAACTAATGTTCACATTGCGTTTGAGAAAACCAATAGTTCTGTTTGCTTTTTGACACAATCTAACTACATGTTTAGACCATCGTAAGTCAGAGGAGATTTCAAAGCTAAGGTACATTGTACTATCAACAAATCATAGTTGATGCTCGCGAAGATAGCACACATGTTCGTTAGATGCTAGTTTCTTTGATACACGGCGCACCACACACTTATCTGGATGAAACTGCATATCCCAGGTATTTTCCCATTCAGCGAGTTTTTCTAGGTCATTATGCATGTTCTGGGCATCTTGCGGTGATGTTATTGGCATATATGCTAGTGTGTCATCAGCGAAGAGTCTTACTGTGCAGTCACGTGAAAGAGTTTCAGGCATGTCATTAATGTAGTAGAGAAAGAGGGCAGGCCCCAGCACCGAGCCTTGGGGCACACCAGACTGCACTGGAACAGAAACTAATGCCTCTCAACCAACTACGACAGTCTGTGATCGGCCACTAAGAAAAATGTTTATCTGTGCATTTGTTTTTTCACGAATGCCATATTGCTCAAGCTTTTACACTCAGAGTTGGTGTTTCACATTGTCAAAAGCTTTTGAAAAGTCCATTACAATGCAGACCGTATCACGCATTTTTCCCAAGTTATTGGTGGCATCATCAATAAATTCTATTAGTTGGGTCTCACAAGACAAACCACGACGGAAACCGTGTTGATGTGGGTAGAAAATACTGTTTGTGTCTCCATGTTTCATTATTCTGCTAGTGATAACATGTTCCATGAGTTTGCAGCCGATACAAGCCAATGATACTGTTTGGTAATCACTGCATTGTAGCGCTCACCTTTTTTGAAAAACACCATGAAGTTAAATGATTATGTTAAAGGGGTGAGAAAAAGGGCAATGGTATGTTTCGCTGAGATCACCGAAATCTCTGCACTGTGGTATCTTTTGTCTGCGGCTCCCTTACGGCAGCCGTACGGCAACTTCGTACTGATTGCTCCAATGCATTTTACATAGGGTAAAACCCACAGTTTTGCCTTTACGGCACCATAAGACGCCGGATGGCTCGCTAGTAACTATTGCCCCCATGGTGATATGCCCACTGACAAAGATACGCAGAATTTCACTTTGGGTTTTAAGTTTATGTAAATGCATTAGAGCAATTCGAACGAAGTTCTCAATCATGCCGTCGCTGTGGGTTTTGCCACTAAAGGGGCAATTGGTTTCTATGACGCACCATTTCAGTACGGCGTCGGATGGATTGTTTTAAAACTGCGGATATTTGCGGATACAGTATTGAGATACGCCTACAACAAAAAAGAAAAATGTTTTGGAAATCATGATTAAAAGTACACAATTACAATATACCGGGTATGTTTTCAGCCACAGGTAATATGCCATTGTCTAATGTTGGCGTTGTCATGCCATAATATTGATACTGTAGCAGCAAATAGCAAATAGCATTAAGTACACTTTTGCAGCTAATATAATATTGATCTGTAATTGGGTATTTAATACTAATAAGAACGTCGAAAATGGACCATAATGGAAAGTACAGTTTAATTGGCAAAGTGCCCAAAATCGAATCACTATTGTGTCGCCTCATACCTCATAGTTGTGTAAAGTTTGAATAAAATCGGTTCATCAGTAAACCCTCTAGCTTGTCCAGAAACACACACACACACACACACACACACACACACACACACACACACACACACACACACACACACACACACACACACACACACACACACACACACACACACACACACACACACACACACACACACACACACACACACACATGTTGCATGTAAAACCGCACCCTGTGTAGAAGATGCATTTTTACACGCATACTCCCCAGTGTAAATCCAGTGTTATCGTCCATACCGTCTAGCATTATTTCACATTTATTTTTTCAAATTTACTCGGTTAGGCAAAAGTATGGATCACTGTGAATGTACCTTTATCATAAATGTTATAATACTGAACCAAATGGTATTCCTAAGTCATCGGATACTTTAATTTCTACTAAATTATAGCTAATATGGCCATTTTAAAATATGGTAATAAAAAGATTCGATATTACACGAGTAGTTGTTGATTATCATGAAAAGATGCACTTTTACACGTGTAAAATCGCATCCTCTATTTGGGATCTATCTTTGCACGTGTAAAAGTGCATCCCAAAATAAGGATTCAGTTTAACATGTGTAAAGATGCATTTTTACACAGTATGTGGTATTACATACAACATCCCCCCCTCCCCAACCATAGGTAGCAGTAGCTGGGGGCGGACTATTAGACTGATCAATCATTGCTATATTTAGTACATTTAGTGTGTAAATGGCTGTGACATATGACGACGGGAGGACGGTAATGGAGGTGTATTTAATCTGTCACAGACCTGTATACTGACGAGAACTGGTTCGAGGGATGTGGGACAGGAGGAAGGATGGAGAGGGAGGAGAATTTAATGTGTTCCGGATCTCATCTGTTTCAATCCGAGCAACGCCGAGTAAACAGCTAGTGTAATATAATGTAGTAATTTGAAGTGTAATTCGCATAGTTCATGTGTGAAGTTATGGATTTAATGATGTTGATAATGTAATGTAATTGGAATGTATTTTCTATTTTCTATGCTTCAATAAAAAAATAAAATTAAAAAAAAAAAAAAAAAAACATCGTCCATATTGTAAATCTATCTAAATCCAGCCAATCAAAAACACACCCATGATTGAATAATTAACAAATGAGACTTGCAATTTTGGTGAAATATTTAGATTGTGATTGCATATTAAGTGTATTAAGTAAAGAGGTGCTATCGCATTTTTGTTGCTGCAAATCAATCATAAAAATGCATTGATTTTGTATGATTTTGGACAAATAATACTTGTTGCATATGCTTTTGACATATTGATCAAGATATTCAAGATGGCCACCAATATTAAAGGTGGCCGCCAGTAGAATTGTGAGAAGACCGAAGGCTTGACTGCAGTTAACTATATTAATCTGCATAATAAAAATAACTATTCCATTAAATATATCAACTAAAATCTTATTTTAGCAATGAATATTTGCTCTTTTATTTGTATGATACAAACTTAAATTATTTGATCATAGAACAACGTATAATACCTTTCATGTACATTGCTCTCACGGGATGTCCGTCATTCTAACAGCTACCGTAGTAATAGTATTGTATTTGAGTCGTATTTGTAATGTTAAAAATTGTGGTAAAAGTCATGAAACGTGATTAATGTATACAGTAAAACATTAATATTTATATTTATCATACCAATTAACAAAACAAGATGGCAGCCAACATTCAAATTGGCCACATGCAAATTTAAATTTAAGAGAAATTTTATCAATTAAAGATTTCATGACCTCAAATTATGTTATTCTATATAAAATGGTGGCAAAAAGTACAACAATATTTGATTAACCTTATAATAATGCACAGACAGAAAGAACAGCTTCAATAGCAACTATCAGAATCATTATCATCTTCAAACCTAACATTATCATCTACATCGTTTTCAAGATCTAGACATTGGTTTTTACAGGATGTATGTTTACTCAAATTCATGCACTTCAGACCGTTTGTTACACATGGATAATCATCATTCTTTATCAACTCAATTTTGTTTCTGATAACATTAAAAAAAGTCATTCTTTTGCAATATTTTAGTTAAATGTTACACATCAACAGCATTCTCAATCATTGCGTCAATGATAATTTTGGAAATATCTCGAAGTTTTTCATAATTTTTCATAGATTTTTAATATGTAATGGTAACCTTATAGGCCAAGAGTTAGGGCACGTTTACCGGCGGTAAAGAGTGCAAAAGGCTGGTTACTATCTTGAATAAGTATAGTGTTTCCGGTTCCCAAAACACAATTTCTTACGAAATTCTCCCCGCACATGACCTCAGAAATCGTGACCAAAGATGATGAGACAGCGTTTTTCTACTAAATTTCATTCATTTTAATAATCTTGGTTCAACAACTACAAATAAAGTTTTATTGCAATTCAGTTACTTTTATGTATCAGAAACATGCCCTAATTGCAATATACCGTCTGCAAAAATACACGTAGAATTTTTACTTCAGTTGTGGCCACCGTGGTTGTGCGCATGTGGCGGGTGTCGGCCGTGCTGGCCGCCGCCGCCATGCTCGGCACGGGCAGCGCCTGCCCCGTCCTCGTCAAGCCCAACCACACCAATGAGTGCACGTGCACGGCATCGGACATTCGATGTACAGGGCTCGACGAGATCCCTGCGTTCAGTCACGACGGGGAGGTGTGGAGCGGTGTGTACATGCAAAGACAGCAGATCACAAAGGTAACTGGCACAGAGCCCAACTCTCGGTTATCATTTACAGGGGTGCCAGCCCCCCAATAATCATTTTTGTACTCACAATGCCCCAAATTAGCATTTTAGGTGTCAACATCTCACCCAGTAAAACTAGGGGCATATCACTTAGTTATTTAACACCGGTCAAATATTACTTAAGTGTGTCATTAGCATAGTGTATTTAATTATATGAGCCCCCAGATGATCTGGGAAAAGCCCTATGACGTCATACACTATGTAACCAATGGCTGGCTGTGTGTGACCTAGTTTCATTTTTAAAAGTAAATATTGAGTGCATCTAAAATTATTCTAGTTAATTTTGATCTAAATATGGACACCTCAGTATTATAATACAATGTAGTATGATAGCTGTAGTAACTACAAGGCTTTATTGTTCTAGCCCAATATGTTTTGTTTGAATAATTATGTGCCAGGATATGAAAACAACACTCCAGTTCTGAAGCAATTATTATATGCACTGTGCTAAAGCTTGGGCAGGTAGTAGATCTACCACCTGCCCTCATAATCCAAGATGGACGCCTAATTTCAGAAATATTAATTGAAATTCCAGCCAATATACACATATATAACAATAAATTTGGTTTTGCAAGTGTATAATACTTAGTGTTTTCAATAAATCCATTGAAATATTTGTCAATTATCTGTGAATGTCTTAATAAAGGTCATTTTTTGTTGAAGTTTTGTGGGCAGGTAGTAGATAAATTGTTGATTTATGAAATTCCATTTTGGGCAGGTAGCAGACATAACGGGGGCAGGTAGCATTTGACCAGGAATAGTTAGGATGTTAATAGAATCAGTTATGTAACCTTTATTTGAGCAAGCAAGCCATAATTGTATTTATATTTAGCAATCAGTATATGTCCACACACATTATGGCTTGTTTACATTATGTATGGAACTATAAAAATATACTATTTGAATTACATAGCTTTCTCATATCAGCATTTTACTCAATTCAATTTTACAATGTTATTAGGAGGATATTCAATTTTACTTGCTTGCTGATTATAATAATTAAAGGATGGTTTAATTGAAATGATCAAGGAAAATGTAAAGATATTATGAACGTGGATATTAACTTATTGTGCTATGCATCCAATAAGCTCTCCTCCAACCACATCCACTCAAGTCATTTCTCCTGCAGACTCTCAAGATGTGTCATCTAATAATGTGAGTATACTTTCTTTTAGGTCACTTTTCTTTCTGACAGTTTCGTTGGTGAGAAAATTAACTTGTAAGAATAGAAACTATGTATAAGTGCTGGACTCTGTTCCTTGTTTTTAACTGTTCAGGTTTATGCTGATGATAACTTAATTAAACTAATGAGACAAGCAGACAGCACCTATTTCAAATTGTGTGTGTAGTTCTAGGCAGCTAAAACAGTCATATCATGTCAAGGTGACAGTCAATATTTGTAATGCTAACTTTGTAACATTAACTTTCCAGAACAGACTGCTCCCCCTCCCTTTACCATGACCTTGCCATCACCTATTAAATTCATATAATATGCAACCTTTGTTTTTAAGCAATTGCAACACGTGACGTTAAGAATCAGTGGCCTAGCTAATGTAACGCACACAACGCAGTGCGCCACTCTATGTAATATCAGTTCCTGGTCTGGCAGGAACCTCTATGGACCTCCTAATTCTTAGTATTTAGGTCAAAATATGCATAATGCATTAGTTAAAATCGACCTCTATTTGAACTACCTTTCGTCAGCTCTCATTGGTTGTTGCGTTTTGCATATTTTCTGCTCATTAATTTCAAAACAAGGTGATGGTTTTTAAGAGAATATTTGAAAACTGTTTTCACTAAAAGCTAAAAATTGGACAATATATCGCAAGTTTATGAATATGAAGGTAAGGAAATCTTTTAAATACATTGTGTAAATACCCAGGTTGATTTAGTTTGCTCATGCATATTAATGAGGAGGAGAAGTCAAAGAAAATTGACAGGTCAAATTCCTCTCCAATTTTGTGAGAGGATTTTGCTGATTGGCTAGTTTTCTAGGTCGCACTTGGGAATTCCTCAAGGGCTCAAAAGCAAGTTTTGAGCAATATATTGAGCCCTTGATATTCAGGGTGCAGTGCGCACACATTCATTTATTGATTTTCTACATTAAAATGATACACGGATCGCGTAATACTGCATTCACTGTCACTGACTGGCGTGGAAAATACACCTTAACACAGTTTCAATAAACAGTCTTGATTAAAAATCTCTGATTCATACGTGTACGTTCGCCGTCACAAAGCATATATGATGGAGGATGTGTCAGCCACGTGCGTTCGGTTGCGCATAACTAAAACTCTCTTCTGTGTTAAGGAGACTTTCTGGAGATAAAAGAATTTGGAGATAAAAATTCTTAAAATGTTCTCGTTTTTGATTTTAGTATAAAAGTACATTCATTTCCCTTTTTAAAAATGTGTAACACTTTAAGGGTTTCGGGAATGGAATTTGGTTTATGGGCCATACAAAAGATCATACAAAATACAATGAAAAATTCAGTCAACGTTAATTTTGACTGTACCGAAATTGTATACATGATCTTTTATATGGTCCATAAATCAAAATCTATTCCTGAAACCCCTGAAGTGTACATTTTTAAAAATGGGAAATGCATGTACTTTTATACTAAAATAAATAACAAGCACATTTTGAGAATTTTTTTTATCTCCAGAAAGTCTCGTTAATGAAGGGAAAATTGCCGTACTTTTACACAAAATTTATGTACTTAAAGTCTATCAATTGTCCTATTTGTGAAACAGAACTAATTATATACGCGCTTGTCCACAACATACTCGATAGAGATGAGATTTTGATAGATAGTAAAGATATCCAAGCACTTTAGTTTGACCATGTTCTTGCATTATTTTCCGATGTGCTGTTTCATGAAGGTCCCCCGCGAGAGTATTGTCCATATACTACATACCTTTGTAATATATCTGTAAAAAAGAGACAGTAATGTAACGGGTTGGTTAAGAAAAATTAGATTTTCTCATATTTGAATAAAAGTTATCAAAAAATGTAATTAAAGTCAGTCATAGTTTTTGTCAACGGATTGCCCCAAATGCAACTGTTTTTACTTCAATCTTCAAAAAATTTCCCTGATGGGCTTCGTGCCTACTTCACTCGGCTGCAATCAGTGCCTTTGGCACTGTTTTTCAAAATGTAGTTGTGCATACACATCAGCAAAATACTGCCTACGCCACTGTAAGAAACTAATATTGTTCAGAGTTTATAATGTGTATTTTGCAGGAAGGAGATGGTAAGGAAGCAAATGTTTAATGGCCTTTAATGCATTCATTGTTAAAAGTTCCATACTAAGCCCCAATAAAGAGATGCTACTTTCATCGAAATTACTTCATAAACAGAAGTTCGGAAGCCTCGTTAAAAAGCGTGTCCTGTGTAGAGGAGAGCCACACCTCTGCACGTAAAAGAACTCACCTAGTTTGAAAACTATAGCTAGTGTGATCCCCTCACCCCTGAGGCTCAGTTGGCTACCTAGCCTGCCTCTGGAGGTCCATGTACCAACACCACGTGGCCTCCCGCTGCCATCGCGCCCGTTCAGGACCTCAAGCAGCGTAACTCGTACAGATACAGACAAACAGCAACTTTATCAAAACGTTCAAATTGTTTTGATTTACAAGCAAAGTGCACTTGTATTATGAACCTAGCATCACATAGACATAACTAACCACCGTAAGTGATTCACCAAGACATTGGTTTATAGCAATGTCTGGTGAACATACTGGAAAGCAGCAATCTGAATATTTAAGATAATAAATAAAAAAAGATTAGCCAGTAAATAAGTTAAATCCTCCATGGCATAACCTAGGTAACACATAGGAAATATCGCCTGGGCAACAGTGACAGATTTTTTTATGATGACATGTGAAAGAACGCATGTTGATGATGAAAAGCCATGGAAGAGCTCTCGATGTTCTACTACCAATCCTGTTCCATCGAAGTGTTCAAAATTGGCGCATTGTAAAGTCCCTACCATGTGAAAAGATTAAATTTAAGGGACACTGGGTAAATGGGTAACTGGATGTGCATACACAGTTACATACATGTTACTATCACTTTAATTAGAGTAAAAAAAAGTGACCACTATGCTTATGTACTCCACATTCTTCATTGTGTTACAATGGAATTTACCGTAAATGGAAATGAACTTTTTTGGTAACAAACCATTACATGTAGCGAGATGGGGATCAAAGCCATAGGGAAGTGGATCATATATGGTTCTTTTCAGCAAATTAAATTTTCATATAGCCGCACTTGCATTATTGAAAAAAGTCAGGTCTTATTATGAAAAGAAAGGAATGAATATTGGGCAAATTCATTTTTGTTTGCTTTAACAAACCTGCCCCACATCAATTGCATTGTGGATGCTGTGAACATGAAAAATAGAGCTGTTTCCTGTAATTGCTTATTAATTAGTTATCAAAGTGTCATATTTTGAGATTTTTGGGGGGGCTCTAGCATTTTTATTGTTCAGATTCGCTCTCACAGTATGATGGGTGTTAGATTAGAGCGAACATTACACTTTATCTTCTTTTTTTTTCTTTTTTTAATATACAGATTTATTTACATGATAATGTATACATATGAATGGTTCAATGTATTGTAACTTTCGTAATTAAATAATTATAATATATATACGAATATAAATACAAGGACGTATAAATATTAATAACTTCCACAAAATGACAAAATATTTTTCCACAATATGTCAGAGTCATTCCTACTATACTTCATCAAAATGACATAATGATCTATTCATATAGATAAACAATAAATTTGTATTAAATTTTCCAGGGTTATATAATAAGTATATATCATTCTTTTAATGCTAAAAATAATATTTTCAATTTCTAATCTTTTCCCATTAAATTTTCATTTGGAATTTTCTTTAAAAATAGAATATGATATCACAGAGAAAATGAAATTATATGCAATTATTTTATCAGTTAATTTGTAGTGTATAAAGCCACATAAAATCAATTTCCAATTAATATTACAATCAATAATATCTGAAATAATTTGCCATATTTGCCTTATTTATATGTGGACAATCGTACAACATATGTTTTAAACTTTCAATTTCATTACATAAATCACACTGTTTTGGTATACTTTTTTGCCACTTATTTAACACATTACCACAAGGAAGAAAATTATGTATTAATTTGTAGTTGAAATACTTAACTTCATTAAAACCTTTAAAACATAACTTTTGCTGGTATATTGATTTCCAGTTTTGCTTACTGTTTTGGAAATGAAATTCCCTCGCATATATAGACTCCATATAAGCTCGTACATAATGTTTTTCAAATAATAGTTTGTAGAAAAAATTATTTGTTTTGTGTCTCTCAGATCAAAAAGTGTGTTACTTGATAAAATAAAATAAGATTCTTTGATATTTACATGATTACCAATTTAGTGATTAACAATTTTGAGAATTGTATAGAACAGCTTTGCTACTCAAAAAAACAACTTTTAGTTGAAAATCTTATAATTTTGCAGAAAACTTGGATGGCAGTTTGGTGGTGGTGGAAGCCATTACGCCGCAGTCAGCAGTAACGGCAGAAAAAAGCAATCTAGGTAGTTGAATTCACAGCTTGGCAGAAAGAACATTTATTTATTTTTTAGTTGATATTATTTATTCATATAAAAGTGTCCAACACATAATTTTCTAGATCATCTAAAATGTATCTTTATAAATTTTACTTTTCTAGAGGAAACAGTTCCACTGCAGTGCATGTCCTGTACAATATGTGCATGAGAAAAATCTTCGAGAACATGTGAAAAAAGTCCATACACATGAAAACATCTCTGTTACTTGTGAGGTCTGCCAGAAAAAGATTCAGAGAAATAAATTTGCGCGCCATCGCGCAACTCACAAGGAAAGGAACAAACATGTGTACAAGGAAAGGAACAAACATGTGTGTCTCTATTGTGGAAAGTCCTTCATTAGAAATTATATTCTAGTCAGCCATCTGAAGAAGCACACAACCTAAATATGTTTTTCATAACATTCTCTTTCAGTTACTTTTATATAAAGATATTTGTGTTACTTTTATATAAAGATATTTGTGTTGTTCTTTTGTTTAGTCAGTTGATGTTTCATTAACTTTCAAGTAATAAAAGATTTAAAACATTAATTTTTAAGCTGTAAGTTTCAATTCACAATAATAAGTCCACTGAAACTGACCAAAATAACTGCAGTCACAGAGTAACAATAATGTATATACTACCTGCTAAGGTGATCTACTACCTGCCCCGAGTATTTCTACTACCTGCCCAAATGGGTAGTATGCATTTATCATTATTTTGACTTATCAAAGGATAAATTGGTCAAATTACCTTTATTGAAGTGTACTACGTACTTTGTTTCATGTATGAGCCGTAAAATATTTTTCTTATAGTATATATGTATATAATGGTAAATATTGAAGAAAACAATTTGAACTGTATCCACCATATTGTTTGTGAGGGCAGGTGGTAGATCTACTACCTGCCCAAGCTTTAGCACAGTGATATGTATAAATGGAAAACAGATCTACTTGGTTTCATATAATGTAATCCTGGCACATAATTATTCAAACGAAGCTCAGATAGTACTAGTACTACTACCATCATGGTCATGGATAAGTCACCCCAGTATTAATTCTCATGAAGTGTCTTTGATTGATGACAATAGCAGTGGAAATGGTACAGAGGATTTGACTGCCATCTTTGACCATGTACTACTACTAGTAAACGCTAGAATCCCCGAAGCCTCTGATTGGTCGAAATGGTGTCAAGCGTATATCAGCTATAGTAGCGAGCTCTTCTGGCCAAGACTACGTGCATTATCTTTTCAAAGCATGCTTTACTCTGATTGGCTGTAGACGCAAGTAAAATTTAGGGACTTGGAATATGGCATTTATACATTTTTGTCACAGAACTGGGGTGCAACATATGTATTCTGAAAACGTCAATAGGTCTATTATAAATATTGGGTGTAATAAGAAATCCACAAGAGCAGAACTGCTATGTTTATATTTCTGGTGTATTGTAACCAATATTGAGGGCTTCTTTTTAACACCATACCAATCACAAGCAGACATCAATGTTAGAATAGAGTTTCTGTGCGCATACTTCATAACAAGTAATTTTTGTTGAAAATGACACAAAGTGGTGGGATCTGTGTTTTGAAGGTACAGTTAGTATTTGGGTATATTTTTAGTCTGAAATCTGTATTAATACTGACAAATTTGTATGACTTGGCAGCCCTGCTATTAGGCCACGTCGATTTCAGCGTGAATTGGCGTGATGTAGAAATCAAACACCCAATTAACCATGACTAATTAATCTAATCGTGCACGGATTTTGAAGCGTGTACTAAACCTTGTTTTGTGCACATGTAGGTGCCAAAATCAGCGTTCTGGAATGTCAAAGTAAAGAAGATTGTGCTGAACTACAACCCGCTGGGGCCAGCCGCCGGCGGGCTGCACGTGAGCGCGTGGACCGGCGTGGAGAGCACCCTGGAGGAGCTGCACATGGGCGGCTGCCGTCTGCGCGCCCTGCCTGACGGACTCCTGCTTGGCATGAACCAGCTCCGTATATTGCATCTCTTCAACAACAACCTCCACCACATACCTCAATCCTTGTTACAAGATACAAAAAATCTCTATGAACTAATTCTATGGGGAAATAAAATAACGACTATTGATGAAGACACATTCAAAGGACTTCGACATTTAAATCGACTAGACCTAGATAAAAACCTCCTAACAGTGTTGAATAGAAATATGTTTCGCCATCTATCTAGTTTAGAAGCCCTTCATTTGGGTGAAAATGAAATCAACCACATAGATAGGGATACCTTTGAATATCTAACAAACTTAAAAGTACTCAATCTTGATAGAAACGGCCTAGTATTCTTGATGGGTGGTGCATTTGACGGGCTTAAAAGTCTTCTTAGCTTAGGGTTACAATACAATCAAATAAACTTTATCCCCGATGCAACATTTAAGGATTCAAAAGAGCTAACCGAACTTTGGTTACACAACAATAAAATACAATTATTGTGGCAACGGACATTTGAAGGCGTAAATAGATTGCAGAGTTTATATTTGTCAAATAACGCAATATCCGGGCTGAAAGAAGGGATATTTAAATATAAACCCAAACTGCGTCATGTGTATCTGGATAACAACAATCTGACCACGTTGAACCGGTGCGTGTTCCACCGGAAAGTCAAATTGAAGGAGCTGTCCCTGCTGGGGAATCCCGTTCAGTGCGACTGCCGCCTCGCCTGGCTCGTGCACCTTCACGCCGAGCGCCACGTCAACGTGTGGGGCACATGCGAGCACACGTTCCCGGCCGCCGCCGCCTCACGCGCCGCCGGGCTCTCGGCGCTCACGCACCGCCAAGGCTACGAGGCGCAAAACTGCACTCTCGCATCATCCGAGTGCAAGACGTAGAGGCGACCTAGAACATAATAGAAGCTCATCTTCCCAACGAGGGGAGAACTTCCAGTTGTAAGAAGAACAACAGATGATAATTTTCTTACGCAAACAAATACAAATTAGCATTCCAAAATTACTGTATCACGATGTAAATATTCTTGACACCTTGAATCCTTGATGCTGGGTTATTTGTTTAGTAAATTGCTTTTTTACGTGTTCTGTTTACGAAAATCTTGTTATAGGAGTTTTTTTAAAGTATTCACATAATACTGTTTCATAAACTTCAACTTGTAACCGGGCGTATTTTTATTGTGATTTCTGACAGCAGGAATCACCTGCCTAATGGCCAAGTTTAGAGTTTATTGTCATTATTAGAGATTTTCTTTACGTGCGACAACACCAAATATCCAGAAATTATTGCAGTTATTCCATTTGCGTAACAGTTAAATCAGATAACTGGACTCATTTGGAAAAAAATAGCATCTGTCGGCAATGTTGCCGACGGTTGTAATTAGGAAATATGCTTGGTCGATTTCGATCATCTATGGATGCTTCATAGATACTATCAATTCTCTCACAACAATTTGCTATCCATACAGCCACCTTCAGAAACTAGATCAAAAGTGTTCAAAGAACACGGCGTCGCTAGTACAGCGTTGACTTATGGGCAATTAATATATATCCTGAAACGATGTATGCTTTACAATTCAAAACTTTATGAATTTGATGAGAAAACCGTAGAATGAATTGATAACAGTGATCAATATTCAGCAAAAGATATTGCTATGTGTGTTGCAATAGTACTAATAACATATAATAATCAATCATAGTTTCAAAGCTATGTATGTACCGGTAAGTACAGTGAACTCAAATAAAAGTATTGTGAAAATTGTTCATATTCATTCATTTTCAAAGATGCTAACTAAAATATCAATGATATCTTGATTAAAAGTACACAATTACAATGTACGTTAGCAGCCACAAATAGCCATTGTCTGATCAGATATTGGCGCCTTCATGCTACATAGCAGCAAACAGCAACTGCACCAATTAGACTTTTTTGCTGCTGTGCTGAAAAAATATTTTTTATTGCTGTCTTAAGTGCATTGAATACTAGTAAAAATGTCATAAATGGTCTAGTGGAGAGCACAATTTAATTGGCAGAGTGCCCAAAATTGGATCACTTTGGTGTCGCTAATACCTCATGGTTGTGTAAAGTTTAACAAAATCGATTCATCAGTTAAAGCTCTAGCTTGTCCGGAGACATACATATTTAGTTAGTTAGTTAGTTATAAAGTATACTAGTAACTTGTTTAAACAGCATATGGATTCAAGTTAGTTTGTATCTTTCTTTTTTTTCCTGTTAACTATCCTAAATGATAAATACTTTTCTTTATATATCTTTATAACATGTTTCGAGTCAATAGACTCCTTCTCAAATACAAATGTTATACACTACCATGACAGTATTATAGAACATCGTCGTCGGCGGCGGCGGCGGCGTCCGCGGCGTCGTCTCTTCTTACTACTGGTTTACACTGTTCTTGCTTGTTCAACTCTAAAGTTGAACTTGAGAGTCTTAATGAATAACTCGGCCATGTGCTACAAAATGAAACGGAATAGTTTAATTCAGGAGGTAGTAAGAATACTAAGGAACACGTCAAAGAGGTTAGGAAAACAAGAGCAATTATAACATTTAAATGAGTAAGGCTCAGAGTTAGTGGACATGGAGCACAGGCAAGATTAGACATTATAAGAACTGGAGTGAAGGCATATGAAAGCCAGGTAGAAAGGGCCAACAATGGCACGGTACCATTGTACCGCCCAAAGGGTTACTAGAAGAGAGAAAGGGCAGAGAAGAAGGCAACGGCCAAAGTTGAATGGCATAAACCATGTGATACTGTAATATTCGTACCAACAACGCCCAAAATTAAAAGTGTTGTCCAGGAAGTGGGTAAAGGGACAGTTGATATACAAGTGATACCCCAAAAATTAAGCTGAGGGAAATGAAAAAAACACAGTTATTGATTAAGAAAGCAAAAATTTTACATATGTTAAAAACTCAAGTATGAATACAGATGTCACTATCCAGTTGCCAGGGATAATTATATAATTTTTGAGCATAAAAAAAAAGACTTTCAGTTTCATTCAGGGTTTGAGAAAAAAAAACTCCCAAAAAACAGAGGAGGCAGTTGCCTCCCCTGCCTCATATGTAGCTACGGCCCTGGTTATACATGCTTTTGGAGGGAAAGGGAACTGTGATAAAAAAAGGGGGCTGTATACCACGGTGAATGGAAGACATGTGCAGAAAAAGGGGTCAAAAGCCTATATATTGGCGAAACAAGTAGGTCAACATATGTCATGGGTAAACAGCACGTCAAGGCCATGCAAAACCCTGTTCAGAGCAACGACAAAAACGCTTTTGCAAAACACATTATTGACAACCATGGGGAAGAGGAAGAGATAAAGTTCAAATTCAGCATAGTTAGCAATTATACAAGACCATTAGAGAGACAGGTCCGTGAGTGTATTGAGATTCTTAGAATGAAGGCAGATATAGTGATGAACTCTAAACTAGACCATTATAAACCAGCAGTAAGAAGAATGGGGTTTACAGGCATTTTTAGAAGAATTAGAATTAAATTTGAATTAGAGTTATAATAGGAGTAATGGCAATATTATGCTAATATAATGTTTGCAGTATGGTACAATAATAATAATGTAATAATATGTAACCTATTAGTGTGTTCCATTGTGATATAATCTATTAATGCATTCTTGATAATCCTTTATGTGGAAAATGGTAGAAGTTTTGGTATTATTGTATGTTAATCAAAAGTAATATTTTGGAGTAATGATATTGTTATATTTCTGAATAATTATTAATAATTTACATTTTATATGGTGTTCTATAATACTGTCATGGTAGTGTATAACATCAACATTTGTATTTGAGAAGGAGTCTGTTGACTCGAAACATGTAGTAAAGACATATAAAGAAAAGTTTTATCATTTAGGATAGTTAACAGCAAGAAAATGAAAGATACAAACTAACATTTAGTTAGTTAAACACGAACGAAACATAATGCTTTGCTTCAGAAGCTGAGCTGAAGCGACG
>CM032663.1:25552429-25582429 GCA_019095985.1 Streblospio benedicti | reverse complement strand
GTATGTAGCCTTGTGTAGCCAATATGTATGTATGTATGTATGTATGTAACTGTATGTATGTATGTATGTATGTATGTATGTATGTCTTGTGTAATAACCTTGTATGTATGTATGTATGTATGTATGTATGTAACCTTGTATATGTAATATGTATGTATATGTAACATAACCTTAACATATGTATGTATGTAACCTTGTAGCCAATAACATGTGTGTATGTGTATGTGTATGTGTATGTGTGGTGTGTGTGTAGTGTATATTGGTACAGTCAGCTTTATAGCAAATCATGTGCCAAATTGACCTCCATAGCCTAATTGTAATAAACTAAGATTATTTGCTTTTTGTCGTTAGCTTTTGAATTATCATATCCCTCTGTGCATAATACCATAATGCATGATGGTATCCAAAACTGTTCGTTGAGAACTCAATGTTAATTGCAATCTTTTTATATTTATTTATTTATATATTCATCTCATTTATTTATTTATTACTTACATGAGATATTCAGTCAATAATAAAGATTAAAAAGACATCACATCACAGATACAGTAAATCATTCCATCTTGTCTATAGTACAAAAGAAAAGATGAAATTATGATTAGTCTTTATAATCGCACAAGATAATCATCTGCAATGGATATGCTCTTTTCAAAACCATAGAATTTTATTCTTATTATTTCTTTTAATAGTTAAACTTTATTGATAACATATATACAATTGTTTACATGTAATTATATGACTTGATAATATCAATAAAAATGTGATAGATATATATAAACATATTAGGTATATAGTTACAAAAAATCATAACTCATAATATAATCTATCAATATAATTAATTTTCAAAACATTAAGCTCTACGTTTTCTAGTATTAGTTTATAATACAAAAGATTCTCTTTCACAATTTGTTGTATATTTTTATCTTCATACTTTTCTTCATTAAATTTACAAATAGAATTTGTCTTAAAAATTGAATATGTTATTATTGCAATTATATAGTTTAAACATTTTAACCTTGTACTTGAATCATAGTTAATAAGTCCAAATATAATTTGTTTGAAAATAATAACACATTTTAGAATATTAGATGTCTTTTCCCATATTAATTTTATTCTTTCACATTTATATATCATGCATTCTAAAATTTTTATTTCCCCACATACCATACAATTTACTTATATTTTTAAACTTTGAAAGGTAGTTTCCAGTTGGAAGGATGTTATTCAGGATTTTAAAGTTGAACTCTTTTAATTTCGGAATTTTGATATCTATTAATTTTTCAGTATAAATTTGCTTCCAGGTTTCTGTTCTATTTTCAAAATTGAATAACTGTGAATAAAAAGTCTCCATTTTTCCTTTAACATTATTTTTTGACAAAAGAATATCATAAAACATCTTACTCTTGCCATTATTAATGTCCACCATTTTGTTGTTTATATATATTTATATGTATTATATATTTTATGTATATATATCATATATTATATATTATATATATATTTTATATATTATAGGTTTGTGTTTTCTTTATCTTAAAACTGTTTACTAAGCTTAAATTTTTCAGTCTTTTGAAGAGACCAATTTTGATTATCTTCATTTCAATGTATACATTTTGTTTGTTGGTAAAGCTGTCAAAGAGTTCTACATCATTCAACAAATTCAAATCATCATTTACAAAGTCCTGTACGTACATCCTACCATCTTTCACCATTTCTTTTAAATATAAACATGTATTCCCAATTTTAAAGTGCATGTTGCCTCATACGGGTAGATTTAAAATTTCACTATCATTTAGAAGATTATATGCTTTAATTGTTTTCATTCGATTAAAAGATCAAATTATATTCCTGTAAAATAGTGGAATATTATTTATTATGGGAAAAGATTTCTCATTTGTAAAATTAGTTGAAATATATACCATTTATCCATATTGATTTTAGAAATATACATGGAAAAGGAATCTTGCCATTTTTCTTTCACATGAAGGAATCTGGGTATCCATGAAGCTTGTAACGCACTTAAAATTATCTAAATCTATCATTTTCATACCCCCCTCTATTCATTTTAAGGACAATCTGCTTTCTTTGGATTCTATCTCTTTTACCCCATAAAAAATTGTAAAGCATTATTTTCAAACTTTAAAATTTCATTTGGCATGGTCAATACAGTTGATATTTTAGAAATCGCATGAAATTTTATAACTTTTATTTTACCCATAATGGTTAGTCAAGCCCTTTTCCATGTATTCAATACATTTTCTATCTTTATTAATTTTCCCACAGTTTAATTCATTACACATCTTTTTATTATTACCTATATATACCCTATATATACTCCTAAACATTTAACTGGTTTTCCAGTCCATATAATATTTCTATAATCTCTAATTCCTTCGTCTTTCAGAGGTCCCATCCATATTCCCCTTGTTTTCTGATAACTTATATTAGGACCAGCACAACTACTAAACTCCTTTACTCTGCTAATTACATGCCCTACAGAATTTTTGTCTTTCATAGTAAATGTCACATCATCTGCATATAACACTGCTTTGTGTTCATTATTGTTAATTTTAATACCCTTGATGTTTTCATTGTTTCTTACCATAGTGGCAAGAATCTCCATTACTAGAATGAAGATCAAACTAGACATACTGCACCCCTGCCTAATACCCCTAATCATTGAGTAGCTTCCTGATACACAACCATTATTCTTCACTTTGAATTTAGGCTCATTATATAATAATATTTTTATCCATTTGATAAAATCTTCCCAAAAATTAAATTTATTGAGTGTTAGCTACATAAAATCATGCTCTAAAGATTCGAATGCTTTCATCATATCCATACAAAGCAAGGCGCCTGCAACATTATTTGATTCACAGTATTCAAAGATATCAATTATATTTCTTGTATTACAACTAATAAATCTATTTTTCATATAAGCACACTGGTCAAAATTGATTAGTTCTCCTAGAACACTCTTCATCCGATTTGCAAAAATATAGGCTACTATTTTATAATCTGTATCATTCAAGCTTAAGGGTCAATAATTTGTTAGCCTTGTTCGAGGACCATCTTTATATACACTACCGATGTTCTCACAGACAGAGGAAGTATTTCAAATAACTATACCTCTTCTATCATTTTTATATACAATTCTTGGATATCATTTCAAAACATTTTATAAAATTCAATACCAATTCCATCAAGGCCCGGTGATCTGCCTTCTTAATGGCACTGATGAATTCATTTAACTCAGGGTATTTTCCAACGTTTTTCTCTGGTTTTCATCCAATACTTTTTCTACATTTACATTATTTAATAATTGTTCAATTTTTTCAACACATGGCTTATTAGTTGTCAATATTTTACAGTAACATGTTCCTGGTTGTTTCAAAATCATATCAGGGTTATCAGTGTACTTGCCGTCTAACTCTAAACTTTCTATGACATTATGTTGTTGTCTAGCCTTTTCAATATTTTCTAAAACAACTCTATGATTTTCTACATCATATAATTCTTTAGTAATTCTTGTGTGAGCAAAACTAGAGTAGGTGCCCGAATCAGGTGGATTTTAGCATCCACCCCAATTAGTGAGGCAATTAAGTGATATGCATTGCCTCGGGAGTAGTTAGGGTTACGTTCCACGTGCTCACGTTCTCCATGGTTTAACGTTCTTTGCCCTTACATCGTGGTTGCTTGGAAACAGGACAATAATGCAGGTATTCTGTTTTCAATGTCAACACAGTTCAGTTTAGCTTTGGACGTGGTAGCGAACACTTAGTAGGGAACTAGCACCCTCGAATCTTTCACTGTCTAAACTCACACCGATTGAAGGTGGACATACGTGCGTACATCTGTACATGTGTGTGGACCAGGGTCCGTATTCTCGTACGGGCCCAGTAATGCATGGGACTGTGGGAGTCCCGCGGGACTCCCACGGGGCGGGACTGCGATCCCACGAGATTTTCCTGCGGGAGCGGGGCGGGAGTGGTCACAAAACTCGCGGGAGTGGAGCGGGAGTGGTCACATTGCCAACTTGTGGGATTTTTGCGGGACATCTTCCCACGACAGTCCCGTGACAATCTCGCAATAGTCCCGCGACAGTCCCGCAACAATAAAACGGTGGGGATTTTGTCAATCCTCATGACACTTAGATCTTCATAGTAGTTCCACGAAAGTCCAGCAACAGTACCTTGATAGCAAAAGATCTGGGACAAAATTGAAGAATACTTAGTATCTAATCATGTTGCGAAAATATTTATACATGACACTAGAATGACTGTTGAAATCCAATGTTAACTCTTCACAAATCAAGATGCATTTACAAATCTTATTGAAGACTATGCTTAATCTAAAAAAGAAAGATCTTATTAAGAACTAGGCTTAATTCACAAGGCTTAGACATTATCATTTAGCCGATGGTTGATTTGCATAATGCATATTAATCACCTTCAAAAGTAGTGACCAATGGTTGAATTTTGTTTGCTGAGATAATTGTTCCAGTCATTAATTACGTAAAGCAAACACTATCATAGATAGATATTCTCTGACATGAGAAGTAATTTACTTAATTGTAACATAAGAAAGCAATTATAGATTCAGACAAGCATAAAAAGTTGCCAAACTTTCTCTTGCTCAGCAAATAAAAAGAACAGTTGATTGCTGGTTTTGATATTGTAAAATTAACTGTCACTGTGGGGTGTCTTTCACAATTACCTCTATAACTAGTCAGCAAATACTAAGCAAATAAACAACACTTGACCAGTGAACTTAAATAGTCAGTTTGCAGATTAGATCTATGTCATAGTCAGTCAAGTGGTCAGTTAGCCATAATTGCATTGAAAGTAAACAATCACCAGTGTTGCTTAACTGGGCTTTTGTATTCAGTGCAAGTGGTGTCAGTCAAGTGGTCAGTTAGCCATATCTGTTAATTACTTTTTATAAAGAGACAATCAACTGGAGGTGTTGACGATTAATGTACAGTGGAAATTGTCCATGTGGTATATCCCTCTTTTTTAGGAAACTTCCCTTATGATATGTATTCATAAAGATCAATAAAGCTATACTGTCACTATTTGTTTTATCTTATTTTTATGTTAATATGTATTTTTTTCAAGAAATAATGCATATTTGTTGAAAAATATGGTTCAGTTTTGTTTCATTTTGTTCAAATAAAGTCAATGAATAATGTGCTTCTGGTTGTATTCCAATACATGTCATTAGAATGTCAGTTGTTGAAAGTTTCAATTACACACCTTGAAAAGTAATTGATAAAATAAATGAGGTTAGGGGTACACATTAATCACAATCTATCTACAACCATTGCGGGACTGTTGCGGGAAGATCAAACATGGATGCGGGACTGCTGCGGGACTGTTGCGGGATGAAAATAAATATTGTTGCGGGAGCGGGGCGGGATGGGGCATAACAAGTGCGGGAGTGGGGCGGGAGTGGGCAGAATATTGGAAACCATCGCGGGAGCAGGGCGGGAGTGGACATCACATTGCGGGACAAACGCGGGGCGGTACCAATATTTCAGTCCGGCGCTGATCACCTTAGGTTGGTATATACGTAAACTGTACACGGATTACGAGGCTTGTTGTCGCAAGCATTGGTGCGAAGTCCTTCTTGTGAAAGCCGTCAATCCAACCTGGTGGTGGCCTGGTAAACGTATCAGTCCACCTATGTGAATATCGAACCAACTGGATAGCAGGGGGTTTGTAAGCACCCCGCAGGTTTGTACAATTACGTATTTTGTTGTATAAGGTTTTATTTGCAGGTTTAGCAAGTTTAGTTAAAAAGCTTACAGCTTTGGTGCCGTGAACCTAGGACGGATTGGCGAGCGGCAACACACCTCAACAAGCCCTCCTGTGGTTCACGCTCACATATCACACGGGAGAACGTCACTTCTACGTAATTCACGTACGTATTATTGATGGGTGAGCCCTGACGCCCATAGTCGGGGCCCATGGGTGACCCAATTCGGTACAAACACTGTTGGACGCTGGGTTGACGTTCCGTCACTCCCTATGTGCGTATATTGCTGGTATGGACTACGCCTGTAGTCAGAGCCCACATGTGACCGAATTGACCGTGGCAACCAACACCTTCTCAGCCGAGGACTCCGGTGGTGCCCTCACTCCCGCGTGAATGGGAAGCACCATGGGGAGCTATTCCAGGACGCTGCACACTTCAGGTAAAGTGAAAAGGACCAAGGCTGTGATCTCCGTCGATCGCACGCCGGGACTCCTAGTAACCGACGCTGCGGGAGAACCTCTGCCCGCAACCGGCAGCTGAAGTACGCGCACGGAACACCTCCCCCATGTCAGTGAACGAGGAAACGGACGTAGTGACTTCTGAGTGCCCCTGACGTCCCAAGTAACGACGCCTGGATGGCAGTCGGCGGGAGGAAACGGTGGGGGCCTTGGCCACCCCACCGAAGTACACTCGTCGGCCCCCTCAATCCGGGGTCAGTAACCCCTGACCCCACACCGACTATGACTCCTACCGGCACACCACGCATGATCCTATTGCCTGGAAAAAGTGGTCCTCGGACCGCTGAAGTACAGGGACAGGAGCACCCGACCGGTGGTGCCGTCCGCTCCCTTAAACCTGCTACCACAGAGCTGCCCCCTGCTACCGGTAGGTCTAAACGGCGCTCCATGGCTAACAGGCGAGGGCGCTCCCAGCAAGCCCGTGACAACCTGTATCAACTTCACTTGTGGACGGGTCAACCCCCTCGTGGATGCCCTCCCCCCCCCCTTCGGGCTGGGCATGTAAGCCAGGGGAACACCCACCGTGGACCAGCCGAGGGCTTGTGGGAGGGAGCCTCTGCCCCCCCCTGCAAAGGATTGTCCCGAAAGGGAAGGGTCCCCCTCAGCACCGGTCAAGCTTCCATAAGTGACCCCTTGGACGCCACCCCAACTCGCGACCCTTCGAACGCCCCTGTGGCGGAGAGGACGGATTGGCAGCCCTGCTCGTGGACACCCCTCCGCGGACGCAAGGACCTGTACACTGGCTGGGGCCACCTCCGGTACACGGTCTGAGTCCTACTCCTGTGACACCCGGGGTGCCCCCGCCCTTCTCCCTGCCACCAGAGACAGTTTAACGACATACGCAACACTTCCATATCTGCGTTCCCAGCAGGTGCGAGCAGGTGCCCGGGAGAGGATGGTCAACAAACGCTGTCTTGTACAAATGAATAGAAATTTGGTTGATTTTGACTTGATATATTTGCATTTTATGATTAGAAATACAAATAGCTATGAATGAGAAGTCATTCAATATACTATGGTCTACAACATACAGACCATTTCTAGGCGCTGATATCTCCGAAAAAAAAAACTGTATAGGAACATTTACAAATCATGTTGTTTAGCCATAGTCTATGGGTATTCTCGCCGAACGGTGATTGTTAAACATATGGCGATGCATGTGATTCATGTTCAAAATAAACTATTTGGTTAAAACAATTACCCAGATTTATATATACGGGTGGAATTGCATATTACTGCAGATTATTTCCATCGGAATTATACATTAATACATAAACCGTGCGTTGTTTTTGGTCAAATGCTACTGCCATTGATATAATCGATAGTATAACAGATTTGAGATTAGTCACTTGTCACTTGCATGCTTGTAATTTGCAGAGGTGTACTGACAAGTTAAACATTATCATAGTCACATAAGACACTTAAAATTCGATGCAGATTCTTATTTTTACACTTTCAGTTCATACTTTACATTTGGAAAGAAATGTCCATTGATCCCATCACATAATCGTAATGTTCTTTGATGTGCTGTCAAATCCACTACGATTGTGTTGACCATTTTGACTAGCAAAGTTTGATCATGGAATGTCCTGCTATTTCATAATAATTGGTCTGGTTAGAAACGCACACTTCTGTAGATTACATACATCTAATAATGAAATATTTTTGGGACGGGTATGGATGAGATACTGACATATTTATTACCGAACCAGCGTTTGACAATGGCAGCCATACCGTGAAAAACGCGATTAAGGAAGAAAAATTGTCCGAACATTTTGCTTAGTATTTCAGCACTTGCCGTGGCTAGAAACATTTAATTAATGCATATGTAATCTACAGAAGTATGCGTTTCCAACCATATCAATTATGAAAATTTAGTAGCATCTTTTATTACTAAACTTTGAAGGTAACCTGTGCATTATATCGAAGTGGATTTGACAAGGGGATTAGTCTAGGCCTACACATCGTCATATCTCACGACTATATCCGCAGTATATAGCCGTGATACCACCATATCAATTCTGTGGAACTTAGGCTCAGAAACCGACCAATCAGAAGGCTGCCAAAATGTCCAGCAGGGAATTCAAACGCCAAACATACGATCTCGCTATATAATAAGTAAGATGAAACCGAATATTGATTTTGTCTTCGACGTAAGTCTAACCGAAAATAATTTTTCCACATAAAAGCTAAAACTGGGCCCACGGGTTGGTATGAACAAAAATTTTAAGGCAGTGTGAGTGATCAAGCCTGAAAACCGACGATGGTATGAACAAGGACTTTAAGGCAGTGTGAGTGATCAAGCCTGAAAACCGACGATGAGGCCTACAATAAATGTTATCTTGCTGAGCTTCTATCCAGACAATATTATTCATCTCATGAAAACAAGAAACTACTCACTTAGATTAATTTATGACTACACTACACTACTACTTACTATTTACAACATACTGACGTTGCGGCGACCATCGCGGTGCCTTCAACCGAGTGACTGTTTTGGTACGATGACGTCACAATGGCGCGAACTGGGTTTCCGCCAGGTGGAGTTCCTGGTGGAAAGCAGATGGAGGAGGTTCGGGGGGATGCTCCTGCCTTGGTTGAGGTTGAGCTTCGGGCGGTGCGTGTGGATCTTGATGGCTTCCAAGATCTTACGTCGGAAGGGCTGATCTTCTCTGCCTATGACTCTGGCTGACTCACTACTGAATAGATGTCCAGTATTCTCTGTGTGGATCTGTATGGCAGACTGGGTACTATGCGGGTCCAGGTGTTCCTTCAGTCTCGTTTGCAGATTCCTGCCAGTTTCCCCAATGTATGTTTCATGGCATGAAGGGCATGAGATGTCATACAACACTCCACACACATTTTCTTTTGGGTCGTCTTTGTACTTGGGTCTAACTAGCAGGCTCCTAAGCGTGTTGAAAGGCTTATGGAAAGACGGGACACCATGTTTCTTAAGGATCCTCTGCATAGTTTCAGATGTGCCTTTCACATACGGAATTCTCACAGGGAACTTCTTAGCCGTATTGTCACTTGTTTCAGACGGTTCTTCTGTTCTCTTTTTGGAAGGAACTTTGAACGCCCAGGGCTTGTATCCATTCACTTTCAGCACTTGTTTCACATGTTTCACCTCTTTCACACGATCTTCCTCCTCGGTTACCAGATGTTCGGCTCTCCTTAGGAGTGTGCGGACTACCGAGCATTTGTGTTCAAGATGATGGTTGGAGTCCCAGTTCAAGTACTGATCAGTGTGTGTGGGCTTCCTATAAACACTAGTCTTCAGGGATCCGTCTTGTTTCCTCTCAATGTGAGTGTCTAGGAAGGCAAGTTTCTGATCAATCTCACCTTCAATGGTGAATTGAATACTCTGGCTAAGGGAATTCAAGTAAGTTGAAAACTCCTCAATCTGATTCTGTGGTAGGATCGTGAAGGTGTCATCCACATAACGGAACCACACCGAAGGATTCACTGGGGGGTTCTTAAGTGCTCTCTGTTCAAAATCTTCCATCACTAGGTCTGCGACCGCCGGTGAGACGGGAGAGCCCATCGGAGCTCCTTGGATTTGTCTGTAAAAGACCCCGTTCGACACAAAGTAGGTGGTTTCGAGACAAAACTTCAGGATGGTAATGATTTGCTCAACATCTAACTCGCATCTGTCTGGAAGAGTCTCATCTTCAATCAGTCTTCTCCTGATAACCGAGATGGCTTCTTCTATGGGGATGCTAGTGAACAACGCGGAGACATCGTATGATACTAGAACTCTAGGAGGTGGAATTTCTAGATCGCTAATTTTCTTCACGAAATCTTCGCTGTTCTTGATGGAGTGCTTAGTTTTACCTTTCAAAGGGTTAAGTATGCCCGACAAGAATTTAGCTGCTGGATATGTGATGCTCATCATCACTTTTCAGTTCGTCTGGGGCAGCCTTTTCCTCTTTGGTAGTATTTGGTTTCGGGGGTTTAGCCCTCTTCAATACTTGGACGATGTCACCTCTTAGACTAGCTGCTTTCTCTTCATCGAGTTGAGCACAAGCCTCCTCGGTAGCAACAATGAAGTACTCTATTGGGAACTTTTCCACACTTTTTCACCTTTCCACCAGGAACTCCACGTGGCGGAAACCCAGTTCGTGCCATTGTGACGTCATCGTACCAAAACAGTCACTCGGTTGAAGGCACCGCGATGGTCGCCGCAACGTCAGTATGTTGTAAATAGTAAGTAGTAGTGTAGTGTAGTCATAAATTAATCTAGATGAATAGTCATACTACTAGTAATAGTCTACATAAAGAAACTACTCACTGTTGCTTATACATATGTGTACTATTTTATAATTTAATATATCATATAAAGTCATATAATAAGTTTTTTGGTCATCTTCATTTCGTTCACCTATGAATACTTAGTCACTTCTCGATGTAAACCAACAGGGGCAATTTATAGACTAAAATATAAGCTAAACACTAGGGGACTCACCCCCGAAGTAGTATTTTAGTCTATAAATTGCCCCTGTGTGTAAACCATCCCCGACGTCGCACCTGCTAGCACCTGTTCAGTACTTTTACGTCCACTATAGGAAACATAGGACGTTAGACCTCTTGGTAATACATGATAATATATTTTCAAGAAACAGCCTTGATTAAAAAGCTCGTATTCATACGTGTATACGTTCGCCGTCACAAAGCACATGATGGAGGATGCGTCAGCCACGTGCGGTGAGATACAGGTAAATAAAACTCGCTCCCGTGTTAATGAAGGGAAAATTGCCGTGTTTTGACACGATAATTTTATATTTGAAGTTTATTATTTGTCCGATTTTTGAATTAGCTATACAATTAGCTATATAAAGCTATACAAGCACTTTAGTTTGACCATGTTGCTGCACTATTTTCCAATGTGAACCTCAATCAAACTTGGCTTCCTTGAAAACAACAGCAAACCCTTTTGGAGCTACATACGCGGAAAGAAGCAGGACAACATTGGAGTTGCCCCACTCCGCCAGGGAAACAAACTTGTAGCTGACAGCAAGGGGAAATGCCAGCTCCTGATAGATCAGTACCGATCAGTATTCACAAATGACAATGGCGACACTCCTGTTCTACCCAACGCCGACTACCCACCAATCAGGGAACTTCTAGTCAGTGAGGCTGGTGTGGAAAAACTACTGTCCAAACTGAACGTTCGAAAAGCCTGAGGCCCAGATGCCACCCCAAACCAGGTGCTGAAAAACTGTGCAGAGCTCATAGCTCTGGCCCGATCAATAATCTTCCAGTGTTCCATCAATTCTGGTAGGCTTCCATCAGACTGGATGAAGGCGAATATTATCATGTGTCTTCAAAAAGGGCGACAAACACAAGCCCTCCAATTATCGCCCGGTGTCGTTGACGTCCCTTTAGTTACTGTTTCGCCACCTAATAGACCATTTTGAGTTGCATAACATACTATCACCGCTGAATCATGGCTTCCGTGCAGGACACTCGTGTGAAACGCAACTACTCACAACGATCGATGACGTCGCCAAGCCTTTCAACGAAGGGTCCCAGGTGGATATTGCAATACTGGACTTCTCGAAAGCGTTCGACATGGTACCACATCGCAAACTGCTTCTGAAACTCCAGAACTATGGGGTGAAAGGTTCAATACTTATGTGGCTAACGGCGTTCCTTACAGAACGGTCAATGAAGGTTGTGTTGGATGGTCAACAATACGACGGAGTCCCAGTGGACTCCGGAGTCCCACAGGGCACCGTCCTCGGCCCTCTGCTGTATTCATGCCATATCAATGACCTCCCAGACAGTGTGTCCGCCTGTTCGCTGATGATTGCCTCCTCTAACGTACCATCAGTGGCATTCAAGACCAAAGGACTTGAAATCGTCCAACCACATCTCGAAAGTAACGAAACGTGCCAACAGGACTTTAGGCTTCCTCAGCAGAAACCTAGGGAGGTGCCCAAAACCGTGCAAGAAGACAGCGTACATCGCACTTGTACACTCAGTGCTGGAGTACAGCGCTATTGTATGGGATCCCTACCTTGTGTCTGACATTGATCGCCTAGAAAGGATACAGAGAAGTACACCCAGATTAATCACAGGGGACTACCAAACCAGAGCACCGGGATGTGTCGCGTCAATGCTTGCCGGTCTTGAACTCGAAACTCTCCAATGGAGGAGACAGGAGAAACGCCTAACGTTTCTGCACAAGGTGATGCATAGGATGGTTCCGGCCCTACCTCCAGACTCGTTTCTGACCCCAGTAAGACCAGGCAAACGGCCCATCTGGGCCAAGACATTTGCAGACTTTCAGAGTGACAATATCGTTCGTTTCTCTGCAAGAACGAACAGCAGACCGTTCATTGTTCCACACTCTCTCTCGGAGCAGTACCAGAACTCGTTCTTTGTAAGAACTGTTAGAGACTGGAACCAGCTGGAAGACAACACCGTCCAGTCATTGACATTGGACATCTTCCAGGATGACATGCTGCAGAGCATGCAGTAACAGGATTGCTGCTCTCTCTCCCGCTGCCAAGTGCCTCATGGACTTTGAGCAGTGTACTTATACAGATACAGACATCTCTTATCGTGGGTCCGTTTTACTACGGGAACGTCTACATTGAATTAGCACAGACTAGCACAGAAAACTAGCAAATATAACGTTCCAACGAAAACATATCCTTTAGAAATATTTGAGAGTGATAAAGAACCAATATGCGATTGATTTGACACCAAGAAATATAAAATTAAACAATAATAAGTTTGTCAAATATAAGTTGAAAGTTGGAAGATATGTGAAATGTTGCCAATTGCCGATTGATCAAAGAGCATTACCACTGTCAGTGGCAATTGACCTAAAACACCACCACATGGTTGTCCCATTAATATATCATCTTGATGGCAAAAAAAAATCTTCAGTAACATGCAATTCCATTCATACATATAAGTCTATGTAATTGTTTTAACTGAATAGTTTTTATTTGAGAATAAACAATCATGTTCTGTGCATCGCCATATGTTGTACATTTGACATTCGCCGTGCTAACCATAAAATGCAAATAATAAAAACCCATTTGACTAAGCTTGTTGACCATAAACAACATGGTTTGTAAATGTTCTGTGTTAAACTATTTTTCGGGTATGTCAGGGGCGCCCAGAAATGGTCTATATGTTGTAACCACCCGGCTTGCCACCGTAGTATAATGAATAACTTCTTATTTGCTCTAGGACATTTACAAATGTATGGGAGCAAAACAACTAAAGTACAGTGCTAATTACAAGATATAAAAACTAGTACAAATAATACTATCTCAAATAATACTTAACATTATAGCAGTTATAGATGCCTCTTGACTAGTATAATTATGATTATACTGGTATGATAATCTATATCATTATATACAGGTGAATCGTTTTGACAACATATCTAGGTATTTTGCAACATCAATGGCTAGAATATGGTTATTTGAGATTTCTGCCATTATATGAGAAAAAGTTGTACATATTTACATTTTGTATATATTTTTTGTATTGTACGTTTTCTATATTCTTTAACTTCTACATTACTACATTCCATTAATGTGTGAAACTCATCCCCTAAAATATTTTCATTACAAATATCGCAGTACCGTCTATGTCTTTCTACGTTATTGTATCTACCTCTTTCTACAGCTAATTTATGATTACATAATCTAAATAACCATCATTCTACGATGGTAACCACTTAGTTCTACCAGATACTTTTCCATTTTGAGATCTGTTTTGAAAGATTTGTATAAGATACATTTGGAGTTCAGTTCTACATCTGAAACCCATTTTTGCTTATATTGGTCCTTCAAGCGTTCTTTAATCATGCTCTTTAGTTGGTTATTACTTAGAAATGCCCCTTGAGTTATCCATATGTCACTCATGCCACAATCATTAAGGATTTTATGTATATATGACAACCAGTTAGATTTAAAAGTATCATTTCTATACAACTCTAGTAGTACATTATACATTGAATGAGAAAGTTTCTGATTACTGCTATTGACTAAATTATGCCAGTAAGTAATTATTCTACATTTGATAAAAATATCTACAGGATATCTACCTAACTCACCATATAACATGCAATTTGGTGTGCTATTTTTAACTTTAAGTATATACCTATAAAAGCGTAAATGTAGCTTTTCCAACATGTCATTATTCTTTGTACCCCACACTTCACACCCGTACAACATTATTGGAACAACCATTGAGTCAAATAGTTCTAACTGTACATCTATTGGAAGTTCCAGTAAATTACACTTCGACAATAATGCAAACATTGCTTTAGATGCCTGATCATACAAACTTTTCCTACATACATCAAAATTACCATTATACTTAAATACTACTCCTAAATACTTAAATTCATCTACAAGTTCTAGGTCTTTTCCATCAAATTTGAAATTGTACTTTCTATTTTTAACCTTTTTCCCACCAAATATTGTAATTTTAGTTTTACTTGCATTTACAGTTAATTTCCATCTATTACAGTAAGATTTTAATTGGTTTAAACATTCTTGCAGTCCCTCTGGTGTGTTTGATAATATTACAGTGTCGTCTGCATACAAAATTATGAATAGGTTCAAAAAGTTATTAATCTCTTCATCTTTGAAATCAAGTGATTTTACACCATTTTGTCTCATATACTCTTCTAAATCATTTACAAATAGTGAGAATAATAGTGGCGATAGATTTTCACCTTGTCGTACACCTGTAAAACTTTCAAAAAATTGAGACCTTTCTCCATTCACAAAAACACAAGATTTCACATTCAAATATAGATTGCGTATGACTTCCAGCACTTTTCCCCTAATACCATATTTCTTTTTCTAATTTAAGCCATAATCCCATCCTCCAAACGGTGTCAAATGCCTTTTTGTAATCTATAAACGCGCAATATAATTTTTTGTTTTTTGTATCTAAATAGATCAATGATTTGTTTAAAAAGGAATATATGATCAATTGTTGAATAACCTTTCCTAAAGCCTGCTTGATTTTCAGAAAGCAAATTGTTTATTTCAATGAATTTAGTTAGTCGTTCATTAATCAACATGGTAAATAATTTACCAATACAACTTAGCAATGTTATACCTCTGTAGTTGCTTGGGTCATCAATGCTTCCTTGTTTTTTAAACAAAGGTACAATTAAACCTACACTCCAATCTTCTGGTATTTGTCCTGAGTCTAGTACTTTGTTGAATAAGTAAACATATATTGGCATTAATTTTGGAATACTAGCTTTGATATAATCATTAGTTATTTCGTCGACCCCTGCAGCTTTACCTGATTTTAATTTGGAACAAATTTTGTCTATTTCTGCATTAGTTACTACCATATTTAATGAACTTGTATCAAGATCACCAATTTCATCAGTAATAGTGGTTTCCTTCTCATTTCCTTCTACAACTTGGCCTTCGGATAGATGTTTAAAATGATCAAAAAGTGATGTCAAGGATGCACCCACCCTGTTGTTAGTTCTACTTTTTGTCTTGCTATTAAGTATGTTCCAATACTGTTTTGGGTCCTTAGATTTAAGATTTTTTAGAGATTTTATGAAGTTCTTCTTCGATGAGTGTTTAAGTTTGTTAATTTCCTTTTTATATGCAGAACTTTTATCTCGTAAAATCTTTAAAGTAGCCTCAGTTGGATTTTTTCTATGAGAGTTTTTACATTTATAGTACTCATTTCTAAACTCTTTACATTTCTTATTAAGATTAAATTTAGGCTGTTTACCATTAGTCTCATTTCTGTCTTTTACTGTAAAAGATAAAGTTTCCTTTGCTGCATTTAACATAATATCTTTCAGCCCATTATTAACAGTTTCAGCATCCGGCGTTTCCTCACTACTAATCTGCTGTATCAAATCATTTATCTTTATTTCATCTAAGTTGGAAATAAAATCTGTCTTCTTTTCTTTCTTCCATTTTCCTATACATTGCTTTTTTGATACATTCTTTGTTTTTCTAACACCTCTGTTCTGACAACTGATTTTCTTTTTAATGCAAAGTACCATTTTACTATGTATATCAGAAAACATAGGATCAAAGTCTTCAACATGCAAGTTATCAACATAGCGAATCATTCCCAATGAACCTATAAAATAGTCAACCACTGTATTTTTACTTGTAGTAGCCTTGCCCTGTAATCTATCCTGACCTACCCCTACCATTCATTATCAGCAAGTTATTATTTTTACACATGTTGAGTAGTTTCTGCCCATACACATCTTTACTTTTGTCTGTGTTTTTTCTTATCACATTAGCACCACTTTTTTAATCAAATCACATATTTCTACATTTTTAACATTATCATGACTCATATCATGCACCTCATCAATTTCCACATAATCTAAACCTGTGCTTGTATGACTGTTAAAGTCCCCACACAAGAGAACCAAATCGTCAGCTTGTACATTGTTCACTACCTCCGCTTCCAATTTATCATACACATCCTCACATGCATAAACAGATTGTCTAGGTGGTATATACACAGTGCCCAGTAATAAATTTGCACCATAGCCTGTGGCTTTCTCGCTTATCCTTATCCACTTAATGAACTTTGATTTAGATTTACATTCTGTAACAAACTGCGTGAACTCTTGTTTACAAGCAATCATAATACCTCCTGATCTCACTCTGTTCATTTCTGATCTGTTACTTACATAAATTTTAAAACCACATTTATCAAATACCTCTGCCACTTTCTCATTGTCAACATTATTTATCTTACTTTCTGTAAAACATAGGATGTCATAACTTAAACATTCACTAATAAACACATCATTCTGTAATTTGTTTAGAATACCACAAACATTGAGATTTAAGATTTTCATGCTGGTTTTCAAGGTGTATCTCTCACCTATAAGGGTTTTTTCATTGGGATTGATATCATTTTCATATTCATATTCAATTCTATTTGTGTCTCTAATTTGTCCATCATTCAAAAATCGCTGTCCTTCAATATGTTCAGGTCCGTCTACTTTTTGTGTTTTGTTGTGCTCCCGCCTGTCCTAATTTATCCTACTGATATTCCTGTAATATGAAGCATAGTCCACATCAGTTATACCAATCTGAAACAGGTCATCAGCGTTCTCGATTTTAACGAACCTCTTTCCAAGCAGCTTTGCAAGGATATAGCCATCCTTGACAAAAGCAAACTCCACAACTCCACGTTTATCCCTGACCGCCCTCAGCATCCTTTCTCTTGGTTCTGTTAACTCATCAAATATAAGCACTTTCTTCTCAAATTTCTGAGATTGAGTCAGTCCTGTGTGTTCTTTTAATGCCTTCTTTTTCTCCATCAGTGTCTGTTTCTTTACTCCGCTGAGTCTAGCTACAACACTCCTTGGCTTCCCTCCAGTCCTCTTTTGCCCAATCCTCCTTATCTCTTTCACATCTTCTCTCTTAATATCTGCCCCAATTAGTTTGGCAAGTTCCTCGACCCCCTCAGTAAGCATCTCAGCTGACTCATCTTCTTGCTCTTTTATGCCCACTATCTTTATGTAGTCCGTCTTCTTTTCCTGCTCTTTTTGATCTTCCTCAAAAGCCTTTAACACCACTATTTTACGAGTCTCTAGTTTCAAATCATTAAGCTGGTCTTCAATCTTCCTCTCACATCGCTCTTCCAACTTGTCAAAATCATCCTTAAGTGACTTCTGACCCTTCTTCAGTTCTTCATTCTCCTGTGCCACATTATCTAACTTAGCATTAAGATCTTGCAGCTTCTTGTCAAGTGTATCTTCTATCACTCTTGTGATGCATGGCATTGCCTCTGCCAGTACTTCTTGTACAAATGCCTGTAAGTCAATATTTTCTTCATTCTCGAAAAGTCTGCTCTTTTTTCCTGCTCCCCCTCTAGGTGGTGTGCTGGCCATAAAGCTCAGGTTTCTCTTTTTCGGAGGTACAGTTGCTCTGTGTGACGACATGTTTAATAATGCCATTTACTATCTAAATACTCTATATACTCTATCAAACCAGTTTCAAGATCACAAACAAAAGCGAATAAATCTAGGTATATTCACCTTTTAAAACTCTATTTCAGTTCTGCTGGCTCCTTTATCACGCACAGGTACTATAGAAACATAATACCATTGACAATTATTGATCACAATTGCTTAGAAGTTGAAATATTTTTTAAACATTCACAAATTTCAAGATGGCGTCGGTGGCCAAATGTTAGATTTTACTATCAGTAAAAACAAATAACTAAATTCATGCGCAAAGTGTCAGGCTTCTTGTGTCCTCTCCTCTCCGGCAGGATCCCTGGGTCGGTGGGCCTCTTGAGTGGTATCCAGATGAATCACAGTCCGATATTTCCACTATTTTACCGCAATATTTAACACAAAACAGAAATGTATATGTGTTTTCTCATACATATCTGTACAGATTTTTGAGAATTAATAAATAATTGAAATTGAAAAATTGGAACCGTGCCTGGGGACGTCAGTACGTCGACGTGGCCAATAGCGCGCAGGGACGTACACACTCGACCACCGCGTCCACCTGGCTGGTTAGGGAGCGTTCACAATTGACGTCAACCCTGAAGGGGGGGTCAGCAAAAAGTTGACGAAAGTTGACGGGGGTAGGGGGGTCAGCAAAGTTGACGAAAATTGACGGGGGGGCACCCGAACAGTTGAATGGATGACGTGGGAGGAGGGTTGGCAAGTTGACACCAAATTTGTAATATTGAACTAACTTAAATTTGTATCTTAACGTCTGTAGTTGATTACCAATTTAGGATTAAATTTATACTTGACCAGTGACACTGGCAGCATTTGTAGAAGAATAGAATGAGAACATTGTGATATCATATAAATCAAAAGGAATATAGCTTGAATCGGTGATTTAAGCCAGTTTGGTCATCTTAGTTAGCACAGATATGAAAGAAACTTTGTGGCTCATAATGGTTCACATATATAAATTTTCATTCAAAACAAATTAGCAAAATATTTTTAAAGTAATGAAGAACTCAACTGTTTCTTATGTGATTTGCTGACCTATTTCAAACGCCATGTGCTTTTTAATGATTCAGTGTAATGATACATATCATAATGAATAAAAAAAAAAAAAAATCAAACATTATATCAGCATTTGAAAAGTACATCCACAAAATCACAAAAGCAACATCCAGAAGAACGCTGTTGCATTGTGGAAGAAGGTAAAAAGTGGTGAGAAAGAAAAAGGGGGTGGGGTCATTAAGTTGACGAAAGTTGACGCGGGGGGTGGGGGGAGGGGGTCTCATGAAGTTGACGAAAGTTGACGAGGGGGGGTCAGAAAGTGCCAAAATGTGGTTGACGTCAATTATTCACAATGCAATGCTAATACCGTGATGGTCACTAGGAGCCGTAACATCAACGTAAATAGGTCCCGGAGCGTCATTGCCACCGCTGACCCCCCAGGGTGGGTCAAGCGGGCAGTGACCCCCATCCACCCCTGCGTGGTGACCATTTACGACCACCTATGGGCGAGGAGGCCCCACCTACTGTTCTGCCTACCCACCCCGGGGGAGGTCCCTGTGTCACCTACAGCTGCCTAGCCACTGGACGCCTCTGCTATCCGTGCGCGTATTGACCAGTGTCCATCATGGGGTGATGACCATGACTCAAGCGTCCCCAGCGTGCTTGACCCCTTCTACACCCCTGCATACATGTGGGGCCGGAGGAGGGATCGAGACATGGGACGTTGTTGAGTCACTCACTATCTACTTTGACAACATGAGGACGTTATGATTCCTGCTGATTGGGGGTTGCATCAAAATAGCAGTCGCATCAATGACGAGCTGTCACATTTTGTTAGGGCAAAAACATCCCTGAACAAAAGGATTCCCGTGCCCGGCGCATACCTTCGCAGCTGGGGCTGGGGAAACAGTTGTGAATGCTGTCTAAAACAATATTGTTGGCAGACTTGCTATGCGCACTTGCTGTATGCAACACGTCACGCTGGTTCACACACTCACCGCTACTCGGACCCTGGACACACCGGGGATGGGCAAGCGTATGGTGACCAGCACCCACCTTTGCAGGTCTCAGTCCTCGCATGCTGGATCGCAAAACACCCTACAGAAACGAACATGCACTTTGAATGTTGAGTTTGCACGTTGAATGTCGTACGTTGAACGTTAAACGTACAGAGAGCTCGACTGTCGCGCCGCTGATGGTCCCAAGACCCGTGGGAGTATGCACTTGAATGGTTTCAGGGGCCGTCCCCCAAAGGGGACGGGGTCCTTACCCCTGACAACCCTTTCGAGGGCTGCAACCCCCGGTCTGGAGACCCCATTCAACGTGACAGTCATGCTCGCCCCGGCCGCCCGATGTCACCCGGCGAACGTCACCACTGCCAGGCATTGGCCCGAGAGTGTGGGGACTACTAGCCCAGTGCACATCCCAGCCGATTCAGCTGATGGGACCGACCCTGCCACCGTCCCCACCATTGGGCAATTGCCCCGGAGTGAGCGGACTAGTGGCCTGGTGCTCGCCCCAACTGACCCAACGGATTTGACCACCAGGAAACACCTGGCAAACGTTCCCGTTCCCCTGTGGGCAACTGCCCAGGGGTGTGTGAACTAATAGCCCGGTGCGGGTGACGCCTGGTCCACGTTTTGCCTCGTGCTCCCGTGGGTCCAGGGGTGATTGGAATGACCACTGACAACTGCTTGACCGGCGTCCCCGCCTTTAGACACCCGTCCATCGGTATGGGGACCTCCAGACCTGTAGGGGTCGCACCTTGTCCACGGCTTGAATTGTGCACCCGTGAACCCAAGGGGGTCACTCCCAATCCTCGTGCCTGTCGCTGGGACCTCTGCTTCTGGTCATGACTGGTCATCCCCTGACATGCCGTCGACAGCCTGGCAAGAGGTTGTATCCTCTACTGCTGTCACCCACAGCAGTCAGCCGAAGTCACCACACGGACCTCCCCTTATATGACGCCTAGGACGTGGCCATTCGACGTCAGCATGCTAGCATGCCTCGCGAATGTATCCCTCGAACGTGCCTCGCAAACGTACATCGTGAAAACGTAACGTTGTCGCTCCAAGGACACACAAAGGGTTACGCCTGGTACACGGCCTGCACCACCTTGCACCCGTGAATCCAGGGGCACCCTGACTAGCATCGCTGCGATGACCACTGATCAAGGCCTGATTGGCGGTCTCGATCACGGGCACTCGTCCATGAACGCGGGACCTCCATATCAGCTGGGGTCGCCACTGGGGCATGGTCTGAGCCTAGCTCCTATGAGATCAGGGGTGCCCCCACTCTCGTACCTGCTCCAAGGATCGCCTCTGTGACGGATGCTTTCAGTGAACGTGGAACGGGGATCATAACGCCCCCACCATGTCAGCTGCCATCTGCACAGTTGCTTTGGGAACATAACGCAAACAACCCCTGTGAAGATACGTCCTTACATAACGAGGTCGGGGTGTTTGCAGGTTGTGCCCCCAGGTGGCGACCCTTATCCCTCGACACGGGGCGGCCCACTACCAGGTGGATCCGGGATTTGGACCCCTCTTGCCCCTGGCATCAGTGGTGATGTGGAGGCACGGTTCTGCACTCGATTGAGTGTGATACTCAAGTCATTGCCAGATACCCAGGCTTTCCCCCACTGTATAATGTATGGTTGACATTGAGAGATTCAAACCCGGGACGCTGGATGGGCTACCTACACTCCAAACTCAGACTCACGGACCTCTGGCCTGGGTGATTTCAGTGCCCTCCTTACTATTACTCATGTTGGACGAGCTGGAAATGTACAAGGAAGGACTCCAACACATCTGTGCTACATTGCGCCCCTGCGAGGCTGCGTTGTACCTGGCATGTTTGGAGACCTGGACGTGCTTCCTAGTGGCGCCCATTGACCCCCTCAACTTCGGCCTAGCAGGGGCCAGCCTCCTCGAGGTGATCACAGCACGGAAGCAGGTTAGGGCTCCCATTAGTGAAGTGGAGAACACACCGCGTGCCCTGGATGACCCTGGTGTGCAGCGAGGGCCAGACTTCCGGAGTCCCTACCCAGAAGCTGCGGCTCCAGTCCACGACTCGTAAGGAGGGCTATGTTATGTCGTGTACATTGAGCCCTCCTTGTTGGTCAAAGAAGAGTAGAGGGTTAGAGACCACATGTTCTCCTTCTCCCTTGGAGGAACCTCGTCCCAGGGCTTTTCATTCAGCACCTGTGACAAAACACAGGTCGCACTATTTTTCCAGCCTTACGTAGGCTCTGTAGAAAGATACGCAGCTCGATTTTGTTGACTCATGAACCCCATCGCGTCCAGCTACCCAGACCCCTCTGACTGGGGGGAGGAGGGAAGGACACGTGGAGGGGCCCAGCCATGCATCACCGTCCGGCCCAGGTCACAAGTGGGAACAGTGAGCTTTCGGGGTTGCCTCAAAGCCTCTCCCATGTGCTCTCAACCACGCCCTGACCTGCTCCGGACCGACCACCTGCACGGCTACGCCCGGATGCTCAGGCAGCATGCTGCCCTGGCGTCTGAGTTGGCCCTGTGGCTGGCCAACAGACTCACGGCGAAGGCCCCGAGTCTGTTGGTGAACTAAGAAGAAGAAAAATGGCACTAGGACGCGGGAAAACGCCTCGGGGACTGGAAGCCCCTAGGGGATACATCACGACCAGGAGTCCCAGGAGAGTATACAGCTGTCTGTAAATTCCCTATGCCCTGTTGCCAGCGCTCCCTGACACACTACGACCACGGACTTCTGCAATTCGGGGGACGTCTGCGGGCAATATGGGAACCCTGAGGGTCCACGTATGAAGGCAGTGTCCCCAACGCTCAGAGGGTGAATGGATGTACCTGCAGATGTTTGGCTGACAAAAGCGGTCGAACTCTCGCGGGAACCCTTCCTCAGGACGACGATTCGATACCACCAAACCCCCGTCTCCCCTGGAACGTCCTCGAAGGGGCCGCGGACACTCCGAGGCAGCGAGCATGGCGACCATCCACAGATACTACGAGCTGTGGGTGACCGAGACCCGGTCCCTCCCCTGACTGAGTCTGCAGTCCCAGTACCTGTTGAAGGCTAATGAACGACCCGCGCCCCAGCCACCTTGTGGAAAGGAAATTCCAGGGACTGGTCCAGGCGGCGGTGATATGGATGGTACCGTATACCTGAACCTTCTTTCTGCCAGGACGGCAGTGGGGAGGCTCACGCCCTCAACAGGGATGCTTGCCTTCCCCCTCCTGGGCTGGGCAAGCCCGTGTCTGGACCAGCACTGCTGGTCCACTAAAACACTGTAGGAAGAGACTTGCCACTGTTAGAGCTGGGAGATGTTTAAGCGGCAACACGGCACTTGGCGGTACCTAATAACTCGGGTACCAAGTCGTCGTCTAAAACTCGGCACCCTCCTCCCGATGGGGACGGGAGGTGTGCTGAGGAGGCAAGTCGAAACACACACACCCCCCCCCCCAAGAAATTGCATGGCGGGACGAGTAGAGGTGTCATAGACGGGCTTGATACATCCCACCATTCCATATCTGAGGAGGACCTCGTTGTTCATGTAGGCACCTGTCGGCATCACTCCTTTAGCTTCCCGGTGGTGGAGGCGAGTGTGCTGAGGACGGATACGTGCTACACTGCTTTCCGTCGATGCCATGTGGTGGGGCTCGATAGCAAGCTGCTCCACCGATGGTGATGGTGCGAGGCGACCATCGCTACATTCGTCTAAGGTCGCTCCAGAGACCATAGACATGGACTCCAACGACGGCCGCCGCATGTCCTGTCACGTGCATCTAGTCCTCTAGAATCGCTGGACTGCTACCACATGTTTGGACAGCGGGGCCACTTTCAACATGCTTTCAGAGCAATTCTACAATGCCATGGGCCGGGATAAGCCCACCCTTCAGCCCTCGGGAGGCCTGATGTTCGAGCAGGATCTTGTCATTGGCAAACTGTATGGACCGGACCTGCTGCTGGGTCGTGACTGGCTGGGCCGTACAGGTAACAGTGTCGAACTGAACTTCGCCAAATGGACCATGACCATTCATCACCCTAAACCCCCACGTGATGGCGGAGTTCACGAGGGGAGCAGTTTGATGACAGTCCAGCGGGGAGGCACGGTTGCGGCTGGCACCGTGCGGCGCCTTCCTGCTACCGTCAACAACCGGTGACTGTGGGGACAGGACGGCCTCGTGGAGGGCATCCGCACCTCAGACTCAGTGAACGTGGTCACTTGTCTAGAGCGGGTGTCGTCTAACAGGCACGTCGTCCTCACAGTTGAGAACCAGACCTATTTTGATGGGAGGATCCCCAGGAAGATGACCGCTCAGGTCACACCCCTCATAGACGCTACGGAGATCCCAGGCTATGCAGGTCATCCTGACCGCTCTGAGGATACTGTTGGTGGAGTGAATCAGCATCATCCTTCAGGGTCGAGTGAAGCGAACAGAGCCCGGTCTGGTACCTTGGTGTATCGTGTAGCAGCCATGACTGCCGAAGAGAACCGCACCCATAGTGCTGCATATCGGTGACAATTTCCATATCGATTATCGGTTCAGGCCAAACGATAGATAACCGATAGCAAAGATACTATAGAACAAGATGCCAAACTCAGCAGTTACAATGGTGATCTATAATAGAGCAGCGCCCCTAGTGGCCAGAGTTTTCAATACAGTTCCAAGCATAGACTTGCAATGGTACATTCATTAATTTTACTGAAGAAAATTATTTTAATAGTGCTTAATGAAGTTGCTATTTTCAACAATTTTATACAGTTTACATGGTATTATCCTGTGTTATCATCACCATTATTCTCACTCTTTGTCTTAGATATATTTAAAGTCTGTTTCACGCCAATATATAAGAGCATTGAGCAATGGTGAAGTATTGCATTACAGATCTTTAGCTAAAATTTCAATAGGCTTATACTTTAAAAATAAGAGGGAGAAAGCCAATGAAAACACAAGTAGTATTATGTTCAAAGTGATTTCATTGTCTATACATACACATGATATTGCAATCTTTATAAGATTCATACGGGTTTAGTCAATTCATAAAGGTTTAGTCCAATATAAGTTTCCTGACTAAGTACGTTCAAAATGATCTTGACAAAATCTTGGATTCCTGTGCAATCATTCTACAGGTTTCTTCAACAAGTCTTCTCTTCTGCAGTTTATCACCCATCTTTTACATCTGTATGAGAAAAAAAGTACCGGTATGTATCATATTAACCTAGCGGATTCATTTATACATATAAAAATATAGCGTTGCACATGATTGGTTATTTCACTGCCAGATATTGAAATTTATTCAATTTAGATGGTTTGATGAATGGAAGTGCTGTTAACATATTCTTATTCATTATAGAACTTTCTCATATTAGACAATTACTCGAAAGATGAACAAGCGTTCAAGGGTCCGAAGGGACATAAGTTAGCAACTACATTATAACAAAGATAACATAGGCTCAGATGCCATTAGATGGCCTATATTAGCCTTAACATTATTTTATATTAAATATCTTAGACTTAGTAGATGGCGAAATCTAGTTAATTGTACTTCATGCACTTCCGTGTGACTGTCTAGCAGATCTAGTTAGAAATCTTTACAAGCTATTATAGAGCTAATAATATTGATATGAACCTAGACTTAGATCCTCTATTCCTTTGACTGTATTCCGTATAAATGTGCACATCTAAACTATATATTTAACTTATATTCCGTATAGATCTACATGTAGGACCTATCAATATCCCAGTTTTATACAAAGTTTGTCTTGCTAATGAATAGACAACAGTTGTTATTTGTAGATCTAGGCTTCATATTATTGTTAACACTCATAAATCTTCCCTTTTCCTTTCATCAAACCATCTAAATTGAATAAATTTTAATATCTGGCAGTGAAACTCCATGTTTTTTATATGTATAAATTAATCTGTTAGTTTAACACGATATATATCTTTTAGACTTTTTGAAGAAACTGTTATGGGGTTCGATTGATAGTGCACATCGTACAGTTGTATACACTTGTGCCCAGTGATATGACATGTTGTTAGCCTCGGTTATATGTAGATTAAGGTGAAACGTACTTAGCCATGAAGCATGTATGTTAGTCTTTTGTCACTATTTGTATCCTGGTGTTCATTTTCAAAATTGTATAATTTTTTATATACATGTATGTATTTGATTGAAATTCACCATCAGACATTTTTATCTGTGATATAAAGAAATAAAAGTATACAAACATGCAAGATACTGAAATTTAGAAAAGTACCTCGCTAAAGATAAAACCTATAGGCAATGATAGGTGTGTGTAATAAAGAAGCTACATTGTACATGTCAGTTGACATAGAGATTATATAGCACCCAAGGGACAATTTGCTAGCTGCTGCCACTGTGGTTGCTAATGGCAAGCGCTAATAGACAGCAGAATTTGTCTGCTAGTAAATGACCATGTGTTCCCACCAAATGTGCAGAGGAGCCCAAAATATTCTACAATGGCAGCTTACATGAAGATGCTTAATTTATTAATAACTTTGTTAGCGTGCTGTTAAAACAATTCTGTGTGTGATGAATGACTTTTCAAACAAATGTTTACAATTACAGCCTAACTTTTGCCAAGGGCTTCCTTTTCTTTTAATGGCACAGATACATTTACTTCAAAACCTTTGTCAACCTTTGTATTGTTTCCACTTCATTGTGTTCATGAAGTAAAAGCTCCAAGGCAATGCATGGTGCATACTGGAAATATTAAGATAATCATGGGCTTTGACCGTTTTGACTGAACACTCAATCTCCTCTGTGGCACCAAGGGCAGTCCTGCCAATATGGCAGCAGACACGCGCCTTCCCTACGAATTCTCCCCTATGCGGTAAGTACGCTTGCTCCTTTTTGGGTTGTAATAGGATTTTAAAATAATAAACAGCGGCGATAGATTTTATTAGGGCTTATGAGACTCTTGGCTACAGTATAAGATTACAGTATAAATATTAGTGCCAGTAGTAAACAAAAACATCGTATGGCATAAACACCTAGCAATGAAAATCATTCATTCCAGTGTTTTATACACTGGCTTGTACCCAATTAATTGCGTCCGTCCTACCGTCCGCCCGTCCTCCTTCCGTCCGTCCGGTTTGTTACCCCTCTACAGGTCGCATCGTTTGAGCTATGATGCTCAAATTTGGCATGTCAGTTGGAAATCGTGACCATAAGACCCGTATTTCACATGGGCCCAAACGGTCCATATTAGGGCCCATTTGGGCCCATTATTAGGTCCATTTTACTTGTATTCAATACGCTTTAGCCAGCATGGAAAAAATCAATATCATAAGGCAGCAACATTAGTCTAGCCTGGTGCTGTTAACTGCTGAAATATGAATATTGGTTTTTTGCCAATATAAAGACAGTGGCATTCCAATGTTTTTCCAGGTATAAAACACTGGTTTTGTCACTGGGGGCGCTTTTCATGTAATATGTGGTGTAAAATGTGAACTATATTGAGCCTGAAATTTGGAATGTAATGTGTTGTTGCTTTTTTGTCCATTCTAGGTTTGCAGATCCAGAGCAAACCACTCATCGTGGAGCAGACAAGATTTGATTGGACATTGACAACAGATCGGGTGTTTTAAAACTGTAAAATCCATTTTTTTTGTGGAACATTAGCAAGGTTGAATGTGTGGAAGTTAAAACATTCAATTTAATTTAATCTGGGTGGAAGTTCGGGTCTTTCTTTGTGCATTAAAAAGCGCAGGAGATTTGATTGGAACCTTAAAGATTGAGGGGTATTGTAGTGTGATATTTTGGCTGTAATCTTTAGTAGGTTTGCTCAAAATCTAATGCAACATGAAGGGGGGTTATGGGAAGTTTTTGTTAATTGAAGAGTGTCTTACATTTCATGTGTATTTTATCAATGTGTTTGAGCAAAGTAATGTATATTCACAATGACATACGAGGTCTGACATGTGTGACAACCATAAAAGTATTGCATTATGTTGAAGTGTATTGGATGTTAATAATATTTGTTATACACTATACAACCAATTAAACACCCAGGGGGGGTTATTAAGTGAATGTGCATTTAAACCAAAGATCATTAGTACATACTTTGGCATGGCACGAAGTTAAACATGAACATGTGCTTTAAAGTGGTTGACTACGGTAACATGTTGGCTAAGGCAGCCACTATAACAAATGCATTGTAAATTTATAAAGACTACTTCATTTGCGATATTTGTAAACTTGTTTAGTAAATGTTCAATTTAGTTTATAATTTGCTTTATTATTAGATATATCATACATTTGCTTTATTCTAGCTTAATGATGACTAAAATTTTATAGTATAGTGTGAAATAATCGGGAAGGCTATGGAAAGTTATTTGGAAGATCGTGGAATCGAACTCACTGCCTTCCATCCATGATTCAGACCAGTCATATGTCATGGGAGGACGTGCTAACCACTGCACTTATCTCCCTTTACACAGTACACATACTTCGGTTTGCACCTGTATCAATCTTATGCAATGCACGTTCACGCCTTGATACTATTATTAGCCTACCAGCCTCGCAGCCTCAATCAGCAGGGCCGTAGCCAGGATTGTAAAACAGAGGAGACACAGAAGTTTGGTGAGGTTGCAGGCAATTGCCGTAGCCGCGCAGCTGTTCTAGAGTGGATTTGGAGTACCCCCACCCCCAATATATTTTTTCTATTAAAGATAATTCTCAGCCAAAATAATATTTGTTCCGTTAAGCCCAGTACCTTTTCCATTACAAATCTAAGCAAAATAATATTTATATTCTCCATATTTAATATTTATCACACCTTTAGAAATACAATGCCCTCTTGCTAACTAAAACGCAATGTCACGTGATGTTGCATAATCGAATGATTTTCGCCAGACGTATCGTGGATTTCTGACGGCAGATGTGACATTTAACATGGGAGAGATAGACGACTTTTTACGTGCACTACCGTGCAAGTTACATCTGATGAGAATCATTCAGTTGACATTTGTTGCATTCACGTGTTTTGATGGGGTTTTATCGGCTCTTATTGCGTGGTATTTAAATTGCTCGGAATACTTTAAAGTTTAAAAGGCTGTTTAAAAGAATGACACTTTCAGAATACATAGCCCCCGGGAACTGCTATCGCTATAGCAGTCCCCATTGTCTAGGTATCATTGCTGTTGAAAAAAAAATAAACCTCAAATTTCTCCCATATGATTTTATATATCAACATATATCTTACTGTTTATTGACCACCGTATGTTGTTTTTTCGTTGAGGGGTTATAATGAGCTCGACCCAAATGCATATCTTTGTTATTTTAATATTTTGTATGAAATTTTAGAATAATAATTATCCTCATATGAGTTATTAATTTGCAAGATTGATTTTGTGTTCTCTTTACAGTTGTTTAGTGGATTCACCAGATTGAGAATGAAATAATGTTTCTATAGCTACGAGTTTGTAAAAATAGTCCTGTTTATATCTACAGGTCTGTAAATGTAGCCACAACATTGTATGACTTTAGTAAAGGAAACTTTTACAAACATTACAAACTATTTTGTTTTAAAAGGAATTTACATGGATATAAATTAGCTACTAATGGATAAAAGATATGACAAACGATGATTAGCACTTGTTCATGTATTTCATTAAGTTCAAAATTAAAGCTAAGTAGGTGAGAACTGACATGTTGAGGTAATCAACTGGACGATAATAGGCGTATCAGGAACATAGACACTGAGAATTTAATGTCTAGATTAGGTCTCAGACCAAT
>CM032663.1:25533385-25552329 GCA_019095985.1 Streblospio benedicti | reverse complement strand
AAATCCAAAAGAAGTGATTAGTAAGAGTTCATAGTGCAATATATTTTATATGTATTTTTAATTGGATTGTATATATTTAAAATGTTTAAAATTATTTTATATATGTCAAAAATTAGCATGTATAGTAGAGTGCTCTAAAGCCTATTTTCAAAGGGGCATGTTGCAATGTTACATGTTTTGCAATGTTTGTGCAGACTATAGTGTAATGCATTAAATGCATATCATACCATAGTACATACTATCAAGTATTCTTATTTCTGTAAATATGTTCAGTTATAATAAAACAAGCAAAACTAAAACAGGCAAAACGGCCCATCTAGGCCAAGACATTTGCAGACTTTCAGAGTGACAATATCGTTCGTTTCTCTGCAAAGAACGAACAGCAGACCGTTCATTGTTCCACACTCGCTCGGAGCAGTACCAGAACTCGTTCTTTGTAAGAACTGTTAGAGACTGGAACCAGCTGGAAGACAACACCGTCCAGTCATTGACATTGGACATCTTCCAGGATGACATGCTGCAGAGCATGCAGTAACAGGATTGCTGTTCTCTCTCCCGCTGCCAAGTGCCTCATGGACTTTGAGCAGTGTACTTATACAGATACAGACAGAAATCCGTGTGTTGACAACTGTTTCAATATAAGAACTCTTATAAATTATACCTAGGTACAAGCTGCAATATTGTCACATTTCACAAATCTTTCAAATAAAAGTTATTTTGAAAATAATATCTAGGACTAAGAATAAATTAGTCCTAGATAATATAAAGATGTAAGTTCGTAATGATCCACCTGCGCTGTAGTATCACTTCATGTTTACATCGATAATGACAGTATTTACAGTATTACAACAATAACTATTTAATATTTTGGTCCCATGTGTTGAAAAATAAGAAACAACATACATTTCTTGTCAGAATGCCTTACTTTTATAGGAATTGATGCAATAATTAATGCACAGCTTTCAAAAGGGCATCTCTTATCGTGGGTCCGTTTTACTACGGAACGTCTACAATAGATTAGCACAGACTAGCACAGAAAACTAGCAAATATAACGTTCCAACGAAAACATATCCTTTAGAAATATTTGAGAATGATAAAGAACCAATATGCGATTGATTTGACACCAAGAAATATAAAATTAAACAATAATAAATTTGTCAAATATAAGTTGAAAGTTGGAAGATATGTGAAATGTTGCCACTTGCCGATTGATCAAAGAGCATTACCACTGTCAGTAGGCAATTGACTTAAAACACCACCACATGGTTGTCCCATTAATATATCATCTTGATGGCAAAAAATCTTCAGTAATATGCAATTCCATTCATATATATAAGTCTATGTAATTGTTTTAACTGAATAGTTTTTATTTGAGAATCAATCACGTGCATCGCCATATATTTGACAGTCGCCGTGCGGCGAGAATACCCATGACTAAGCGTAAACAACATGGTTTGTAAATGTTCTGTGAAGTTTTTTCGGGTATGTCAGCGCCCAGAAATGGTCTATATGTTGTACACCGTAGTATAATGAATAACTTCTCATTCATAGCTATCTAATTTTCTAACCATAAAATGCAAATACATAAAAATCGCCCAATTTCCTATTCATTTGTATAAGAGAGCTCTTGTTGACCATCCCCAACAACGCACCTGCGCGCACCTGCTATGGGGAACGCAGATATGGACGTGTTGCGTATCTCGTTAAACTATCTCTGGTATAACCACCACGAACGTCCGACGTGAGGCAGGGGCTGGTCACCTTGGCAGCCAACTAGGACAGGAGTCCCCTAACAGGGGCAGGCCTCGGCGTAACCACCCGGCTTGCCGGTAAACCAGCACCTACGCTCGCACGTCGAACGTACCTTTGCATGCTGACCCACTTTCCAGGGACCAGGCACCTGCCTACCGGTTCCTGGAACCCCTCTTATCGAGGACATGTACACCCGAACGTCGAGTGTGCTACATTGTGACCTCCTTTCCGGAGGGCACAGCATGCACCTGCGGATTCCTGGAACTTCGCATGGGGACGTGCTGTACATCGACGTAAGTCCATAAGGACGTACACGCTGTAAACCTGCCTGTGGCCTAAATGCTTTCATGTCACCAGACCTACGCACCCCCGCGTTAGGTCATAACACAACAGGTGTGGACAAGTGCAGTGAAAGGCGGAAACGGTGGTGTCCAACGTGGCATTGCTGAAGTAACCAGAGTAACTAGCCCCCCACGGGAGTGCAACCGCTACGCGGAAAAGGGGGACACCCCACTGAAGTACGCATGCGAGACACCACACACCCGGGGTCAGTGAAAGGCCGAAAAAGTGATGTACACAACGGACCTACTGAAGTACCGGTAGCCCCAGTAGCTGCCACGTCTGTGCCAACCGTCCACTAGGACTGGGTCTCCTCACAACATCGCCAAGGGCTGGAGCGTCCTTACCTGAAGCACACGCTGGTAGGGCATTGACCTCCCGCTCGAGGCCTGCTTATCAAGGGCATTGCCTCCTGACCCACTTTCCCTGGACCAGGCACGCGCCTACGGGTTCCTGGAAACCCGCTTATCTAGGGCATGTACACTCGAACGTCTGACGTACGAGTGTACTACATTGTGACCTGCTTTCCTAAGGATACGGCATGCACCCACCTGGCGGTTTTATATGAATTTTGGCCAATAGCCTCATTGTTATTAGAAATGTATATGTGTTTTCTCATACATATCTGTACAGATTTTTGAGAATTAATAAATAATTGAAATTGAAAAATTGGAACCGTGCCTGGGGACGTCAGTACGTCGACGTAAGTGCGCAAGGACGTACACACTCGACCACCGCGTCCACCTGGCTGGTTAGGGAGCGTTCACAATTGACGTCAACCCTGAAGGGGGGTCAGCAAAAGTTGACGAAAGTTGACGGGGGGAGGGGGGTCATCAAAAGTTGACGAAAATTGACGGGGGGCACCCGAACAGTTGAATGGATGACGTGGGAGGAGGGGGTTGGCAAGTTGACACCAAATTTGTACATTGAACTAACTTAAATTTGTATCTTAACGTCTGTAGTTAAGTTACCAATTTAGGATTAAATTTATACTTGACCAGTGACACTGGCAGCATTTGTAGAAGAATAGAATGAGAACATTGTGATATCATATAAATCAAAAGGAATATAGCTTGAATCGGTGATTTAAGCCAGTTTGGTCATCTTAGTTAGCACAGATATGAAAGAAACTTTGTGGCTCATAATGGTTCACATATATAAATTTTCATTCAAAACAAATTAGCAAAATATTTTTAAAGTAATGAAGAACTCAACTGTTTCTTATGTGATTTGCTGACCTATTTCAAACGCCATGTGCTTTTTAATGATTCAGTGTAATGATACATATCATAATGAATAAAAATAAAAAAAAATAAATCAAACATTATATCAGCATTTGAAAAGTACATCCACAAAATCACAAAAGCAACATCCAGAAGCTGGATCGCAAAAACACCCTACAGAAACGAACATGAACTTTGAATGTTGAGTTTGCACGTTGAATGTCGTACGTTGAACGTTAAACGTACAGAGAGCTCGACTGTCGCGCCGCTGATGGTCCCAAGACCCGTGGGAGTATGCACTTGAATGGTTTCAGGGGCCGTCCCCAACCCTTCGAGGAAGACAATGAGGTTTTTCCAATTGATTTTCTAAGTGATCTTTTAACTAGTCCAACCAATCTTTCGTAGAATCCACCCATCCACGGTGCTCTTTGCACAATGAAGTTCCATTTGATGTTTTGATTAGCCACATATGACGTTACTTGTTCATCATTGATCACATTTTCCCACACTTTCTCCAGTGTTGAGTTTGCCAGCTTGAATTGTTGAGCATTGTCAGATATGATCATAGTTGGTTTTCCATACCTTGCTATGAATCGTCGGATGCCAAGTATGAATTGCTCTGCAGACATATCTGATAGAAGCTCGAGATGGATTGCTCTAACAGCAAGACAAGTGTAGAGACAAATCCAGACCTTGAGATTATGCTTGATGTAAAGGGGTCCCAGATAATCCAACCCGACATAAGTGAATGGAGCAGATGGTGTCACTCTAGTTGTTGGTAATTGAGGCATTGCAGGCATCTTGTACGGACCTCCTTCCCACTTGTTGCATATTTTGCACTGTTTCAAGATTCTTCTTACTTGTGATCTTCCTTTAGGAATCCAACACTCACTACGAATAGAGGCAAGAGTCTGAGATACTCCAGCATGGAGGAGTTGTCTATGATGTGATTGAATGAGGAGGTCAGTGAAGTGATCTTTACTTGGTAGAAGTTTAGGACATATTGCTTCGTCTGAAATGTAAGCATTTGCAAATCTACCATGACATCTGATTATGCCTTGATTATCGACTTTAAGTCCCAATTGCTTAATCAAATTGTCTCTAATTTTGACTGAATCAGATTTAAGGGAGTGTAAGATGTCACCAAAATGTTTCTTTTGAAGATAAAGCAACCACTCTTTGGACGCATTGTGAATTTCTTCTGCGGTTAAAGGTCCAGTAACATGAGATTTCTTCTGGCATTTCTTGATGAATCTGAAGGCCCACGCAGTGATTCTCAGTAGTTTGATGAGCACAGAATATTTTTCTTCCTGTATTTCAAATGGCGATACATCTGCAATACCGTCCTCAACAACAAGTGATGTCTCGTACATCACATTTTTTCTCTCTTCAGAACGAATAATTGTTTGTAATGATTTACTTGTATCGAGTGACGGAAGCTGCCATTTGGGCCATTCTTCTTCATTGTGGGAAAGCCATTCTGGACCATACCACCACAAAGGCAACTTTTCTAGTTCTGATGCTGGTTTTCCTCTTGTTGCAAGATCAGCAGGGTTTTCTCTTGTATTGATATAGTTGAAATGTACACCCTTTGACTTTATTTCTTTGATACGATTGTCCACAAATGTTACCAATTGCTTTTTGGATGAAATCCAATGGAGTACACATTGAGAATCTGTCCATAACATCGTCCTGCCAATTGGTAAATTGAGTTGAGTTTTTGTGTACTGAAGTGCTCTACATCCAATGAGAACTGCTAAGAGTTCCAATCGTGGAATGCTGTTTATCTTTTTAGGAGTGAGTCGGCACTTTGAGAATATGAGCTTTGTCTTTACTTGTGATCCATTTGATATTCTTATGTAAACTGCGGCTGCATACGATACTTGAGAGGCATCTGAGAAGCATGCCAGCTGATACGTCAAAGGATGTGCAGTATAGCTGATGAATCTTTTTTGTTTGATTAATGATATATAGGATAAGTCCCGAGCTATCTTTTTCCATTCTTCATATTTCATTTCCGTTAGGTTTTCATCCCATTCTTGACCCTCATTCCATAAAGATTGAAGAAAAAGCTTGGCTTGTAGAGTTACAGGTGACATGAAACCAAGCGGGTCATAGATAGAGGCCACCATTTGTAGGATTTCTCGTTTTGTTTTAGCTCTTTTTAATGTTTCTTCTGTTGGTGCAGGATTTGACAAAGTATCATTCTTTGAATCCCATTTCATACCCAAAACCTTCACACACATGCCTTTTGCTTGATCTTCGTTTGGAATCAATTTCATAAATTCTGTTGAATTGGACATCCATTCACGGAGATTCATGGATGCTGTTTTAAATAGGCTCTTGGATTCTTCATAGAGATGAAAAGCCTCTTTCGGTGTTTCAGCCCCAAATATAACATTGTCTACATAAATATGGTCTACGATCTTCTGTGCAGTTGGTGAATCAGAAATATTCATATGATGCTCTATTGTCGATTGCAGTAAAGAAGGACTTGAAATTATTCCAAATGGGATTCTACAGAACCTGTAAATTTCGACATTGTTATCGACTTGAAGTTTAGAGACATCTTTTAGCCACAGGAACCTTGTAACATCTCTATCTTGGACTTGAATCCCAACTTGTAGAAATGCCTTTTCAATGTCTGCTATAATGGCAATTGGATTTAGTTGAAATCTCAATAGAAGGCCACATAAGTCTTGAAGAAGAACTGGTCCCCTATATAGGCATTCATTGAGACTTCTATTTGACTTGTTAGACTTAGCTGATGCGTCATATACTATTCTGACTTTGGTTGTCGCCTTCAGAGGAGTAACGACAGGGTGATGTGGAATGTAGTGTTTTCTGGGCCCTTCTGTAGTTACTGGTGTAACCTTTTCAATGACTCCCTTGCAAATTTGATCTTTGATTATGTCATCATACTTCTTCATCAGAACCTCATCAGACTTTAGTCTGTTGATTGTTGACTTCAATCTTCCCAAGGATAGCTGATAGTTGTCTGGTAAATTTAAGTTATCTTCTTTCCACGGCCAGGTAACATAGTATCGTCCATTGTCATACATGATGGTCTCCTTGAAATTTTCTATGGCTTTGTCATCATCAGATTCTTGAATGTGTTCTTTTTATTCCAATTGTTTCTAAATTCCAGAACTCATCCAGTTTGTGTAATGAACAAAGTTGTGGATCTTCTATGGCAAAACTAAGCGACTCTTCTGTCCATTGGCTTGGTGGAGTAATGCATAGAAAATTGGTGCCTAGTGACGTGTTGACAGGTTGTTTGATTCTTCCACTGATTAACCATCCCAATTTAGAATCTATAAGATATAAACCATCATCTAATTGAATCTTTGTTTGATGTACTATATCACCATAATAATCATTACCAATTAGTAATTCAATTTGTGTGACCTCTGATTTTTGTGGAAGGGTGTCTGCTAGTGCATATTGTTTTAGAATAGAGTTGTATTGTCGAAGATCCATTGGAACTCTTTCCATCATTCCCGCCACATTCGGTACAACATGTGCTTTAAATGTAAAGAGGCGATCATTCTTTAACTTAAGTGTTACAGTAGTCATATATGTGTCAATTATCTTGGGGCTTGAAGATCCAAACGTAAGAATAGCAATCTTTTTTTTTTCTCCATCTTCAGCTGAAGTTGTTTGGCAAGACTAGAAGACTATATAAGATGAGATATAACTTCTATGACTTCCACAATCCAGAAGAAGCCTGATATCTATTGATTGGCCTGCGTTTTGCGGATTTAATAATGCAGTTTTAGCTTTTGCATTAACACTGTTTCCCCATAAGCAAGCAGACTTCCTTGATATCTATTGATTGGCAGGTTTTTATCTTTAATAATGCAGTTTTAGCTGTTTGCATGAACACTGTTTCCCCATAAGCAAGCAGACTTTCTTGAGCAGGTTCTTGGAGGACAATTTCGTGGGCCAATTGAGCATTTTCCTGTTGTGATATAGAATAATTTCGTTTCTGTTCTTTATCAGTTGAACAAGCTCTTGTAAATTTTTCTGGGCATAAACTCGAATGGTGCACCCCTTCTTTCTTGCAATAAAAGCACTTCTTTGTGCTGGTGCAATCCTTGCTCATATGAGTTTGCTTAAAACAAGTGAAGCAACGGCCTTTAATACGATCTTTCCTGGCTTCAATTGTCACAAATTTATCGCATTCATCATTCCAATGGAGTTCATTGCAGAAGATGCACTTCCTCGTTGGTGACTCCTTGCTCTGACCAACAAACAGAGCCTCGGTAGTTAGATGTTTTACAGACTTATTCACATTTTGCTGAAAAGAGCCAGTACTGTTTTCTACGATCTCTCTTGCTAAAACCATCTTGTGCAACTGCTTTCTCAACAACGTTGTGGTCCAATTTCCTTCGTGAGTTCTTTGCTCTTCTAATTTTAATTTTAGTTCTGGTGGCAGCTTCGACAAAATTAATAAAACTATATACGAATTTTCCACATTCTCTCCCAATGCTTCTAATGATCGGAGGCTCGTTTCAATGCTGTCATATGTAAGTCTGAGCTTAGTAGAGTTAGTGTTGGAAGGAGGTAAATCAGAGAGTGATGCATAGTGCGCTTGGATGACGTGCTCTTTGTTTCCATATCGTTCATGGAGTACCGTGATTGCAACTTCATAATTATCGTTGGATACCTGTAGTCCTTCAATTGCTTGTTTTGCTCTGCCTTCAAGATTGCACTTCAAGTAGTTAAGCTTGTCCACGGGATTTAGAGATTTATTTTCATGAATGGAGGATGCAAACGAATCCCAGAATTCTTGCCACTTTAGTAAATTCCCATCAAATTTGGGAAGTTCTAGTTTAGGAAGCTTTATATTAATTCTATTAATGACTGCAGACTCACCGAAGTTATGATCCTTGTCAGTTTCTTTGTGCTTCATCCGTATTTGGAATTTTCTTTCAGCTTCTTGATCTTCTTTCTTAATTTGAAATCTTTTTGTTTCTTCTTGTTGTAGATGTCTCTTTGTTTCTTCTTCTTCTTGGATTTTTATTTTCTCTATTTCGTTTTCAAATTCCAGCTTCTTTAATTCTATTTCTTGTAGTTTCCTTTCATTCTTTTCATTAAATACTAATTGCACTTTCATGTCATCCAACATATCTTCTGCTTTTGAGATAAGTGTAGCTCCCTCTTCATACGTCTGTTGATAAAGCGCCACTTCCCCAACATTTTCACTTGTATTTTTTTTCAATTGTTCTAGTTGGCGATCCAAAGTTGCTAATTTTCTGTTCAGCTTGGTTTGCAACTGACATATATGTATGGACTCTATTTCAGCTTGTTTAAACAGGTCTTGAGAAGACGTGAGAAGGTCACTTACTTCGGACTTCACGAAGCCAATTGTTTTCAGCAGTTCCTTAGCCATTCCCGAATAATTCTGTTGTTTGTATTGCCGTTAGTGTAGAAACCACGCTCTGCTACCATGTAGCAAAAATGCCAAGAATTCGGAAAACTTTTATTTTGTCCTTTCTCTTTGAAAATATTCTTAAAACTGATCAACGAACATTTTTACAACACATTCACATATAATACCATATAATAACATAAGTAGCATATTAACACATCACATTAAACAGTACATACATAAAAGGTTCAATCATAAGGCTCTCGTTGATTTGCATTTTGATGGCGTTGGCATGTGGCACATTTTTTCACCATCTGCTCTATGTCTTGATTAATAGTTGGCCAGAAAACAGAGCCTTTAGCTCAATTTGCATTTCTCAATTCCTTGGTGGGCATAGTGAATTTGATTCAGCACTTCAGGTCTCAGCTTTTTAGGGATCACTATGCGTGTTCCTTTCAGTATTATGCCATTGTGCACACTAAGTTCATCACGGTAATTCCAGTAATGTAGGAATTCTGAGTGTGTAGGACATTCAGCCCGGCTACCTGGCCATCCGTTCATGATTATTTGTTTCAGTGAGCAGAATTCTGGGTCTAAGTTAGTCTCTGTGATTATTTGTGATAGACGTGTTGGACTTGCATTGAGTTGGAGATTCAGTTCATGGATGGTTATGTCTAGCCCTTCAATCGCATCTGTAGTGCCTCTACTGATACGTGATATTGCATCTGCAACTATGACTTCACTAGCAGGTTTGTATGTGATTTTTACATTGTATTGCTGGATTTTTATCAGCATGCGAGCTATTCTTGGGGGTGCGTTTGCAAGGTTCTTTGTAGCTATTGCTTCCAGAGGTTTGTGGTCCGTGAGAACACGTACAGGTCTTCCATATACAAAGTGATGAAACTTCTGGAGTCCGTGCACAACTCCAAGCATCTCCCGCTCTATGTTTGAGTATCTTGACTCTGTTTCTGTGAGTAATTTACTGGCAAATGCAATAGGTCCTTGTTCTTGCAAAAGTACCGCACCAAGGCCACGCTGTGATGCGTCAACCTGGATTGTTATGGGTTTCGTGTTGTCAAAATAGCTCAGCTTTGTGAATGAGTTGATGGCTTCCTTGATATTTTGAGTGGCCTTTTGCTGTTCAGGACCCCAGCAAAATTCATGCTTTTGTTTTGTGAGATCCCATAATGGAGCTGCTTTGTCAGACAGATTAGGGATGAATCTTGATAAGTATTGAGTGGCACCTAGGAATGTTTGTAAATCTGATATATTTCTGGATGGATCCATGCTGGATATAGCTTGAATTTTTGATGAGCTTGGCTCTAGACCAGTGCTTGTTAGTGTGTGACCGTAAAATGGTATCTGGTGCTGTTTGAACTTACATTTGTCTAAATTGAATTTGATGCCGCTTTCTTTGGCTCGTTGAAGGACTCTCATCATGTTTTCATCGTGATCTGTACCATCTTCCTTGTATCCACATACTACTAGATCATCAGCTATTCCTGTGACGCCTGGAAGATCACCAAATGTCTCGTCTATCTTGCGTTGGAACACATCTTGAGCGAGAGAGATGCCAAATGGCATCCGGAGGAATCTGAACCTTCCAAAAGGAGTGTTGAAGGTGGTGTAGAATGAACTTTCTTTGTCTAGCAGGATATTCCAATACCCGCTACGTGCATCTATTATGCTAAAGTATTTAGCTCCATTCAGCTTTGGAAGAATGTCATCTAGGGTAGGTGTGTAGTAATGTGGTCTCCGGATTGCTTTATTTAGGTCCTTGGGGTCTAGGCACACCCTGAGTGTTCCATTAGATTTAGTTACACATACAATTGAGTTTACCCAATCTGTGGGCTCTTGAACACTTGTAATTATGTGTTGTTTGCACAAACTCTCAAGCTCATTTTTCAATGGCTCACGCAAGGCTTCAGGTACTCTGCGTGGTGCGTGAACTACTGGTGTAACTGATGGGTCGAGCTTGATGTGATATTCATCCTTAAAACATCCTATGCCAGTGAAAAGCTCTCCATATGAGGACAGAATGCGTTTTCTGAGAAGGCTTTCGTCTTGTATATTGACGTTGTAATTGAATTGAATCAAATTCATTTCCTTGCAGGTCGGCAAGCCAATTATTACTGGTCCCTCAATATCAACAACATGAAACTGCAACGTGTTTTGGAATTCCTTGTATTTAGCCTGTATATCGCATATACCGAGATGGGGTATGTTGTGCCCACCATATGTCTTGATGGTAGTGTCACTGGGGCTCAGGTCATGGTGATGAGATATTCTTTTTGTATTGTTTGGTTGGAATAACATTGCCTTCTGCCCCGGTGTCGATAAGACAGCTTGTAGGTGTTCCATTCAGTTCCACCATTATAAAGGCCTGTTTAGAGTGTGATGAGCTCAGGGACCGTATTTGAATAGTGGAAAAGTAAAGTTGGTTATTCTGTGTAGATTCACTTTCGTTGGTGTCTGTATTGTATTCAAGTGAGCGTACTGCTTGCTTTGATGATTGCCTTTCTTGGGGCAAGGGTTTTTGGTCATGCTGGGGCTTAGAGCGACATACTACAGCCCAATGATTTTCTTTGCCACATGCCTTGCATTTGGTGCCAAATGCTGGACAATTTTCACGTTTAGAGAAGTTGTGTGGTTGGCCACAGCAATAACATGCACGTTGGGTGCCTGATCTTGTATTATGTGAATGTTGGTACTGCTTCGAGTTGGATGTGGATGAGCGTTGTATTGCATTTATGTTGGTTTCTGGTCGTAATATTTCTTGCACTTGTTGAGAAGTTGCCTCAGCTGTTCGGGCAATTGCTAAAGCATTATCGAGTGTTAGAGTATTATCTTTTTCCAGTAGCTTGCTTTGTATCTGTTGAGAGTTTGATCCAAATATAAGGGCATCTATAATTTGTTCATCAGGATTCGCATAGTTACATTCGCTGATTTGTAGTCTAAGGCGGCGAGCAAAACTGTCAATCGGCTCATTCTCGAGTTGCTTAAGTGTTCGTAATTTGAATCTTGCTAGTCTAAAGTTAGATTTTGGTTTTACATATGCTTCAAATCTTTTCCAGTAAGTGTCTAACTTTTTCTTTTCATGTACAGATAAACCCCATGTTGACTCTAACTCAATTCCTTCATCACCCGTCCAGATGAGGAGGTAACTGCATTTTTCCTCCTCTGATATGTCCTTAAGAGGCCCATTAAAATAATGAAGACAGGTAGATTTGAACTTCTTGAATGTGTTTACTAAGTCTGCATTGTTCCAATCCATCTTCGGGATTGGTAATCCGGCTAGGCTGGCCATTGTGGAGATAGAAACTGCGATATGACAAGTTCAGTACGAGTTGTCGATGTTGAAGAGCGTGCACTTAATCACTAACCTTGTTGTTTATTCATATGGACGTAGGTCTTCTGACACCATGTTGTATTCTTTATTCTTTCAGTCTCAAAGTAAAAAATGGATATGGCATTCTATATACAGTACTCTACAATACAATACTTAAACATGTCTACAGTCATTATAGTACATTACATACATACAATTTATACATAGCAAATACATGCATAAGACACATAATAGCATAGCTAAGGCAGCCACTATAACAAATGCATTGTAAATTTATAAAGACTACTTCATTTGCGATATTTGTAAACTTGTTTAGTAAATGTTCAATTTAGTTTATAATTTGCTTTTTATTATTAGATATATCATACATTTGCTTTATTCTAGCTTAATGATGACTAAAATTTTATAGTATAGTGTGAAATAATCGGGAAGGCTATGGAAAGTTATTTGGAAGATCGTGGAATCGAACTCACTGCCTTCCGTCCATGATTCAGACCAGTCATATGTCATGGGAGGACGCTAACCACTGCACTTATCTCCCTTTACACAGTACACATACTTCGGTTTGCACCTGTATCAATCTTATGCAATGCACGTTCACGCCTTGATACTATTATTAGCCTACCAGCCTCGCAGCCTCAATCAGCAGGGGCCGTAGCCAGGATTGTAAAACAGAGGAGACACAGAAGTTTGGTGAGGTCGCAGGCAATTGCCGTAGCCGCGCAGCTGTTCTAGAGTGGATTTGGGGTACCCCCACCCCCAATATATTTTTTTTCTATTAAAGATAATGCTCAGCCAAAATAATATTTGTTCCGTTAAGCCCAGTATCAATGAACAGTACCTTTCCATTACAAATCTAAGCAAAAATAATATTTATATTCTCCATATTTAATATTTATCACACCTTTAGAAATACAATGCCCTCTTTGCTAACTAAAACGCAATGTCACGTGATGTTGCATAATCGAATGATTTTCGCCAGACGTACCGTGGATTTCTGACGGCAGATGTGACATTTAACATGGGAGAGATAGACGACTTTTTACGCGCACCGTGCAAGTTACATCTGATGAGAATCATTCAGTTGACATTTGTTGTATTCACGTGTTTTGATGGGGTTTTATCGGCTCTTATACACGAAAACACGGTTTCGTGACGTGCTGTACTTTGGCCCGATTGCAGGTAAGATTCTTGTTCCCCGTAGTAAATAGAGAGAAAATTGCCGACTTTCTACCCAAGAAATGCCTTCTAATAGAAGAGTTTACATTACAATTATTTAAGTTGTGAAACAGCAAATAAGAAAATATACATGAACTAACTTAATACATATTTACAAGCAAAATAGCACCAGTATGCTAACAATAAGTACATTAATTTGGTTGACATAAAGGATACAATGTGAAATCTAACATTACTACATTAAATATTTTACTTTACTCTTGCAGGTCTTTTGTAGCATTATAATATGCATTAACTAAAGTATTTACATACTTTATAACAAAGTTGTATGTCACGTCCCATTCATTATTGTACTGTACATAGAAACAATTAATCATAAATTTAGTTTTATCATCATTATTCATAGAGTTTAGAGACAATTTAAGTGCTCTTGGGCATGACTGAATGAGCTCATTCCATAACGGTGTTTTTTGATTGTAATAACCTTCGCACTGGAATAGTATATGTGCAAGAGAGTTGGATAATTGTGAATTGCACAAAACACATCTCTTTTTGCCAAATCTATAAACATTGAGCAGGACATGGATAACTGAACTAATTGCCTTGCTTTGTTTAGTGTGTGAAGCATTATACTTCCACCAACAATTAATATAAAGTTTTGGTGATGAGTTGACATCCAACCACACAAGTGACTTAAACGTTAATTTGGTGATCTTCAGTGACGCTGTCCAATGTCTACACACTTTATCATGAACAATTCTTTTCCATTGGAGTATCGTCATACATTTTCCATAGAAGGTTGCATTTATTATATGAGTTAGTAAACCATATTTCATACTGGTAGAAAACATTGTTGACATTGGGCCATGGTTCAAAGTATTATTTTGAATAAACCAAGCCAATTGTCTTATCAGCAAAAGCTTATAAATTGAACTGATAGGTAACACCATAATTCGCCATAAAAAGCAAAGTCTAAGGATATCGATATGACACTCAATAGGATACCACCCAATAGTCATGAGACTTCCAACATTGCATGTATGTTTTGGTAGCCCTTGAAATATCTTCGCATTTTTGGCATTGAATGACTCTAGGGCATTCATTGTGTTGTGACTGATTGACATAACTTCAGAACCGTAACATAGCTTGGTTAGGCACAGTGTTTTGTATAGATTGGAAGCAACAGGTACAGTTATTGGAACTAAGTAGCTGCCTAAGCCCTGTATACCAAAACATACACGTTGGCATTTCACAATTCGTGCCTCAACAAATTGTTTTTCATTGTTGTCATCTATGGCCAAGACATTCCCAAGATGAGGTTCTTGGGATTTGGATTGTAGGGTTGTGTTTTTCATAGTTATATTTTGATTTTTGTGCGCATCCTTACCATAGATTAATATTGCGCTTTTATTGTGGCTAAATTCAAAATGCCACCTATTACCATAGCTTACACACTTATCAATTAAATATTGCAAATCGGTTTTACAACTACACATGATGGTGATATCATCTGCATACGCAACCGCGTTTAATGGTATGCCACGGAGGCTTATACCAGGATATACATTCTGCAACTCACATAGAAGATCATTAACAAATAACATAAAAAGGAAAGTGGAACAAGGAGCCCCTTGATGGATACCCCTCAAAGCTTTAATTGACTTTGATGCAGTCCCATTTATCATAACCTTACATACAAAATCCTGATACATGCACCTTAGAATCCTCCACAATTTACCTGACAGCCCTACTTTGTATAATTTGTAGAATAGTCCATCCTGCCATAATACGTCATACGCCTTTTTAATGTCCAACATAGCTATGTATGTGGTCTTGTGTTGAAGCTTTCTGTCGTAGATTACTTCCTTTACCAACATGGAAGTGTGTAAGCTGGAACACTTCTCTTGTGCCGCACCTTGTACATTGCATAATAGGCCCTTACGCTTTGCCCATATCTCAATTCGTTTCATTATGCATTTTTCATACAACTTGGCGATAACAGGGAGAAGTGTTATACCCCTGTAGTTATCTTGTTTTGACTTGTCCTTATTGACTTTGGGTATGGCTATAATTTGACCAATCTTGAAATGAATGGGGATATATTCTACTCTCGTTATCAAATTGAATAATTTTGTGAGTGTTACTGCCAAAGGTAATTTTCCATATTTTATGCTTTCTCCACTTACAGTGTCCCAGCCAGGTGCTTTCCTATTTTTAAGTTCGTTGATCACCTTTCTGACTTCCTCAGTTGTAAAATCATATTTTAATATGTCATCCCACACCAAATTAGCATCGTTGGTGTATTTATTAATTTCTTCTTCAATGTGTTTAGTAAACTCTGCATCATATTTTTCATTTTCAGGTGAATAGAGTTCGCCAAAATACTCCTGCCATGCATTTCTAATGTCATCTTCGTCAGTAAAGATTTTATCTCCCACTTTCAGCGGATGTAATGTTTTGGGTTGTCTTTTTCCTTTATTTACTAATTTCCAAAAGAATAACAAATCGATATCATTAGAATTTTGTAATTCTTCCATATTCTTTTCCTCATACTTGATTTTTTGCTTCCATAATAGCTTTTCTAAACAGAGCTTTTATGGTTTTATACTTTTGTTTTGCGTTAGACATTTCTGAGTCACATGCATTCTTCAATAACTTTCGCTTCTTCCTTCCTCTCCTTTGACAAAGCTGTCAATGTATTATTCCAGTATGGTTTGAGATGTTTTTTAAATTTGTAGTGTGGTAGAGCTGAGCAACAACTTTTTATTGTTTCAACTAGATCCTCGACTATTTTGTCTATGTCCTTGTATGTCGTATGAAGTTTCCGTATATTGAGTGCTTCTATTGTTTCATTAATAAGGGAAATCCTGTCGGCCAGAATTGTGGTGTACTTGGCATCTATCTCATCCGCAGTTAAACGTTTCCATGCAACTGATTCTTTCGTAATGGGAGAACTCCTATTTTTCACAGTGTGAGAAACCTGGAATTGTACTTTTAGTGCTAGATGGTCAGATGTGTTCGTTGGTGAGTCTTCAATAACACAACAACTATGAATTTTAAGATCCATTAATCCGGTGACAATGCAGTGGTCTACATAAGATTTCCCGACGCCATCAACGTTAAACGTATAGCAAGGGCCTGAACATCTATCATGATCTTTGTCTAAAATCTTGAGTTCACTGTCATTAACTAGTTTGTGCGGCAATTTTGCATGCTTTGAAGTTTTACCATAGAAACGGTTCCCTATTTCTGGACCAAAGTAACTGTTCATATCTCCAATTATGATGACTTCTCCAGTCAGCTTACATTTTTCAACAAGATCTGATAAAATTGCCAAGTGTTTTGTGAAAGAAGTTATCTTACATTGTTGCTGAGGAAGGTAAGTAGATATTATAAATACACTTCTGTCGTTGCAAATTCCTGCGATTTCAATGACACACAATCTGTCGCTCTCACAGTTCACAACTCTGATCCTATTAGACAATTCTTTACGCCAGAGAATACCTGTGCCACAATGACCAGACTGTCTGTTTTGAGCCTCGTTTGACAAGTCCTCACTACTTTTTGCATGCACATCAAATTGAGGACAAAGCTCGTTCAATTTATACAATTCGTACGGGTACAAACGATGTTCACTGATACATATAATATCTGATCTATGTACGTCCGCCAGTTCATGTAAATAAGGACCAGCAGGGCCTAACGATCTCATATTCCAAGCAGATAAGGTTAGTAAGCTCATTATTATTATTAAGAATAGATGTGACATTTTGATACATGAATTAATATTTGGACATTTTGACATTAATAGTCTATAACTTTTATCTTTCATAATATCTGTCATTTCTATACTCGTTGTCATTTTGGTCTTCATACAATCTACTATTTCTATTTTCACTCTCATTCTCATGATAATTCCAAGCACTACTCCACCTGAAACTTTCCTTCTCTCTAAAGTATTCTTCTTTTGTCTTCCAACGTCTGCACTTAATATTCTGTGGCCAGCTCAAGGGATCCAGCACAATGTATTCTTGAGATTCAGGAACTGTCACTTTGCATCCGACCGTGTCAAAGCAATATTTGTTCCTTATAATTTTGTACGACATAACTCTTATGCCCTTATTTCTACAATGTTCTTTTATACTATTTCCGATAGCTTTATCATTCTCATCATCTACACTTATGTTTTCTATATAAAACATGGCCCCACGTTCCTGTGGATTTCCAAGTAGAGGTCTCAGTTGTCTTGGCCTTTTATCAAAGATTGTTGTGTGGCCTCCATTGTTGTTGGGTATATGATAAATTCTAGGTCTGTTATTATCTAACAGTGGCCGACGTATACTTTCAATGTTTTGATTTGTACTTGTACTGTTTAGATTTCTGTGTGCAGTCATGCGGACAGGCTGGCTTCCATCACTGGTTTGATTTGTGTTGTGTGAAATATTGCTCTGGCCGCCGCCATTACTAGGGGGATTAGAGCTTGTGTCCGGGTTAACTGAAATATTGCTCTGGCCGCCACTACTAGGGGGATTAGAGCTTGTGTCTGGGTTAACTGCCAAATTTTGAACTGTTTCTACTGAACCATGACCTTCAGTATTACCATCTGTATTATCCATATTATTCGCACCTAAACCTGACATAATGTCCTCCATTTCCACATCGACATCAACATTTTGGCCTGTTTGGCCTGTTTGGGTTTCTATGGACTCCCTGGGTGCAGTGTGAAAGAGGTTTATTTGGCCTCTTACCTGAACTAACTCTTGCTCCAAAGCTATAATTCTTGCTCTGTCTTCTGCTCTAGTGGTCTCCAAACTCTCGACTCTATTCTTTAGATCATTAACCAGATTAGACACCTCTGCTAATTCTGCTATGTTAATAACCGGAATGTCTTGTGAACCAAATGTCACTCTATCAGCAGGCAATACTTCGATGAATTTAACAGATTCACTTAGAGTATTCCTCGGAAATACAGTAGTCTTACCCGCTAAAAAGAGGTGAATATCCACCATATCCTTTGCTATATTAGTAGCACTATTCCGTAAGCTTCTGTTTGCTGTCTCTATATTGGTTGAATCACCTTCATTCATCATTCCACTTTCCTTTAGTATATGTTCAAATTGTATCTTCGCATTTTCAAACAACAAATTGCGATTATCTAGTAAGAACTTTTTTATCAAACTCCTGCTCTAACTGTTGTATGATATCCCCACTTTCATCACATTTATCCACGCATCCTCCATCACATGCTTTGCTACGGCGAACGTACATACGTATGAATCAGAGCTTTTTCATCAAGGCTGTTTTTTGAAACCGTGTTTTCGTGTATTGCGTGGTATTTAAATTGCTCGAATACTTTTTAAAGTTTAAAAAGAATGACACTTTCAGAATACATAGCTTGGGAACTGCTATCGCTAGCATAGCAGTCCCCATTGTCTAGGTATCATTGCTGTACTGGCAGTAGCCTTGAATGGACATGTGTATGTGTGTGTATTAACAATTTTACTACTTTCAGGTGGCAGCACCCTTGTGTGTGTGTGTGCTGTCCACCTAGTTTTTTGCCATTGATTGATCTGAACTATTGATTTTTGTGAAGTATAATAATTTTAGAACTATTGATTTGTCTGGCTGGGCGTCTCCTGATGGAGTAAAAATATGAAGTAAGGCTTGTGCTCTCCTGTAAATAAAAATATGTGTCAGTAAAGATTAGTTCTCACAGAGTTTCATGTA
>CM032663.1:25472526-25524028 GCA_019095985.1 Streblospio benedicti | reverse complement strand
ATTTTGGTAGTCAGTTTTGTATTTTTATGGTAAAATTTGAACTTTATATCTCAATAAACCTGGACTTTTGATACCAAAATCATTCACTCTCAAATCGTTAAAGTTATTTAAACTCGATCATCCTACTATAGTAGTGGTGGCCATTTTGAATTTGCTTTTACATCAGATTAGTGAGAGTTATATTTTGATGATTGTGACTCAACAAACCTACATCGAGATACCAAATCATGATTCTATCATTAATAGTTACCTGATTAAAGATAATCTCAAATTTGTACCACACCTGAGGCGGCCATCTTGGATTTTTGTCTATGTCTAGTTGGTCAATTTTGTTTTCATTAGGATATTTGGATTCTATGACCATACAAACCTACTTCTATATACCAAAATCATGTTTCTATCATTGATAGTTAAAAACGTTACAAATAATCTCAGATTTCAAACACTCGTATGGTTGCCATCTTTGATTGTGCATATATGGAGATGATCAATTTCATTCCAATGAATTTATTTGGATTCCTTGACCTTTACAACCTACCCCTAGACACCAAAATCATGACTCTATCACAATATCAAAGAAAGATATGTACAATATGAGATTTCGACATCCCCACCGGCGGCCATCTTGATTTCTCAAAGCACTGGGGGATATCAAAATATCATCAGGGCTAAAAAATTCATTATAAGCACCCTTCTAACCAAATCAAGTGAAAAAATCTTTATACTCCCAAAAAGGGTTAGGTGGTCAGGCTACCTGACTATACCCCTTACTACTGCTACTGATGCTGTCCAACTCTATTGTATTGTATTGTATTGTATCGTATTGTATTTATTGAGTGCCTTCTGATAGAAGAGTTTACATTACAATTATTTAAGTTGTAAAACATCAAATAAGAAAATATACATGAACTAACTTAATACATATGTACCTGCAAAATAGCACCAGTATGCTAACAATAAGTACATTAATTAGGTTGACATAAAGGATACAATGTGAAATCTAACCTTACTACGGTAAATCGTTTACTTCACTCTTGCAGGTCTTTTGTAGCATTATAATATGCACTAACCAAAGTATTTACATGCTCTATAACAAAGTTGTATGTCACGTCCCATTCATTATTGTACTGTACAGAGAAACAATCGTAAATTTAGTTTTATCATTATTATTCATAGAGTTTAGAGACAATTTAAGTGCTATTGGACATGATTGAATGAGCTCATTCCTTAGCGGTGTTTTTTATTATAATAACCTTCACACTAGAATAGCGGTGTTTTTTATTATAATACCCTTCACACTAGAATAGTATATGTGCGAGAGAGTTGGATAACTGCGAATTGCACAACACACATCTCTTTTTACCAAATCTCTGAAAATTCAGCAGGACATGGATATTAAACTGAACTAATTGTCTTGCTTTGATTAGTGTGTGAAGCATTATAATTCCACCAACAATTAAGATAAAATTTTGGTGATGAGTTGACATCCAACCAAACAAGTGACTTAAATGTTAATTTAGTAAGCTTCAGTGACAGACAGTGTGCCAGACAGTGTGCCACTTGGAAACTCCCATGCCAGTCAGTCATAATGCAAATACACAGGGCCGTGGGCTGACTACGGGTGCACTTGCAGCTACTCAGTCTGTGGACACTTCCAAGGCTGCCACGTGAGTCTGTTACGACTAGCCCTGTGCGATGACCTTGTTGCCTTAATCCCGGGAACCTTGTCGCCCTGGGAGGCAGCACTGGTCACCCGATGAAGGGGGTCATCAGCAAATAGACTCATCCGTAGAAACATCGTTGAAGGCATCTGAACGGCTACATCCACGAGGATTTATAGGCACCCGTGTTATCCACGTTATCCACGCCCATGACTACAGGACAGGTCACAATCTAAATCTTGTGACCGTCCGACGGTCATCGGAAATATGATCTTCTCTGTCCTGCACGCGAGTGACCCCATGCCCATCAGGTCAGACACGTGGCTGTCCCGGGGGCAGGAATTGCGGCTCGTGTTTGACAATGTGGTGTCAAGCTGACTGTCTTGTCCACGGGTTGACGAAAGTGATGAAATGGGGTTGTTGCTCAATAGCAACGCGGTGTGTTGTAGACCAGGTACAATGAGCCCTGTGGGAGGTCCCAATCGCCTTGTCCCGAGGGTGTTTGTCACCCTGGGGCATCGTGGGTCACTGCAGACAGGTCGTCATCGCCGGTAGGTCTACTCCTTCGAAAGTGTTGTTGAACCACAGTTATACACGTGTATGTACATGGGCAGGCCACGATGCAAACTGTGACTGTCCGGATGTTCATAACGTCCGCGGGCCCATTGTCGTCCAGAACCTCGCTGCGGTGACTGTCCTAAGATGGACTGGCCTAACGGGGGTGGCTGTCCTGAGATGGACTGGCCCGACAGGGGTGTTAATGAAAGTGGTGACATTTTAAAATTTTAAATTTCTGAAGATCGCACGTCCAGTTGCTGTTGCCTTCCTCCCTCCCCCAAGTTCAAATGCTAGAACCGGTTGAGGTGGTGAGGGGCAGCTTTGAACTTCCTCGTGAAATCCAGGCCCTCCGTAAGTCCTGGGCAGGGGTGCATAACAGCGGGTAGCAGTAACTGAGGATGTCCCTCTCAGCACTCCCACTGCCATGCTGCAGAGCTGGAATGGGTAGCAAGACTCCTTCACCTTTGTACTCGTGAACAGGTTCCGGGTACGCTGTTGCCACCCACTGCTCCTCTAAAGCCTCCTTCCATTTCCTGGCGTGTTCAGTCGAGGCACACGTCAAGGCACACGTACGCATACGTTGTTCCAGTACGTAAGCTGACTAACATGGCGGAGCTACTTTATTCACGTAGTCTTACATCAAATCTACATGCAGCAGGGGTAAAGGCACTGGCTGAAAACAGCCTACGTAGAGTGAACCCAGTGCTGGCAAAGGAAGTGGCTTTGTAGGCGACGTACACACTCGGGGAATAGCTCACCCCAGTAGACATCCTCTTCAGCGCCCAAGGCGCGTATCATGGCCCTCACGGCCTTGTCACTGCGTTTATAAACCGAACGTGGCCCCAGGAAGCACACGGTCACTGGTGGGTCAGCAGAGTCGTTCCATCAGATGTACACCCTCGGCCACATGAGGCCCTGTGAAGCACTCCCGGACCATCTCACACACCCGCCAGAAACCCCCAGGGCTGCCGCTATTGACGTGTAGCACACGCCATGTGAGGGGTACCAGGTGGACGGGAGGGGTCACATCTGGGTGGCCTGGGTGAAGACCTGGCTCTGCCAGGGTCCACACGCCGGGGTCGGTAAACACCGCTGTCAACTCCGTCAGTCTGGCTATGTATGTGTCACGCTGTGACGCCCTACGTCACTCCTCGTCAGAGAAGCGTTGAAAGGGTGTCAGTAACATACCACGTAGCTTACTGAGGGTCGCATCTTCGCAGGAGGGTCCTGCCAACTCGCCGTTATCATCCGCCTCCCTGAGTCAGTCCCAGTGGGAGGGAGGTTGTGAACAGCAGGGCGGCATTGTTGCTCGGCAGGATGCACGGACCTAGGCACGTTCTGGCACTCATCATCCATCACAGGAGGCGGCTTTCATAGAGTAGCCGTAGTAGCACAAGGTGTGATGTGCACGAGCCGGGCGGGGTGCAGGTTGTAGGGCACACCATCCTCGAGGGCAGCAGCTAACCCACGTGAGTGCCGGGTAGTCAGTGTAAATGACTCCCGTGGTGTCATTGAAACAGTGCATGGAGTACATGTGCTCTGGCATAGCGTCTCGGAGGCATAGGTGAGTGGGTCCTATTTCCCGTCCTGCTCGTGCTCTAAAGCCTCCCCCATGCAATCAGGCTGGCGTCCACTCAGAGGTGACACTCTTGCCCAGACTTGTGGTAGTGCAGAGATTCCAGAATGTCCACCACGTATCTATCGCCGTAAGGCACTTCCAGACGAGCCAAACTTCACATTATTCTCAGTGAGCGCAGTGAGGGGTTGGCTACCTCGCTGTAGTTGGGGTGGACGAGGAGGGCCTAGTATGACGTGAGACCCAAGTAGGTGCGGAGCCTTTAGGCCTTTAGGCTCTGTCCAGTGCTGCAACGCAACCATCCGGGTCTTCCTTAGTCGTACACTGTCGGCTCTGACCTCATGACACAAGCAGTCTACACGAGTAGCGAACAGATGACATTTGTGGGGCTTCAACTGGAGGTTAGTGGATCTAGACCGATCAAACATAGTGGTCAAGTTGGCCAGTGCCGAGGAGTTGTGGCTATAGGCCAGGACATCACTCACGCACACAAGGCACCCAGACCACACAATGTCTTAAGGCACCATCTCCCTCAACCGGCAGCATTGCATGGGCGAAGGACGGCGGCCCTCCACCCCTACAGCCCAAGGTGAGCTACAAAAGTCATTTTCTCAGCATCCCTGCGACGCATTGCCATCCATCTGCAATAAAACCACAGGAGCACCCCAGGGCAACTTGGAGGGCTGGACCATGCCACACCCCAGAAGCCCCAAGACCCCCTTGTCCATGTGGTCGACGATAGTAATCGTGTTTCACGGGCAATGCATCCCCCAGGGTACATTTCATGGGTGATTTTATCACTAAAGCTGACTTTGCCATCAGACACCACAAAAACATCACACAGTCGTCATTGCTGTTCATTCGTCAGCACATTATCTTCAGTGACCATGCACTGCAGGTGTTCAGGGAGTGCGTGCGCAGGCATTTCCGGATCACTCCGCTGGGTAGTTCTCGCTCCGTTGAATTCCAAATCCTTTCTCCCCAGTACAATGCGTCACAACTTCTCATCAGGCCTCGACTTGGCCCCTTCATGACGGCGGAGTCTACGAGGGGACAGCTGCTAATTGGGTGTGAAAGGTTAGTGTATGCTAATATCACTTTATGAAGATGTTTTTGTAAAACCAGCATGTCTAAAAAATTTATTAAAGCCCAACAGGAAATATACCAAATATGTATTGTACGTATTTTTTAATATTTTTAGATTCCCGAATTATTTTACAAGTTTGTTTTAAAAATTCCCTGATTTTTCCCTGATTTATTGAAGATTTTCAAATTCCCTGATTTTTCCAGTCAGGGAACTGTCATGTGTGGATTGGCATGAGGTGTGATGAAGAAGTAGTAGTTGGTAGTTGTTCCATTTTTTGACTTGGTTACATTCAGTTACTGGTTATATACATAGTGCTCGTCTAGCTATATAGACTAGTAAGAGCAGGCTGAGGTCTGGTAGACTCATGGGCAGGAAGTTCCTGCCTTATAGGAGAAATGCTGAGTCATGCATTAGTCTGCTATGACACTCCCCCCTCCCGTAAAAGTTAGATTCACCTAGAATCTGACTGGGAGACATCAGCCTGTTACCTCCATTGAGCACATTGAATTGCGTTAACCCTTGACATATTACTAATAAATGAAATATAAAGAAAGTAACATATACTATTCTAACATAAAGTTGAAGTATAAAATAATGATAAAGTATTGAAATAGTAATACATAAAATGTGAAACATATATGTCAATAATAGTACATAATGGTAAGACTGTCTTGTTTTCATAATGCAACCTTGATATATGCATGCTAACATATCCATGTAATGCTCAGTAGATGTCATTATTAATCTTAATCACGAAATTGTGGTTATGAATTACAAATATCAACATATATTGCATAAAATAATATTTGATAGTAACAATCAAAGTAAACATAACATTTCCAAAGAAAATTCGATTGTGATGTTAATAAGTTCATGCTCATTCAAGCATAGATCAATTACAATATAATTAATATATTTTAAAAAAAAATTCAATGATTATTGTCTGATTTATAGAGTAATTACATTAATCAAACAAGAAACAGTGCTATGTCTATAATCTAACATTTACACACGCAACGCTAATTCAGGAGTACTAATTAATTATTATCAGTATTCCAGATATGCACTAATTTAAAAGTCATTAGGGCATTTCTCTGTTTGGTGTGTAAAATCTATATCCTTGTTGTTAATTAGAAAGTCATTTGGACGCGCCGACCTGGTTTGTAGACTGGAGAAAATTGTCCTGAGTAGCTGAGGATGATGTCACTAACAGTGACGTGAATTGACGATGTAGATGAAGGCGAAATAGATGATGATGGATGCATAACGTAACGTGATGATTATATGGCCATAAAGTAGGCACTGTTCATATCAGCCTGGTTAAATTGATTAACCGGTCATTTAAGCTGTTGGTTTCATGTATCGTTGGTTGATGACAAGCATGCTAGGCGTGTTGTGTTATATGCCAGCCATGCGGAACTGCACCTGTGGGGAACCGCATTCTTGGTGTCTAGGCCGTGATTTGTGGTGGTGTCGCCGCGTGCTGACAATGTCTTCTGTGATGCTGGAATCCACACTGATAAACGTGTGATAAGTGTAGGTATCATAATGGGCTGAATCTGTAAAACTAATTTTGCAGAGTAGACATACGTAGTTCTTAGATCATAAATGATAACGTTGTACGTGATTGAAACACGTGGAACATAATACGTGACTTCTTTGGTGAGAAGCAATGTGTCATACTCAAAATGGAGAAGTGACACGCATTAAAATCGTGAGAACGATACAGGATAGGCCACATTCGTGTCCATCAATCCTTGGGGGATTGGTTTTGCGTGGCTGAGTATGATGTCACCAGTAGTGACGTGAAATGATGATGTAGAGGAAAGCAAAATAGACGATGATAAATGCAGAATGCAGTGCAATGGTCAGGGTATTGCCCACAAAGTAGGCAATGGTCGTATAAAAATTGGTTAACATCAGTAACCTGTTGTCGATGCGTAAAAAGCATTGTAAAGTGAGCCGGTTGTTTGTCTGATTAGTCGAGTATTGACAAGTATGCCAATTATAGCTGCGTTGAATACCTTGATATTTGGGTGTGGGGAGTGAATTTTCTTGCGAGAAACGATGCTCCACAGTCACTGCAGCATGGAGTACGTAGTACGTGAGTCTTCTTGCGAGAAACAACGTTGTACATTCAAGTATGGAGAAGTGGAGTCACGTTTGCGTTGTTGATAGATGGCGTGTTCTGTCGGTTGAAGGTCAGCCAAATAGCGGTCGGAAGTTCTTCAGCGAGATGTGATTTAAAATGGTACTTAACGCGAACGTAGCGATCACTGGATCATGCTAACCAACGCGTTTTCGTCAGACCAGAAAATGGCGCGAGTCTAGTCAGTCGATTCGGAGTTTTCAATTGTTAATATAGAACAATAATCCTTTAGTAGCTCATATGATTTTCATCCGAACGTTTTCATATTAACATCTTAATACATTTGACAGCAAACGCCGAACGAAGGGTGTTAGACGTGGCGATTGATGTGATTAATGGTCAAATTAAACTATTTAGTTAAAACAATTACATAGACTTATGTATATGAATGGAATCGCATCTTACTGCAGATTATTTCCATCAAAATTATATATTAATACGACAATGTATAAGAGAGATATGATCCAATATATCTGTGAGGTGTTTTTACCTGTCGTCGCCTGCTGATATTGTCAGTAGACTTTTTATGATCATGCAAAGATTTCACTGTTTCAACTTAATTAAATATACTAAATGTGATAGTTTATAGTTAATTTTACTATCGAACGAAAGAAAAATATATTATCTGTGGTGTATGTAAGTGACATTGCTGAAGTCTTAAGTTTTATTGAGCTGTGTGCGTTCAAAATGTATTGCGCAATTTCTCCCATAAGCATAACATTGGGACAGCTTGTATCATCGCTCGCTCCATAATCCAGTTGAGTTAAGTCGGGTTGTAACGGTAGTTCCTTTTCTGGTAACTTCCAACCCCTATGACTAATCGATTTTCCACTCCATCATGCATATCAGTGGGGTTTGTGGAATGCATTAATGGTGATTGGTGCCATATGGGACTTTCATCCAGTGTGAGTGACGGCTCTGATGTATGTCTCATTTACCTGGTAGGGAGGCATGCTGATAATAAATCTGCTCACTAGCTTGTCCATTAGCGACATTACGGGATGTCGGTTTGTAATGTACACACTCAGTATGCGTGCGTATCAGTGGCATGATTGAAGTCAGATGCATGTTGATAGTTAATTGGCTTATCACATTGTGTCCATTATTGACATCGCGGGTTGCTGGTTTGTAATTCATACTCTCAGTATGTGAGTGATCAGCAGTACTCTAATTGAAGTCGGATGCTTGTTTGTTTTTGGTGCAGAACTGCCAACAAACGTTGTTTCTGATCGCCAGTGCAATCAGCGGAAGAAACGTTGCATGGGTCATGAGTATCTGCTGAGAATTTGAAGAAGAGATGTGGCGATTACTTGTCTCCGTGGCGTAGGCGGGTTAGGCGATGATGACGAGTAATGGGGTCCTTTTGTGTTGAGCTGTAGTGAGGGTTGTTGAAATTGGATATTTATGGACGATATTAAGATAAAGAACCGGGGTTGCTCTAACAACAATTGCAGACAACATTAGCTAAACATACGTCTCATATGAAACGTACGGACCTGTAATACATGCAATTTTGAGACAGCATTGCCGATACGATCCTAAATCATGTATAATATCGTTCTATTTCGAATAGCTATTTCGTAGTCTCGATGGAGAGTTGAGATGATGGTTATTGGGGAATATCAATTGTGACAGAGAGACACGGTGCTTGTACGCATCACCTGTGGTCGGATATTTCAATTTACACGAGTCATGATAGATGTCAAAAGCGACATATTTTGATATATTGGATTGTTTCTTTGAAGCTGGTAATCCACCACTTACAAGGTAATCAATAAGCATTTTAAATGGTTTGTGTTTCCTTTGTTCAATTGCAATTAGCTCCATGTCACAAGTTTTGCCTTTCAGATGTTGTGAACCTGAGTAGTCTGATGGTGATTGCTCACTAAGCGTGATTGATCCCTTTGCGGCTGCGTGTTTGTCCATGTCAACCGTCTTATCGTTATCGCGTCTGGATTGCGTTAATGGCCCTTGAGCATCACGCTGAGCCATGGAGCGTGTTATTACATTAGTCCTCGGGGAGTGGGGCCATAATCTCGAGGTTGGCGTGATTTGTTTCCCCCAGTGGGGTAGTACCTTTGACAGCGTTGATGCCGCAGTTTTGAAAATATGGAGATAGTTGAATCCTTTAAGAAATTAAGTTTAATAGTACGTATATTCGAGATGGCTTGCAGTGAAGGGATGACGGTAGTTTGAGATTGTGAAGATGAGCTGTGACGCTGGTGTGGCATTGTGATGAAGGCGGTACGTGATGATGATGAATAATGAGGATTTGATGAGGGCGGCGCGGTATCTAGTTTAAATGACCAGACCCGTCGGTCATGTCCTTATATACGTACCGAGATTGGGACTGCTGGTGTTTCTTGTCAAAATACTTGTTGGTATTTTTTATTTCATTGTCATTATAACTGATAGAGTTAGCAACTTCCTTTCTGAGACAGAGGCGGTTTTCAGCCTTTTCGGCACATGCAACTAGCTGACGAATACCGTCATAATCATCATCTTCAATCTCTGCTGAAATTTCTGCTTTGATCTGTTCGTCAACAGACATTTTAGGGGGTGGTTGGGGCTTGAAGGTGACTACCGTGGTGTCTAGTGATGTAGAGAGAGGGCTAGCGTGGCTAGCAAAAGGCTGAGACAAAACAGGTATCCTAGAAGGTGTAGGCTGTGGTGTGTAGAATCCGCTGTCGACTATAGCTTCGGTAGAATTGAAGAAGCGTGATGCTGAGGCGCCTGAGATTGGTGAATCGGTAGGAGAATTTTCTTTGGTGGTAAAATGTGATGAATTTGGAGTTGAAGAATTGGAGGTCATGCTAATTCAATCCATGTGACATCTCCACCATTATGTCATGTGTGGATTGGCATGAGGTGTGATGAAGAAGTAGTAGTTGGTAGTTGTTCCATTTTTTGACTTGGTTACATTCAGTTACTGGTTATATACATAGTGCTCGTCTAGCTATATAGACTAGTAAGAGCAGGATGAGGTCTGGTAGACTCATGGGCAGGAGGTCCCTGCCTTATAGGAGAAATACTGAGGCATGCCTTAGTCTGCTATGACAGAATTCTTTTCACAGAATTCCCCGTTTTTCCCTGTCCATGGTCACCCTGAGTGGAGCCCGGCTGCCAAAGAGAAGAAGAGTACAGCCACAAAGAGGAGCCACATGAACGAGGAGCCCAATTGCAGAAGCGGAGTGGTTTCCAGCCAAGAAGAGGAGTCACAGAATGTGGAGCCCAGCTGCAGAAGACAAACAGTGTCCAAGCAGGAATAGGAGCCACAGGAAATGGATCCCGGCTGCAAAAGGGAAGCGAGCGGTTTCCAGCCAAACAGAGGAGCCACCGGAAGGTGGAGCCCATCTGCAGAAGAGGACAAGTTCCCAGGTATGAGGAGCAGCTAGAACCAATGCAGGATCCCAGTTCTGAGGAGCAGCTAGAACTGACGCAGGATCCCAGCTCTGTGAAGCAGCTAATACTGTTGCAGGATCCCAGTTCTTAGAAGCAGCTGGACTAAAGGAAGAAAGTCCAGGTTGTGTGGAGCAAGAGGTCCAGCACAAGTCCCTGGTCTCAGTGGAGACCCAGCGACAAAGCAAGCCCTGCACAAGTTCCAGGTTTCAGCGAAGACCCACTGACAAGGCAAGCCCTGCACAAGTTCCAGGTCTCAGCAAAGACCCACCGACAAAACAAGCCCAGCCCAAGTTCAAGGTCTGAGTAAAGACCCAACGACAAAGATTGCTAGCCATTGTGAAGACTACGAACAAGTTGGCATCGCCGCAAAAGTACTAGGTTGAGGGCCGAGGTGTTGTCCAGGAGTACTGCCACTGCAGGTGTAGACCTGGACTTTATATTGATTATATGATATTGCTTGTATTACGTATATTTGTGAATAATAAGTAAATATAAGCACTTATTGATCTCTTTATTCATTTCCCTAGGAACACATACAAATAAGTAGGGGATTCGCCATATGTGTAACACCATCCTGAAGTTACAAGTAGGTGTTGTTAGGCACTTCCTCTTTGAATAATTTGTGAATATTCTGGCATTAATTACAATGTCTATCTCATTGGTCAAGGTTGGGACAACCAGACCCATTCAGTTATCTTACTTAAATATTATCAAACAATTGCATAACACATGTAAATACCAAATATTCTAGGTTTTATGTTAGTTTTAAGGAGCTGTCACATAATTAGTCAATGGATTATATATGTGAAAGACCAAAGATAATATAGGCCTCGTATACAGTTGGAATAATTACATGAAATATTTATAGATATAATAGTCTTGTTGGAACACGGACTGTTGATATAGACACTGTGCACTCGCAAATTTCATCAAACCATGGATTATTGTCAAAACGGACTTGATGCTGTATGTATCTTTAATGATTAGTTAGGTCTAGTTAAGAAACTAGACCGTTTTCTCCATGTACAGTGTAATTGTGGACAACTTCTGATGAATACCACAAGAACTACTAAGGGAGCATTCATTATTTATGGGCAGGGGGGCTATGAGGATTTTGTGTTTTAACCCAGGACAAAATAGATGACCCCCCCCTTTTCTCCAGAGACAAAATAAGTGACCCCCCCCCCTCCCCTGTAATTTCAAGGACAAAATATGTGAACCCCCCTTTTATAAATCGCAACAGTGCCTGGTCATGGCCACTATTCGAAATAGAGAAGTTTATTGATGATCATTTCCATGTTGGTGAGCTAATCATTGAATATATAAAGAAAAGATCCCAAATGAAAGACTACCTATACACATAAATAAAGTGGTCAAATTGAAGAGTAATATTCATGCTAGTATGCACTGTTGTACACTATACAGGTATTACGTACGTTCAACAAAGCAATTTGTTAAAATAATGAAGGGATTTTCTCAACATTCTTTAAAGCAACTGTTCTTTTTGGATGCAATTTTAACGTTTTAAGATACCCAACTATAAATTAAACAGGTGTATCAACTGCGCTATGTGCAAAAACATATTTTAACTGAATTATGAGACCAATGTCACATGAGCTTAATATATCAATCCCATTCTAGTAAATGTGTACTCCCATATTAAATGCAATAGAACAATTCATACAAAACATTTATCCATGTTTCACTTTGTCAAGCGTCATAAAACGTACATGGTCCCTAGTATGAATAACGTTTATAGTAGGCCCTAATATAATCTCAAATACAATGTAAATATTATAGAAAAGTAGAAACTAGTACATATACAATATCTAATTAAAAGAGTATATCACACAGTTCCAGAATTTGACAATAACTGCGTGTGGCATGGTCATTATTTTCCACACAAGTACATCTGATTCGATGAATGTCCTCAAAATGAGCCATAATGGTGGTGTAGAGTGGTTGATCACACATATTGGTATTCGCTGTTGACGCTGCGCTTCAGAGTGCACGCCAGGATCACAGAGATTAACTACAGGCAGAGAGCAGGAGTATGTGAACCAACAAAGTGTGACATTACTACTTCCTTCCATAAAACATGGGAATGGTCTTTATTCTGAAGCATCCACTATACAAATGGCAATGTTTATCAGTTACGTAACAAATAATGTTTATAATTTTTAAATAGTATTAGGTACTCGACTTTGGTATATTAATATATCATTATATGTACCTAATTTTGCCATTAGATTCCAAGTCAGGTAAGGCCTCGCACATACACAATTGCACCAGAGGCTATGTGATATAGGCTATAACTGACTTGGGAGTTGTAAATCTAATGAGATATTTACATATAATGTTTATAATGTCTCGATTACTATTGATCTTTTTGAAGAAATTTTTTATAATGAGATGCATTAAAAATACATGTTTAATGTTTTATGGAAAGAGACATAGAAACAAAACACTGACAAGCGTGCGTGCGCACGAACACGCACGCACACACACACACACACACACACACACACACACACACACACACACACACACACACACACACACACACACACACACACATTAATGAAATGAATATAAATATACAATATGTGAAACCTAGTTTTGGTGCAGATTGCAGTTATTTAATTCCATGATTTCAGCACAGTGCTATTCTACACAATTCCTACCATCCCGGGAAATAGATTCAGTATCAGATGTTAAGCAAATTGACCTCTGAAATGTTTCGCCTGAGAGTGGATTAACATAATTTATCACTTTATGTGACCTGTTTAAATACTGCAACCTGATTGGTTGAAGCCACCACACACAGCAACCTGATTGATACTCAGCTGGGATTGATCACTTGACCTCATTTATATTCATCACAGTCCTGTGATGAATATAGATTAACAGCTGTGGTTGGTCAGAATTTTTAATGAGAATAGTTATGTGTCAGAGGTCTCTTCAGGACATCTGATACTGAGTCTCTTCAGGACATCTGATACTCAGAGTGAATAGATTCGATGTGAAAACTAAATATAGGTGGTTGAAAAACACAAGTCTCGCCCTATGAAGTAGAACTTTGAATGTTAGCTCAAAATGAATAATGACTAAAAATCCAAAATTTTGAGATGTTTTGAAATGCATTAGTCCAAATAGATTAGGCAATAGCTAATATATGATATATTGAATTGACCTTTCATGTTCTTTTCTGCTATTGCTATTTGTTACTTTCTGCTATTTGTTACTATTTCTCACTTCTTTGCATGCTTTCTCTGCATCACATAATCTCCTGCATACTTTTTAAGAGATTTTAGATGCAAGTGGATCCTTTCTTAATACGATAACGAAATGCTTCTACCATATTTCCTTGATTTGTAGCCTCTGTTCAAATTGTAGCCTTCTTTGACATAGACACCGGTTTGCTACAATTTCAAATCAATAAACGCCTCCCTCGTATTAAGGCTTATTCAAGGCCGGCGCTTATCAAAGAGAACACCGCCGGCCCCAAGTTGATTAAAATGTTTATTACCTATGATGTGGTTGTTTGTTGTAACTTTGTTATTATTAGTTCGATTTTCACAGTTAACATATCATTTTAAAGCGGAGACCATCGTGGATATGACTATCTACACCATTATATTTATATAATTACTAAAATGAAATGTTTATTTCAGATCACGCACTAATCCCTGTAATTATACACTTGGGAGCAGGGAGAGGTGTTTGTTTGAAGTTACTTGAGTGAGGTACAGTGGCTTCCTCGTGTGTGTCTAACTTAAGTTGATCAAATCATTTTGCGTTAATTAACACCTCCTTCAAGTAGATGCCTCCCTCATTTAAACGCCTATGCTAGCCATGTTTTGAAAACAAAAGGCTACAAAATGCGGAAATACGGTAAATATTTTTCCAAATGATGTTGACATAATGTTAATGCACTGTTTATTTTCACAAAATTTACATCAATATGTATTGTTATAGTGAGTTAAGGTGAGTATTTCTAAACGAAAAGGTGTGCAAAAAATCTATTTTTGCATCAAATGCACAAAGCCGATTGCAGATGCCCATGGTGTATTGGTAATCTAGAACTTCATAAAAATTAGTGCATACATATGATGTTTGCACCTTTATAACTTTCTCAAATTTGGGCCAAAGTTCATTAAAATTATTAAAATCAGAGATGACTGGTTTACTCTAGTTTAACATACTCAATTTACAAATCGAAAACTAATCAGTATTTTGTTACAATGAACATTGGATGTCTTGGATATGCAGACACCAACAGAAGCAAATCTCAAAGTCTCCCTCCTGAACAAGGAAGACTTCATAATGTGCACTTGAGTGTGTGCGCTGTCACGCTGCGTCTCACCTGCACGACTGCCAGCCCTAGGGCCACCCCAGCAATGATGGCCGCGTGGCCCTCCACCCATTCATGCAGCTGCTCCTCACATCCCTACAGCAAATATACATGCATCAGCACCACAACTCATTTATATTCTGTGCTCTATTCTGTGATATGGGGAAACTTAAAATGATTTTTGTACAGCTGTTGGTAAATTATAGTGTGCTAAGCTAAACGAACTTATATGTGAATATGCGATTCCTAATACGCATCATAACTATTCTTAACCAAGTAGAATATATTGAACCCAACATAACTATCTTAGCACAATTTTACAAGAAGTCCTGTTCACTACAAGAAGTGCACAGACGACAAACACATGGTAACTAATGTGAATTTTGATTAACAAAATATAAGAAAATCATTTGGAGATGTAATAACAAACATATTAATATACACATCAATTCCTTTCAAATTCCTTCTTATACTACTTGTATAAACAATTTTAGTATAAAATGTGTATTAAAAACAAAATATGACACGACTCATCTTTTAATAAATAATGATAATGCTGGTAAATACTTTCAAGAGCAAGTTATCAATTGGGAATTGTTGGGTAAACACAAATTGAAAAGGGACAAATTTGATATTGTCACTAAAAATATTGGTAAAACCATTTTTAATCATATTGATACAGCTTGTGAGGATGAAAAGAATGATGAAGTTGATTCTGATGGTGACATGTCTTCTGATGATGACAGTGACAATAGTGATCTTGAAAATGATATACTGGTAATATTAGAGAAATGTGATTCTCAGATATGTCTGAGGAAAGTAACTGATGAATATGTCCATGTGGTGGCAGATGTCAAAACAATAAGAGGACGCAGAATATCTATGCCATACAGATTTAGAGACTATATTTAATAATTTGAATGTAAGAGTGCAACCTTTTAGGCTATGGTTTCTCAACACCCACCATCAGATGAAATAGTGGAAAAAATGGGTGTTTTTTGGCAAATAAAGGTAACATGCATGTAGGTGTGTTACGTGTTGCCAACCCTTCTATATGGTCTGCAGGCAGTAGCGCTCAGTGACTCTGAAATAGCAGACATAGAACACTTTCACAAAAAGAATCTAAGATCGCTACAGCATATGCCAAAGTCATAGCTGAACTTCATGTGTAAAAAGGGTGCTTGGGAAATGCGATCTACCAACATCAGTACAACTGATACATGACACACCAGAAAACGAGGAGTGGAAGAGGTTGATGCATGCCAGAGTTCATACTTTATGGACCAAGAAACTGCAAGATCAAATGAGTGAATACTCCTCCCTCTGCCTCGTCTACAGACATCCAGCACATAACAAACGCTCACAATCAGCAACAAGTCAAAACAGCAACACTACAGATGCTGTTACTTGTCCAAAGATACCCCATAACCTAAAATAAAACTGCTGGAGCAGGGAAAGCTAGCGTTTGCCCACTTTGCTATCAAGAACCAGAGACACTCACTCATTTTCTGCAGCATTGCCCATCATCATGAAAGACCAGAGCTACCTACATCAATAGAATACTTCAATTCATCCGACCATGTAGACTCTCAGTATTCCCAGATAACCTATATGTAGACTCTCAGTAGACCCAGACAACCTAACCAAACTATTATACTGACAATACAAACCTTCCAATTCATGATTCCGACATGTCAATCAAATTCGTCTGTCATCCAAGCTGCGTGCGATCCGAGAGATGTAAACAAAACAGTGGCCTTCAATAAAGTCCATGTTCAATAATAAGTATAGGCCCGAATATATAAGGATGTATGAGAACCAGAAAGTATGGCTGTTTCAGTGGGCATAACATTGCCAAGAGCCACGTAAATGTATCTCGGGTATTATAGTTGTATATTTATTAATGAAATGTAATTGTATCAATCAATGCTCTTCAAAAAATCGCATAGAATAAAGGGATCTGTATGGCTGGTTGCGTGTTGGCCTATTTTGGCAGAGTTTACCTCGACGTGGACATAGCGCGCCCTGTCGGTTGTGTTGGTGTAGGCAAGACGCTGGCATTCGTTGACATTTACCACTGCCTCCTGTGCCGACGTCACGCAGCATGTCAGTGGCACGTTCTGTAAGGAACACATTCATAACACATGTACAGGAACTGTAATTGAATGGATTCCATCACATTTCCACACACTTAAATACAGGTAGTTCACAATTCACGCTCAAGATTTAGGGCAAATCACCAATCACTGCCCTTGTAATGAACAGGTCACCACTCACCAACAATAGGTTCCATCACATTTCACACACTTAAATACAAACAGTTCACAATCAAGATTTAGGGCATATCACCAACAAGTAGTCATCAGAAAGACAAAAATCTACCTCCTAGATCAGGCCCCTTTTAGGTAAGCAATTTTAAAATTAGTAATTCAAATCCATACATGAATAAAGAATGTTGTAGAAAGGTAACACATCTAATCAGAATGAAATTAAAAACACTTCGTAACTTCATCAAAAGTGGGTCAAAGTAGACCACCATCTAATCAGCTCTGAAGAATAATACCATGAAGCTAAATATGAAGTTTAGTGATGATTATAAAGAAGTTAAATACTTCTCCCTGTAGAGTGGTAACAAGGTATTAACACGCATCCGCTCATAAGTTTGTCAAACATAGGCCAAAATACACTGTTATGTATCAGGTTATTAAGTGGATGTTCTCGGATTTGAATGACATGAATAAAGAAACGTGATGCACGTGTACAGGGGGCCAGCCATTAACATCCGGGTCACTTTATTGTTTTGCTTACTCAACAGATTCCACAATGTACACATACAATATCCCTCCTCAGAAAAAAACACCCAAACAAGTAAACAACAAAAATAAACTGTTTAACATGAACGTGGCATACAATTCGTACTTTGTATGAGCAAACATTTATACATCATCTCTGAACATCAAGGGTGTTACCCTATTCCTTTCTGGGTTCCGTGTAGGAACATTTAAACAAACATCAGCACAGCTTGTATCGGTTTCAGGTACAAATTCCCGAACAATTTCGGAATTAGGGTCCTTTCTGGCCCTCCACTGAACATCACAAAGACCAGTAAAGCTTGTATCAGTATCAGGTACAAATTCCTTAACAATTTCGGGGTCATGGTCGTTTCTGGCCTTCGACTGAACATCACAAAGGTCATTACTGTTTGTGTCAGTATCAGGTACAAATTCCCTAATAATTTCGGAGCCAGGGTCCTTTCTGGTCCTTAACTGATTTTAATGCTGTTTCCATACTTTACCATTTACACCCGCAAAATCATTTCATTGGTGTACATCAATTATTTTACCGGCCATCTACCTGGTCCCTGCTCTCTAGTTGAGAGCATACACAGATTGACCACAAGTAAATTTCGGATTATTAATGCCATTAGCACAAAAATCTTACACCTCTGTTACAATGCAGGGACGGTTTCAAAAGAGAATGTTTAGTGCGAAGTTCTCGCCCTAACAGAACCTCTATACTGAGTTGTACGATATGCAAATAACACTTTGTTTATTTTATCATCAATGATCAATTTCACACCATCTAACTTTGACATTTTTTTTTAAATACCCAACATAATGCTCTGCTTGGCCATTTGTGGCTGGGTGTCCCGGAGCAGTAGTGGTATGTTGAATACCATGGTTATTTAAGAATTGTTGGAACTCCTCACTCACAAAACAAGTACCATTATCTGTAACTATATGATCAGGCAGGCCAAATTTAGCAAACAATGAAGTTAAGCATCTTATAGTGGTTTCGGATGATGAACTTGAAGTTTTAAAAACTTCAAACCACTTTGAGTGAGTATCAACAATTATCAAGAACATGTGTCCCATAACGGGACCAGCGTAATCCAATGGCAACCTGGACCAAGGTCTGTTAGGCCAGTTCCATGTAGCTGTAGCAGCATTACTAGGTAGAAGACCTGGGGTAGAGGAGCATTGTTTTGCCACCTTTCGCAATGAGCACTAACCCCTTCAATATCCCAATCTATATTGGGGCACCAAAAATATGATTGGGGTACAGATTTCATCCGTACAATGCCCTCATGGCCACTATGTATGTCAAAGAGCAAAACAAACTGTAGACTTTGGGGAATTACAACATGGTATCCCCAAAGCAGTACCCCTGTTCTACTGACAGTTCAACTTTCTTGCAAAAAAAGTCGGAAGTTCTGGATCTTCAATGTGCTTTGGGCAACCTTCTTGTGTGTATTGTATCACTTTTGCTAATATTCTATCACGGCGGCAGTCTCTTGCAATAACTTTAGAATTAAGGGGTGCAGCTGATTGGAGGAAACGTACTTCCCTATTTTCACGCTCTTCTTCACTTTCAGCTAAGGGACAACGGGATAAGAAATCAGCACAGACATTATCTTTTTCCAGCAGTATGACGGATGGTGTCATTGTACGCAGACAAAATCAAGGCCCATCTCCTTATGCATGCATATGCCATTTGTGGAATCCCTTTCCTTTCACTGAACAACGTGACAAGAGGTTGATGATCCGTTAAAAGAATCCAATGTTTCACGGAGGTACTGTCTGAACTTGCATCACCAAAAACTATTGCTAGACCCTCTCAGTCGATCTGAGCATAGTTTTGTTAAGCCCGATTAAGATGTTTTGAAACATATGCTAGAGGGTGCAACATACCACCAACATCATGTTGTAATACAGCACCTATTCCATGGGGTGATGCATCACAAGAGAGTACTAACTCTTTGTTTCTATCGTAATGTGCCAATACTACCTCCATATTTACACAACGCTTGGTTTTCTCAAAAGCCACTTGTTCTGTTTGTCCCCATCTCCAAGGAACACCCTTCCTCATTAATCTGTAAAGTGGAGCCAGCGATTGGGCCAAGTTAAGAAACAAAACGTGAGTAGTAATTGACCAGTCCGGTAAAACTCTTCAATTCAGAAATATTCCATGGAGACGGTGAATCCCGAATTGCTCTGACCTTCTCTTCTGAAGGGCAAATGCCAGCGGAATGTAATTGAAATCCTAGATACTCTACACTTTGCATAAAACAATGGCATTTATCTTTCTTTAGACGAAAATCATTACGACTCAAACAACTCAAAACTGCTTTCAAATTTTGTTTATGTTCTTCAAGTCACCTGTTACCAAAATGTCATCCAAATAACAAGAGACTCCCTTAAACCCTTTCAATGATGTCTCCATGATGCGCTGGAACAAAGCAACAGCTGTATTTATGCCAAAAGGACGTCTAGTGTATTCACAGAGACCCTTATGAATGGTCAATTTGTAGGACTCCTCATGGAAACAGAGTTGATGGTAAGCCTGTGATCGATCCAGTTTTGAGAAACTTTGTCCCCCTGCAATATTTTCATAAAGCTCACAACCAGGGGTAGTGGGTAAATATCTACTTTCAATTATCGGTTTACAGTAAGCTTATAATCCCGACATTTGTATCGGCCTGACTCTTTCTGTACTGGCACTATGGGAGCTGCCCACTCAGAATACTTAACCTTATGAATAACACCAATTTTCTCTAACTCATCCAGTTCCTGTTTAATCTCTCGTTTTAACGAGACTTGCTAGAGATAAAAAAATTCTTAAAATGTGCTTGTTTTTTTATTTTAGTATAAAAGTACAAGCATTTCCCTTTTTAAAAATGTAGAACACTTTAGGGGTTTCGGGAATAGATTTTGGTTTATGGACCATACAAAAGATCATGTATACAATTTCGGTACAGTCAAAATTAACATTGACTGAATTTTTCATTGTATTTGTATGATCTTTTGTATGGTCCATAAACCAAATTCCATTCCCGCAACCTTTAAAGTGTTATACATTTTTAAAAAGGGAAATGAATGTACTAATAATTATGTACTTTTATACTAAAATAAAAAACAAGAACATTTTGAGAATTTTTTTTCCTCCAAATTCTTTTATCTCCAGCAAGTCTCCTTAAAGCAAACAGTATATGACGGGCATTACAAAAGATAGGGGTAGCAATTTCAATCACCTCTATCCACGCCTTAAACTCCTTTAAACACCCCATTAAACACGTGCAGACCATTAAATGTGCATCTCAATCACCCCCTTTCTGCTGCTGCTGCTCGGGTTGAAATTGATGAGATCTGGAACAGATTAAATGCTCCTCCCTGCCTCACCACCAGCCATACCCCCACAGAAATGAATTAGCCAGCACTTGCAGACACAGGAAAAAATACCTACTTTATAATTGTAATTACCATATCTCATAACGACAATAACTGTGTACATGTGTCAATGTGACTTGTGTATATACAGTATATTATATATAGTCTACTAGCTGTATACCCGGCGCTCGGGTTGAAACAGAAGAGATCCGGAATACATTAACCCCCCCCCCCCACCCCCCCCCCCGTACTTGTGTCATCTCACTGATTTTCAAATTTCAATTGACGATAAATAACTTTGAAGCTCTTCCCACGCACTCTGTTCTACACTTACGTTTGTGAGGAATGGATTTTTGAATCCGTGAGTAAATTCTACTATAGAAACATGCAGTCGGGTATTCGGACCTCAAAACACAAATAAATCCATGTGAGCTCTGGGACTAATAGTACATTATCAGTTTTGCAGTATAGGTAGTGGATTTTACACCTATTTATACATGAAATAAACTCACTTGTTTGCTCTCTGAACGCATTATTTGGTCTCTGAACGCTATAATAGTAGATGTTTTATGATTGATTATGGTAGAATAGACCTTCCTCATCACAAAACCACCGGATGCAGTTGCGGCATCCTTGGGGAAAATTTTTTATGGCCGAAATTCAAAATGGCCGCCACGGGGTGTCGAGAAAATCAGTTTTAGCAATATCTCAGTTTCTAGTTGACATAGAAACTTGATTTTGGTATCTAAAAGTATGTATTTGAGTATGCAGAATACAATAAACCATACTGATTTAGTATAAAGTCACTCATTATCAAATTAAGACATTATAACTTGAATAACACATAGTGAAAATTGTTTTTCACCAGTCCATTTCTCATATGTGATATACACACTTGTTTTTATTTAAAACATGTTTGTTTATACATGGAATGCAATATTATATGCTGATGCATTTTAAAGAATAGAATATAATATAATGAGTAAAACATGTAAACATGTAAAAACATTGGTGTAATAATGAATACTATTTTTACAAACGAGAACATAATAGACCTAATGTACTATAAGCATCAAATTTGTCACTATGATTGATCGGAGCACTAAGTACTACCATCACAACAGTAAACATTTTATGTTCACTCTCATTTAGAACTCATCCTCTGAATCTTCATTTGCTCTCATTAGCTACCGGTACATTGATCTTTTTGTTTGATCATTCTTGCAGTTGTCATTGTCATAACATGCACAAACCATAGACCATGCTAACTGTGCTGCAGAACAACTACATTTTGTAGTACCATAGGGATTGTCTGATGAACATCCACATTTTATTAACTTTAATACATCAAGAGATGCTGAAGAAACATCAGGTGGTAATGGGACGGGCACCATTACATTGTTTTAATCTTTTGACAAACCAAATTGGATTGGATTGATATGAGGTGGATGATTTCCAAAGAGCTGTCTGTAGATGTGCCTGATAAACATGTTCAAAAAAGGCTTCTGTTGCCGATGGAAGTAACTAAAGTTTTGGACAGATTGAAGATTTTTATTCGACATTTTTGCTAACCAAACTTCATACCTCAATTCACCCCTGTTTTTAAAATTTGCAAACCCATAACAAGCTGCTATGAATAGTGTTGTTTGCTTTAAAAATTCACTCATAGAGACATTCAAATCCCCTAATTTATCAAGTTCTTTTTTCCAGATAGAAGAATCTTTAGAACAGTTGATTTTCCTATTCCAAATACATATGACGTTGTATCACTACCAGTAAGGGCATGTGCTCCCAATAAATGAGGAATAATTGAGAGATATTTGAGTGCACAAGCATTTATATTTATTGATACCCTATTGGTTGATGTAGCAGACATGAAAACATTGCAAGTTAGCTTCACCATACTATAGAATTATATGAGGAGCAGGAATAGATCAGTGTCATCAGAAACTACACTTATAGTGTTTGCACCTGCTTCTGCAAGATAAACAACTTGTTGGACAATGATTATATCAGCTTCCTCATGTGTTTGTGTGTAGAAATACACTTTGGGTAACCCTGACGTTGCAAACGTGGATTGGGATGCTATCAGGACCTGTGACAACCAATTTTTCCCATCTGTGAGGCTCTCCCACGACTTCTTCTGCACATAATAGCTGAGGATTAATTCTAATTCCCAGTCGGTGATCAGTCACGTAGTTCTTTTCCAAAGCTCTGCTCACTGGTCGTCCTGGTCGGGGAGTAGTCCCCCGTCCAGCATCTCCCTCTGCTGCTGCCTTACACTATCTGTACCGTCGTGTCCTGTTTCGGCGATCGCTTTGCGAATTTCGATGCTGTTGTGCTGCAGGACCTCTAGGAGTAGCTTTTCGGCAGTCTCTAGGGTCAAGTAGTAAGCGTTGGTGTCCAATTCGTCCACCAAACAAAGAGGAAGACCTTTGCGTCGGCCCACAATGAAATCGCAGACTGGTCCCAAGAATAACACCCTTTCGGCTGCCACCCCCATTACCCCTTGCGTTTCCTCCAGACGGCAGAGTCCACTTCATCTCCTGAACGCTGGCCTGGTGTGAGAGGAACCTCAACTTGTCCTCCTCTTTCTTCTTGCTGTTGTGGGAGGGCTTCTCCTTTCCCGAACCCCTCTTCTCATTGTACTCACTGTGCCCTGGGTTTGTTTTCTCTGACCCAGCCATGTCGGCCGACCCGGGTGGGGTGGCTCCAGCTTCCCGTTCTCTTCCTGCTGTGGCGGCTGCACTTCCCCGCCCTCCTTCTTCCCTTTGGGAGGAGGGGGGTCGGTCCGTGCGTTCTGCTGCTGTCGCTCATCCTCTGACGGCAACGTGGATACAGAGTTCCCGTCCACCTCTTCCTCGTCCCCTTCCTCGTCCTCTCGCCCTTCGGTCTCTTCGCCTTCACAAAGATCCAAACCTTTCTTTTTCCCAGCAAGGGTTCCTTCGTTGCCTCCTGCGGGAGGTAACGTCGGTCGCTGCTGCTGCTGTACCACTGATGCAACTGGCAGATCTACTTGCTCGGCATCAAGCTTTGCCTGTGGGGGTTCTCTGTACCTGCCCGTCATGCTGCCCCAGGTCAAGGACATGGGATTTTGACTGCGAGTCAATATGGGTGAATGATCTTTCTCCCCCGTCGTTCCACCTTGTGGCACCTTCTTGGCGCAATTCTTCTCCTTCTGCAGGTCTTCGCGCCGGTCTCCTGGGTGGTAACCGACCTCCTTCATGCCGTCGACTGTTTGCCGATGGTGAAGGAATTAGTCATTTGTTTGTGAGGGATAAGCTGCGGTGCGCAACCCTCCCTCTGTAGTGTTCGCGGTAGACATCTGTCTTTCACTACTTGGCTGGCCGCTGAAGACAAGTTTTGCTGAGGAGAAGACATTCGCGAATCTCACGAATCAGCTCTACGAATATTGTGGATCGGACATGGTGATAGGATCTCACTGTCGTACTGCGCCTGCGGCCCTCGGTCAGATTCTGGAGGGTCTTATTTCACAGAATGCAAAATCCGCGGTGATTATCTAACACATAATCAATCATAAAACATCTACAATTTGACAAAATGACGTTCAACATATATATATATATATATATATATATATATATATATATATATATATATATATATATATATATATATATATATATATATATATATATATTCAGGTTGCCATTTAGTGAGGGAAATGCCATAACATGTCAAAACATCATGAAGAAATGTACATAGGTTCACAGTAATCTCTTTAACACTGTCCACAGACAACATGACAATATCTATATTTTAAATAACTTGCGCATTGCATAGCAAGCACGAAATAGGTGAGGATCACGTTTATGCAGACTTAGACACGATATGAAGTTTGGGAGAAAGTTGCATTAAATTGTTTTAATGTAGTGGTCTTTTGTAGTCGTATAAAAAGTATTAGCAAAGAAAATTTTCTTTCTGAATGTTCAACATGATTAGCTCTGTGAGTTGATAATTTATGCCATCAACAGTAACATTCCAAATTCATAGAAATCATCATTTCTAACAAACATATTTGGATTTTTAAACCATTCATATCCTAATCATATAAGAGAGGAGTCTAATGTGCTGGAATACTTTTACGTGTTTTTGTTTTCAATCGCCAATGTTCATCACATGTTTTTCTTCCCAGTGTTTAACGTGTGTTTTTCTAATATAACCTGATGATAATTGTTCAATATTTTATGGCAAAATGCGAAGCTGATTTCATCAAAATATATACATACCTCAGAGGATGGTGCTTCTTTCTTCCAAGAACTAGTTTTCCAGTCCAAAGGTCCTTGAGCACCGCAACACTTGAACTGATGACAGATGGAATTAAATCAACAAAGTATATAATTGAATGCAGTATATATCATATTAAGATATTTTACTACAGGTTCCATTTTATGTGGATATTAGTGATTGTCGTGGACTTCCATAAGCACTAATGTTAATATTGTGGGATTACCCCATTAAATAAAAAGGCTATTATAAGAACACTTCTATAACTATTAAAATTTAGAGATGCCGAAGACTTCTTACCTCCCTTTGCATGTAGGCATATGACACTGTGATATCATCAGTTCCATTGTACTGGAATTTTGTCTGTACTGTAGCATTCATAGATTTGCCTAGTTCCTCATCAATCTGAATAATATTTTTACAGTTTAGTAAAATAGTAACAATATACAAGCCATCAAACCAACTCAGTCCAAAAAGACAATTCTATGTTGGAGCCAATTCAAAGATGGGCTGGCAGATGGATGACATCCAATTATGACCCTCGTGCTAGGGTCACTAACATGTTACACGACCTTGAGCTTGATCTCCTTGAGAGGAGAAGAAGGAATGCCCGGGTGACTTTGATGTTTAAGGTGTTGCATGGTCACGTGGGCATCCGCCCAGAAGGTATCAATCTCACTTTCTGTGATGCATGCACACAATCTGCTCACAGCATGAAGCTACAGCCAACGAAGCTCCACCACACAGCACTGCAACTGGTTCACCACTCGCACCATCCAAGAGTCGAATATTTAACCTGTCTCAGTAGCAGAGGCTGGCTCTGTGGCAGAATTCAAGAGCCAGCTAGCCAGTCATACTCCTCTGAGGTGGTCTGCAGATTAAATACCTAGACCTAGACATAGATAATACCTGTCAAAGACAAGATATTTGTTCTGAGCTGGAAACTATTTTTGCAGCTATTTCTTGAAATTATGAATGAATGCACAAATTGTCCCATAGGTTGGCCAATGAATTACCCAGAGCAATGCTGAGTTATCAATCATAACAATATTGTGATTACTTGATTTTTGTGACAACACATCAATTTCAACTTTCAATAGATTCTTCAGAGTAGATTTCTCCTTGCATATTCTTATTTCTCCATTATCAAAAAATCATTGATGTTGGCACAGGTGGCGATTCATGAGCAAACACATCCTTAATCAAATCTATGTCTCTTGAGCTTGCTTGAAGCCCAAATTGGCAGCCATTTTGAAAAACTAGTAGTGTGGGTAGGGTATTATTTTTTGTTAATTTTCATGACCATATGATAATCTTTATATGCAACAAAAATGATAAAAAAACTATCAACTAAAAAATGTTACTGGTATGATGTTGCAGAGAAACCACTTAAAGAAGATATGTCACTTTTATGAATATAGTATAGTGAGATGGCGGCCATATTGAATTTTATATAACTTACTGAGTAGGTACCTCTCTTTAAGTGCTGAAAAGGGATTTCTTGATGTCAGAAACATATTATTTGACACCAAAATCAGGTTTCTATGCTATGTTGATTAGTAAAGAAGATATGCCACTTTTATTTATGAGTAGTACAGCAAAATGGCAGCCATATTGGATTCTAGGTAAGTTTCTGAGTAGTTACCTCTTCTTAAATGCTGGAAATGGATCTCTTGATGTCAGAGACATATTATTTGACACCAAATTCAGGTTTCTATGTTGGATATTAAAGGAGATATGCCACTTTTATGAATATGGTATAGCGAGATGGCGGCCATATTGGATTTTCCATTTTTATGAAAAATGCTCAAGGGTGGCAGAGTGCCACCCACCTGAATATCATTATAGGGGTCCTAACCATGAATAATCAGCAGAGAAAAAAAACTAACTCGCACTTCCAGGTTCAGCTATAATTCAGGGTTTATCTGCCGGACTATAATAAAGAATTCCTGATAAATGTGTTCAAAATTGTTTTCTTGGGATCATTTTCATAGTGGAACATGGAACATGAGAAATTATAGTGGAACATGGAACATAGGGGCAAAAAGATGGTGGAACATGGAACATAGGGGTAAAGAAATAGTGGAACATGGAACTCAGGACCCCTGTGTCACCCTCCTCAATTCTGACGGAGATGCCTATAAAAAGTAGTTAATAACTTAGTTAATTCTCTTGGGAATTGAATGATATTAAGTCACCTATTGTAAAACAAGTGTATGAGTCCATATTTGAAGTCAAGAGATTAATTCTGCTTGCATAGCTGTTGTTAAATCCCCCTCTAAATCCGGTAAAAAATCTCTGTCATGGCGGAAATGTTTTGTTTATATATTTTACATACGATTTACAGAGGCTTTTCAGGTGCTGTTTAATGCCAAATTAATCTCTTCTTTTAGCTGTGCATTCTTACACCTTTCCTACAAGTGGTGACTCAAATTCATAAATAACAGATTATGATTAACAAAGTTATTTAAGCATTTTTGGCCACGAGTTTTACTATATACTTTATAGAAAAATCATGCGCAATACACATCTTCATCTCACTTGACCTCTGACGGTCTGACCTCGTGACGTCAAGCGCAATTTACGAAATCACGTATAGGACCCAGATTTTACAGAATACAAATTATAATGACGTAATTGGTTTGGAAATCAAGCTTATTCAGTGGAATAATATATTGATAGTTATTTTTTGTTCCTATATACCTGTACCATACCGTGTTTCTGAAGACAAGACCTGCAATGCCAGCGGCCACCTGCAACACGAGCAGCAGCACCAGCACAGCTGCATACTGAAACACATATGGTGATTTAATATCATGAGGAAAGTAAGCTCTTGTCACTATTGGTGATTCACACAAAAATGCCACACCTTAATGCATAGAGCACATTACGCCGCAAGGGCTGTCTACAGCCAGTCTACGACCAAATACATATGGGGATCGTAAAGATCCGTGAGTGTTAAGTGCGACAATCGCAGTTACAACCACAGTTACACCATATTTGAAGAGGTCAATTACAATTAGAATATGTGTAAAAGTGTAACTAATTACAATTAGGCCAATTAACATGATGTTGCATAAAAAACACATCATACTCAAAACTGGGTTTAAGTCCACCACAATCTAATGAGTTCTTGTACCCACCCAAATAAAGCATGCTATAAATTTTGACAGCAATCACGTTAATAGTTGTTTTCTCAACTGTGCTCACAAGCCAAAAACATAAATAATAAAAACATGTATAGGGTCAAAGTTCATGGATATCAAAACCAGATTGGCGTTTTTCCTCTAAACCAATATATTTCAATATACAAAGGTACAAGTATGTTCTTAAAGTGAACCTGATTCAGAGGGAGGCGCGCGCCAGTAAACATTAGTCCCATACAAGCTTTGTTATGTGAGAAGACTGATAACAAATCTCTAACTTTATAATGATATTTGATATATTTCCCCATACCGTATTCAGCATACAAATGTTCTCCTTTATGGCTCCGCAGCAGCCAAAGAAGCCTACGATAAAGGCGAATGCGCCGACCACCACGAGCGAGATGGCAGCACCATGCAGCAGCACCAGCGACGTGTTAGCGGCCGTGGCAACACTCAACAGGTGCCCGGCATTCGGGTCAGCGAGCAACCATGCGCCCAGCGCCAGCACCACCATACCGCAGAGCTACTCAGGACAGACAGCATTCAATTTAATTTTAAAGAATATAGCTTTTTATTTATAAATACTGAGCTAATATGATTATATTTAAGCATCTGCACGCACGCACGCACGCACGCACGCACGCACGCACGCACACACACACACACACACACACACACACACACATCCCCCCCACACACACACCCCCCCACACACACGTGCATATGTTCTAAGTAAACTTAGTGAAAATCGAAATAAAAAAGCATCTATATTTCATACAAACTTTTGCTGGCGGACTCTGGGGAGTGGTTAATTCACCAGGAACGTGATTCAAATATGGAATGATTATCATGCAACTTGTGTCCGATTGTTGTAAAAATCAAATGAAAAATGAAGTGTGTTGTTCATAAGATTTTGTTCATGGACCCTGGGGAGGGGTCAATTTTACTGTCAGTGGCATTATTCAAATAATGAATGATGATAATATATGCATGCAACTTGTGTGCAAGTTTAGTGAAAGTTAAATATGAAATGAAGCATCTTTAGTTCATACAAAAATTTGTTAATGGACCTGTAGGTGGGGGTCAATTTTCCCACGGGAAGAATGATTTGAATATGGAATGATGATAACACAAGCATAAAACTTGTGTGCAAGTTTGATGAAAATCAAATGACTAAAGAACAATTTACTAGGTAAGCAACAATTGTGGATGGACGGACAGATGCCAGACGAAAGTTAATCACAATAGCTCACCTTGCCACAAGTGACAGGTGAGCTAATAAAACACGTCATCTGGCAACCACCCTGTGACTTTTGTTGCCTTCATTTTTAAATGTTTACCCATCGCTACGGGACAACCCTTACAGGCCTGTGAAAAACATCTTTCACCACCATAAGTTTAATTTACTATTTCAAGTGACACTGCCGGGACCCAAAATCAAACCCCATGGTTATAAACCCTGAATGACAGCATCATCCCAAGCAGCGAGCTGTTTCAGATGATAGCATCATTCTGTTCTGGTCTCAAACTCAATAACCACTTTGGCTGTAATACCTGCATTCAGCTCTGTTAATGTAGCGGTAGAAACGTAACTTGCAGACAACTGACAACGAGGATTAGAATTGAGTATACAAGCAAGTTTGGAAATCGCACATATTAATAATTGCTCAAACCACATACCGACACGCACCTATTTCTAAAATATCATCATTCTATATTACAACCTTTCATATACAAAATAATCTATGTTTTTACTCACCCAGATAAGCACATTGAAGAGGATCAGGATGCCACGTGCAAAAGATGCTCCATTCCCCATGATGTTGAGCTGCAGACATACATTATTGAGAAATGAATAACACCAATACAATACAATATTAGAATTTTTTAGATACCAATAGAAACCATTGGGGCTCACATTTTGGCGAGACTTTCGCTCTTTTCACAAGAGCTTCTTCAGGCCGAATGACAGTCCTTAGTTGGTCATGTGACCGCCATGGCTGTGGCAGTCACATGACAGCAGTGGCAGAAAAACGGGGGCAGGTCGTAGCCGGTGTCTCGGTTCATCTCAGGGCGCCGTACACGGATTTCCACGGCTTCCCTGATCTTTCTACGGATTTCTAAGTCCTCACGCGCCACAATTTTGAAGTCTCTGGGGCTGATGGTATGGCCCGTGTCTCTAATATGGTCACCTACAGCGGTGGGCACTCTCTTGGGGTTAAGGTGCTCTTTTATACGTGTACTCAACGTTCTTCCGGTCTCACCAACATAAGTGTACCGGCACTGTGGACACCGTACTTCGTATATAATCCCACATTTAGAGTCATCCGGAGACTTGTCCTTTGGAGTGGGCAACATGGATTTAATGGTGTTGAAAGGTTTGTGGTATGTGTTTACACCATGTTCACGGAACACACGGGTCAGTTTTTCTGACAGTCCTCTCACATAGGGGATGCAGACTGGGTTTTTTGTACTCACTCCACTGTTTGCGTCATTAGACGACTCTTTGACTTTTGACCTTGGTAATTTAAACACCCATGGTTTGTATCCATTGTCTTTCAACACAGCTTTGACGTGCTTACACTCCTTGGCCTGATCTTCAGGTGTGGTGACCAAATTGTGGGCGCGATTTAACAGAGTCCGGACCACTGATCTTTTATGTTCCAAATGGTGGTTTGATTGGAAATTCAGGTCATTCGGCCTGAAGAAGCTCTTGTGAAAAGAGCGAAAGTCTCGCCAAAATGTGAGCCCCAATGGTTTCTATTGGTATCTAAAAAATTCTAATATATATTATGAATGAAGAAACCCAAGATGAGAGAAGTGTTCATTCTTTGACCAATATAATAGTTCTAGAACATATACAGATCTGATGTTGCCAACTGTGCGTATGCCTATCAGAACTTTTATAAGATTACATGACAATAACTGGTCTAATATAGATCTTTCATTAGTCAAAGGCAGAGTGTGCTGAAGTTCATTACAACCAATTAGAGAATGTATGACTACTATCATAGCCACTGATTGCGAGGTATAGATATGCAACATTTATATTATGATTTAACAATGCTGAAGAAAGACAAGAAAATTTTCAACTCCTATTTTCAGTTGCAACATGATAAGACAAAAGCGTTAATGCTATTTGTTAAGAGTAAACAATGAACAGTAATAGAAGGCTCCTTTTATGTCCATTTAGATGGGATGGTAGAAAGCCATTATGAAGTAAGAGAAAGCAATAAAAATAAGCCATTCTATCATTACGTGCAAAAATCTCCGCCAATAACCCACGCTGATTGGTGCAGCGTGCTCAATTTTGCGATGCAAAACACGCTCCAGAGCGCGCGGACGGCGCTAGTCTAAACTCCTCACATTATCAATACAGCCGCTGACGTCGCAAGGCGTGTTCCGTGTAGCGGAGAGCAGAAGTTTAGACTTACGCTGTAGTAGTGGTCTCCGCGCGCTCAAAACAAACGAAATTGACTTGCAATGAGAATGTTATAATATGATTTATTTTAAAATAAAATGGATTTTAGTCATGATAGAATGGTGATTGACCACTCGATTGTTGTTGTGTCAATCGTGAAATTGAGCATGCTCACTTCGTTCGGGTAAATCAGACGTCAGCATGCTCAATTTCACGATTGACACTCCAATCTCGTGGTCAATTCCAACAATACACTGGTGGGGGGGGGGGGTCAATACAAAGCGTTCTGTCTTAGTTTGTACAAGAATATGGTATGGAAGGACAAGTAGGTATATCCAATGTCCAAGATATGCTTATCGGAAAAGTTTTCAAATTTTGTCTTTTGCTATGAAATATTATTACAGAAAAGTTCATATTTGGAGCTATACCTTTAAAATAGCATTGCCCCTGAGGGTAACCCGGAAGTTCTCTGATAGTTTTTTTCTCTTCAGATTATTTGTCTATGATGTCTAGGCATTCAGTTCCATATGGGTGTGGACTTCATACCCTTGAGCGTTTTGAGAAATTCAAGATGGCCGCCAAATAAGGTCTATTTGGCTATGGGCCCAAAATGTATGTTCTGGGCAAGATAGAAACCCAAATTTGGTGTCTAAGATAGGGTTTTGGGGGGTAAGAAATCCATCTAGATCATTGCCAACAATGTTGAATAAACAGAAAGTGCAAAACATCAAAATGGCTGCCAAAAAGGGTTGATTTGGCTATTGGATCAAAATCCTGAGTTATAGTGGTGATAAACATAGATTTGGTGACAAGAAGAGGGTTTTTGAGGAAGAGGAATCCATCTATGCTACTCAGCTATATAGAATAAGCAGGGAGTGAGAAAAATCCAAGATGGCTGCCAAAATAGGGTCCCTTTGGGTAGTAGGGCAAAAACCTAAGTTATAGTGATGTTAGAAACACAAATTTGGTCATAGAGAAAGCAAAAGACCTACTACTACATGACAAATTTGGTGTCTAGAATTATGTTTATGAGGATAAGGAACCCATCTAGGGTAATTTCAACTATCTACAACAAATAGGAATGGCAAAGATTCAAGAAAACAACATTTTGACAAACTTTTATGCTACATTTGTAGTAACCGTATAAAAAAGAATACATGTAATTTAACCCAAACATAATCACATATTGTCATATTAACAGTATGATATTTCAGCAACTAAATGTCACACACTATACTACGTACTGTCAGTTAAAACATTCATAATGCTCCACAATACTCATCAGTCACTGAATATGCCAATAACACCAATATGCACATTTCACACTTTACTCTATTTCTGAATCACTGACATTATCGTCTACTTCACTGTTATTCCAACAAGTGTGCTCGTCTTTGTTACATTCACAAAATATGGAGCATGGCATTCCTGTGTTTCTGCACCCGCATTTCCTTGTACTGCATGCCATATCTGCTTTGCAAACACACTTAATCATTTTCAGCAGCTCCTTAGGCACAAAATCAACTCCATGGGGTACAGTAACAGGATTTAGCTGTTTGCTGTCATCTTCCTTCCAGCCATATTGCCTGGCATCGTTTCCAGTGAGTTTGGGATTTGTTGCATTCTTCCAGAGACTAACCTGAAAATGGGCCCTTGCTACATTTGGCTTGAAAGCTTCATCTGTTGGAGGTAGGGTTTGAAGTTTGGGAGCAGTTGCAGTACATGGCCATTCCTCATGTAGGTTGTTTCTATGGCCATATCGGACCAGATTCCATTGGCAATTCCAGACTTGTGATGCATTGTGTGTTCACCTCTCATGAATGGTTCCCGCACCTTTTCCGACATAGCCTCCACGGTCCTTAAGTAGAACAATCCATAGCGAGCATAGTTCTGATGCCCAGCAGTGAACATGATTGGGAGCATTTCTTTGACTGCCTGAAGATGCAGTGGCCAGTCTGACTCTCTTTCTGCACGGATAAACTTCATCATCATGAGAACTGGTCTTACCATACAATCGATCCATACCTTTGCAGTTCTGCTCCTTGTAGCTAATGCATCCAAATATTCATGGAATGATGCTACAGAGCTGAAGTCATTTTCCATGAGGTATTGGCCTCAAGAGTTCCTCCGCTAGCATACGTAATGCTCTTACATTTTCTGGATACTTTTTACCGGTCAGCATCTTCTTAAAACCTCCAAACGGCCCCGCTAGTACATCTGAAAGCCCTGTATTCTCCATCAGTGTCCCAACACTTCCCACATAGCTCATGAGGAAATGCATACCTCCAAGTCGGAGGTATACATCTTTGTATGCTGAACTGTCATTCCACTGCAGATGTACCGCTACTCTGTATAGCTGCTGATCTACAGTATAGATTGCAAATGTCTGTCCTGTGGTTGCTGTTAACTTCTGTGCACGTTTCATACTTAGGCTTATTGTTTTAGGATCAGATGGAGGTAAGTCAATTAGCGGCTGCTAGTGAGTGTGTAGACAATTTGCCATTTGGTGATGATATATCGGCATGAAAGTTATCACAGATAACTTGTACAAGGCCATGGTCTGCTGAAGCCATCAATTGTTGGCTAATATCACTAGAGGCAGCCTTCACTGCAGATTTCTTGAAGCGACGCAGCTCATCATAGGCTGAGGTCACACCATAGTCATACAGGTATTTAACTAGTGTTTTAGATTTTGCCAAGATTGCTAGATCGAGCTGCAGATTTGTTGACATGTTCCTCAGTGTGCTTGTCACCATGTTTCCTATGAGAATTGATGGCAATGCCATGTCTAAGTTGGGTGAAATACTCTTCAGAAGTTCTAGGAGAGTTGGTGGTGCAGATTCTGCAGCAGTGTTTCTGTCTATGTGTAGTGTATACGTTGATTTGTCCAAAATAATTGCATTGCACTCTGAAACAATCTGCTTTGATAGTTTGCGTATGCATTCCTCTAGCTCTGTCTCGTTGCTTTCCTCCTTTACAAACTTCAAGGCTGACCCTGCTACATGCTTAAATGCCAGTAGGCTTGCAAAACCAGGACTACTCAGAACAACTATTTCATCCTGGAAAATGCCTTTCACTTTCTGGATAAGCCATTTTTTACTCTGAAAACCTGTGCCTCCATTCTCAGTATAAATCTTAAATAGTTCAACAGAGTTCCATATATTGTTCTTGTCCCTCTGCATTTCATTGCACACAATGACGAAGGCATCATCATTGTCTTTCACTTCTATCTGTGTGTTGCGATTGGTAAGGAACTTTGACAGGCAGTCTGTATGATACCGGGCATCAGCAGCATACAGATCATTCAGGGCACCTTCTATTCTTGTCTTCACTTCTTCTCCCCATTTGTCCCTCCAAGTTTCACACTTGTTTGTACGCTATTGTCATCACTGCGAGGAAAGCATTACCATGTATATCACGTTTACTCTACAATACCATACTCTGGTGGCCATCTTGGATTTTGTTGCACCTTCTGCTTATTCAATAGGGCTGCAAAAAGCTTGGTTGGATTTCCCATCCACAAAAACCTTATTCTAGACACCAAATTTATGTTTCTATCACCACTATAACTCAGGATTTTTGGCCCGATAGCCAAATAAACCATATTTTGGCGGCTATTTTGAATTTTTTTGCACTTCCTGTTTATTCAACATTGTTGGCAATGATCTAGATGGATTTGTTACACCCCAAAACCCTATCGTAGACACCAAATTTGGGTTTCTATCATGCCTAAAACATACATTTTGGGCCCCATAGCCAAATAGACGTTATTTTGGCGGCCATCTTGAATTTCTCAAAACGCTCAAAGGTGAGAGGTCCACACCCATATGGAACTGAAGGCCTAGACCCCATAGACAAATAATCTGGAGAGAAAAAAACTATATCAGAGAACTTCCGGGTTAGGCCAAAATCAGGACTTTGGCTCCCAGACTATGATAGAAACATGATTTTGGTATGCAGACGTAGGTTTTTGTGGTCATAGAATCCAAATATCCTAATGGAAACAAAATTGACCAACTATACATAGACAAAGTTCTAGATGGCCGCCACAGGTGTTTTGGTATCTAGATGTAGGTTTGTTGAGTCATAATCAAAATTACTCATAAAAATATAACTCACTAATTTGATGTAAGCAAATTCAAGATGGCCGCCACTACCAGGGTAGGATGATCGAGTTTCAGTAACTTTTAACTAATTGAGAGATCAATGATTTTGTTATCAAACGTGCAGGTTTATTGGGATATAAAATTCAGTCTCAAGATATTCTAAGCATTACTCTTATAAAATCAGGAGTATATATCTGATTCTGATACTAGATATATCAATTTCATCGATCTATATTCTCTTTCCACAAGACAGTCTAAGACTTTATCCACTTTTAAAATCCATCATTTAAAATCTAAACTTTATGGTACATGTGCTATCAAATTATTTTTTATTGTATTGGATATCAGGTCCAGTATATTCAAAGCTTTCATAAACACACATAGACCTCATTAGGCATCATAGCTCATATCATTCCTACCCGTTAAGATATGATGATAATGCTATATAGACCTCATTGATTACAAAACATAATCATCACCATTATGGGATACTGACCTAAATGTAAATAATTCAAGATAAATATTACAATTCAAATGTAATGGCACACTATCTCAAGGAATATTATCTCATCCAAACACTGCACTATAAGCCACATAAATACAGGTTTCCAATTGAATAGACGAGGCCCTGCAGCTCCTCCTTAAAGTTGAGACTGATTGTAACGAGGTCAAGCTCGTTTTGAATGGTCTCAATGAACAAGTAACTATTATATGACAACAATGGACTTCAGACCAGTAATGGTACTGTACTGGAGCACAAGGATGACTTCAAACACTTTGGCACATGGATGGATGAATCTCAAAAAGTACATCTGTGTCAAAATAATACTTGCTTAGAAAATCCTCAACAGCATTAACAAACTCTGGCAATCCAACTTAGGCTCTGGTTTCAAGAAGCAACTTCTCGTTGCTACTTGGGAAGACAGTCCTACTTTATTACTGAGAAATTTACCCTCAAACAAAAATAGTGGAAAGCTCTCGCAATGCTACAGACATCTCTCTACACATATGATGCAAACGATCCTAAACATAAACTGGAGCTCCCATTCTGCAAATGAACAACTCTGTGGTGAATTCCCAACAGTCACTGATGAGATTGCTAATAGAATACTCAAGTTAGAAGGATACTGCTACTCCCATACTTTGGTTGAGCTTCTGGAGAGGTATGAGTTTGGAAACAACATATGGGACTTGGAGAAGTGGGAGGCCTTTGGAGAAGTGAGAAGCCTGGTGGAACATTGTGGGTTTCCTGAAACATGATGCAGGAGCTACTAGTGCTATCAAAATAGCCACACTATTGCAGGACAGGGAGATTTGAAGACTTCATGTTCTGTATTTGAGGTTTCTAGCCCAACCACAATAAAGCACTGTATAAAGGTAATCTGAAACTTTGCTTAATCACATTGGCCAGTTAATAAGTATATATGAATGTCAGGACTGACTCGAGATATAACATATCTTTGACCTGGGCTAGTATGCAAAACCAATGAGTGGAACTAATACACATTCTCTTTTGGGTAAAGATCAGTATAGCAGGCGTCTGTAATGGATTTGATGACTACCAATCACAATGATGCATTATTATAGACAATCATTTTTCATTCTGGTCACCTTGGATTTTGCTCATAAGTGAATATTGAATGGTCGATCAGATGTTTTACGTTATTTTATATAGTGCAAACCAAATTACATAACAACTAAACAACCAAATCATGATTCTATCACTAACAGTGCGCATGCTAATTACAATCATTCAACCATTGCAGTGGCAGCCATCTTGAATTTGTCTGATATCCAAATGAGGAATCTTTTTTTTAGTATAGTTCGATTATTTTAGCCTATAAATCTATATCAAGACACCAAACTCATGATTCTATCACATAATACTTGAAATGTTATAAACAATCTCATATTTCGAGAACTCCTGTGGTGGCCATCTTGGATTTCGCTTACACCCAAATGTTGAATCTTGTTTTCACGAATATATGTGGATTCTATGACTTCATAAACTTACACCTGTAAACCAAAGTAATGATAATTATTATTGACTATTTTATGGACAATCATAGATTTTGAACACCCATGTGTCTGCCATCTTGGTTTTTGCATGTATGGAGATGATAAATCTTGTTCCAATGGGCATATTTGGATTCAATGACCAAGAAAACCTACTAGTACCACTAGACACCCAAATCATAACTCTATCACAAATATCTTGGATTTCTCAAAACGCTGGGGGGTCATCGTCGGTTTTCACGGATTGATCACTCACACTGCCTTAAAGTCCTTGTTCATACCAACTATATACTGCGGATATAGTCGTGAGATATGACGATGTGGGGGGTATCAGATCATAATAATGTGTTGCATATTCAACAATCTTGTGATATTTAATAGAACAAATTTCAATGGCATTTGACATGTTTGTTAATATTGACTTCTTGCTTTCAACTGGAAGTGGTGTTTGTTCGATTTACTAACCAGGCCTACCAAACCGTCTGCTAAGCTTACTCGGATGTTTTCGTTACTTCTTAATGCAATTATTATTTTTCCAATTGCCACACATGTATCAAATCCTCAGATCAAAACAACCTAGTGTTTGCATTTAACGTAACTTCGTTTCCATAGCACCAATAGATATAAGTCAAAATGCACAAAAAAGGAACAGGAAACCCATTCCATGGAGGTTTTCACGTAGAGTAATTATTCATGTATTAATTATGCAATAATATGCCTAACCTCTGTCATTAAAGACTGGTATAAACGTTTATATGCATCACCTATACAAGACTCTAGATTATAGAGATTAACAGTGATGCATGTTCGCGATACACATAGGTGATTTTCAATCGCATGACATCATTTTAAAACTGGTAATTGTAATATGTGCAATGTTACCCATGCACAGCCCCAAACTAATACATTATTCATTATCCATGTGCTATATTCATAGAATGTGTTTGGTAGGCCTGTAACTTCCAGAAAATTGTAAAAGTTCTAACGGTTTTTAATGAAAACCACCCCGACCAATGATTACGCGAAATCATAATAAGGAACAGTTTACTCGTACTGCATGCATGCACGCAAAAAATGACTGATATTGGGGACGTTGTAGCTTACATAGCTGATATCATAGTTTCACCACTAAACTTTGAATAACTATTTAGTGACTGCATGTATGCTGATTATTTAGATCATTCTAGACATCAATTTCTGTCATCGATACACAAACACATGTCATGACTGTGCCCTACACATGTCTCAAACTTTTGGATCCCGCGTACAAACAGCAAATTGGGAAGTGAACATATTAAAGGCAGCTTAAGACCTATTTAGATACTGTTTATCAAACGCAGAGCTCTGAATGTATGCATGCTTCCTGCTACTTTTATTTTGGGACTTTGCACTCAAACTATCCATTATCACTAGACGGGGCTGACTAGATCTACGTAAATTATAAAGCCAATCAAATTTAAAGTACTTTACCATATACATATGCTCCTCAATATATCATACAGATACGTAGAAAAATATCACAAACATTGTCGCGCGCATAATAAAAGTAAAACTTACATTAGCTCTATCCGTACAAGTTTGACTCAAGACAAGCAATCTATATGGGAAGTTATAAATACTGTGTAGCCGACAGTTCATGTGATCTACACCATGGCGGAGTCATATGACGTGATTAGTCACACGCGCATGCACATTGTTGACCCGCTACACCTCTCTCCCTAAGACATAAATAGCACAGCAAACGTATATTTAGACATATTGTCCAGGTAAACCGGGCCGTAATGTAAACGCATCGTAAACGTCAAGCTTTCGACATCAATTAGTGGCATACATTAGTGAATTAATTTATCACCAATGCCGTATACATGGATTACCATTTTGCATATCATTTGAAATAGTTCAGATCATTGCTTGTTATGTAATTTTCATCTGAAAGAGTACATGCTTTGGTTTCTTTGGCTTGCAGGTGCTTTTTTGGTTCCGATTTCCTCACTTACTGGCGCGTTTGTTTGTTTGTTTGTTTGTTTGTTTTTCAAATATTGATTCATTCATAGTAATCTGTATCTTGATGTTTAGAATTTGTGGAAAGTTAAAAACAAACAAAACCATCATTTTGAAATACAGTGAAACCTACCTTATGTGGACACTATTTAAAATAAAGATTACTCACATAAGCAATATTATATGTACATGGTTAATGCTCATAGTGGGAGGGGGGCCTTAATAGAGAGGTGGTCTTAATTGGAACTTGAACTGTAATGCTCCTTTTCATTGTGACACCATTTAATTGAGACACAATATGTTACATTTGATTTCAACTCTAAATGCACACAATCCACACAAATTTGAATTACAATACCACTCAATCTGTGATATCCCATATTATAAATACAGTATAACCTCTAATTAATACCACCTCTCTATTAAACCACCTTTATGATAAGACCACTTTCCACGGTCCCAAACCTTCATAAAGCTACCAAAATAAACCTATATATAGAGACCACTTCTCTATGGAGACCTCCTATCACTGGGTCCAAAGATAGCCCTAATACAGACGTTCTGCTGTATACAGATTTTCTATAATCAGTCGAATTCACAGTACTAATGTAAATGATACACAGGGGGAACTTCGGGACTGCAAAAAGTGGTCTTAATATAGACGTGGTCCTATTTTAGTGCCGACCAGGCCTAGCTGCTTTTTGTCGATCCTCCATTGGACCCAGGGCCAGCATTGCCGTGACATTTATATGTGCTTCTGTGGCCGAGTGGATAGAGAATTGGATTTGAGACCGGATGGCTCGATTCTCAGGCGGATCTGGTGGTGGGTGTTGAGCAAACTCATCCATAAACAGTTGCACATAGTTTCGTGGCACCTATACATTAAATGTGTACAGGTACATCTGCGCTACGCTTGCAATGAGCTGTATGTAGCCTTTCTAAAGGCTATGATATTTGATATTTAGTTATTCATATTTAGTTTCCTTTGTGTCAAACCACGCATACAGAAAACAATTCCCTTTCACTGTACATGCATGTGCACCTCTTAGACTGACTCTAATAGACTGCACTTTAAATATCATAGCCTTTTCTGAAGCCCGGCTTCTGCTGTGGTAAACAAAAAACATGCTGTCAGAGTCCTAGCATCAATGCTAGCCGGCTTTTTAAGGAATACAGACTTTATCAGCTTTGGATACATTACAAAACCATGTGCTTCATAGATCATTCCAGAACATGTATGATCTTCATAGTTTACAACAAGTTAATACATGTACGTATACTAATGTATATAATTTCTAAATGACCTAATAGACATGCCCTACTAATTAAGTTGCTAAATATACAGTGTAGTATGCAAAATAAGAAAAATTAATCTTTTTCAATTTCATTGATATCCACATTTACAATGTGTATTCTCCCCAGGGGGTTTAGAAAGATATAGTATGACAAAGATGCCAATGACCTGGTGGGAATTTAAAGTCACTAGAACACACTAACAGTGACTAATTATCTCAAGAGTACATTGTGCGGGATCCCTTGAGCTGGCCACAGAATATTAAGTGCAGACGTTGGAAGACAAAAGAAGAATACTTTAGAGAGAAGGAAAGTTTCAGGTGGAGTAATGCTTGGAATTATCATCAGAATGAGAGTGAAAATAGAAATAGTGTAAACAAAGTTCCTGAACGTGTGCCAACCCACCGTAGCAGTGACACTCAGCTGGGGTGCATGCGGCCTCCTGGCCAGGCACACCCCCAGCTGCGCTGCAAACGTTCCTCAGCTAGACTATTCCTCGTTGTGTTTCTTCGACTACCATGCACCAACCTGCCGGGACCACCGGTCGGTCCTTGGGCTATTGATGGGTACCGCCCGGGTTTCACGAGAGGCCTCCACGCGGGGAGGACTTCGCACCGGTGCTGACACGCCGAGCTCAGGGCGTCCCCGTCGCTCAACCACGGTAGACCGAGTCCACGACGTGAGGGAGGAAGGCCACCGGCCAAGCCTCGGTAAGACTGTAGAAAAGGGCCTACTCCACGGGAGTAGGTTGCCAACCCTACGTGCTGCTGTACCAGCGTCTAAGAGAGAACTGCCGCTAATCGGCTCAACACAGTACAAGAGAGTACTGGTCCCTAATCCTAACAGTGGCCATAGTAAAGAGAACAACAAAGCCCTATCAAGGCGTGTGTAACTGGGATATTAACCTAGTCCAGTGCAACTTATATTACAGGGGGTTGTTTATACTCTGCGGTCATGTTACAATGAACCCGCGCACTGGAGACCCTAACAACATTTGTTACACACTCCCCCAGATTCCATGTGGATGGAACACTCCGCTTTTTAGAGAGTGAGACACTCGCATGGAAACTCCCCCAACCCATATCCGAGTATCCTAAGCGCAGGTGGCTTCCGGTCATCAGCGGGTTCCTACTTCATGGAGTGCGCGCGACCACGCGCCCGGACATCAGCGACAGGCCGGTGCGACTGCTATGCAGGTAAGTCTGCCAGTAGACGCCCCACCCTTCCTGTCCTGAGAGGTCCGCCAAAGAAGTCGTCTCCCTGGAAGTTGCGCCTCGCCGGGTAAGCCTGGAAACATACAAACAAAACATGCAAACACCCCGCCGCCCTCCCCCAAAGTCCAACTACATTCACACCAGTGACGTGCGACGGCTCACTTCTGTCATGTCGCTCCGCGCGACGGCCGCTCGCTTCAACACGTTGTCACATTCACACAGTGCGACCTGGTCGCACAGCGCACCCTCGCGCTTTGGACTCAATTTGCCACAGGGGACGACGGGGCACACACTCACTCTCCACATTCAGCCTGCGCCAACTCTCTTTCACACACAAGGGGAAACGGAGGGGAATCTGGGGAACATAATCGCGATCTCTGTACACATTCACTGTACAGAGGCGACCGTGCGAGATTTTTGGCAGCGATGACTAGGCGCATCAGACTAAGTGGGAGGGCGACAAAGGCTGGGAAGTGGAGAACAACGCGCGATTTTGTGAGAGTAATGCGAGCCTGAAGGTGTGGCGTCGCTTTAACAGTTTGCCTGTAGATTTTGTCATAATTAGGTACAAGTCAAAACCAAGATGATAAATTAGTCTGGATATATTTTTATAGATCCACTGACAATTTGTAATTAGTTGAACCTTTTACCACAATACATGTACTAGTACATGATTAAGCCGATGATTCACCAACCTAGACCTTACATATTTGTCTTTGAGATTGTGTTATTGCTGATAGTGCTAAATAATTTTAGTTAATGTCATTATTAATTATCAAATAATTATTCACATGTAGTCTAGTCTAGCCCTATAAAATAGTTGCTCATTATTAAGCTACTTATGAAATGTAAATATAAAGCATAACTGCCCTGAGCCTAAGAAGATTAGAAGTCTAGTCTAGAATATTGTGAACATCGCATTAAACTGGCCATGCTTCTCTTTCATAAAGGTTCTGTGACCTACCAGCTATTTTAACTGAGTATTATAATATCTACTACTACTATTAATTAGATATTTTGACTCACGAGCCCCCAGATGGACACACCATCAGCAATTACATAGGTAGGTTGGTCTCGTTTCATTGTCCAGGAATAAGTGTTTTTTCACTGACAGTTTTAACTATGATTAAGATCTTATTTTTAAATAGTCTAGTTTAGTATATTTATTTTATTTCTAAAACTACTTGTTAGAATTTGATTACCATTCTTTACATAAGACTAGGATGTTATAAAAGCTATTTAACTTTGTAGTGAATACTAGATGACAAGGAAGAGATTTATAGTAACTTTATTTATGTATCAAGTTAAGAAAATTTATATTAATTTCAATCACATGGAAAATATGTAATTAAGGATACATGTTAATTCATTGAGTCAATTGTACTACAAATTTTATAATAATGCAACTAGTATCAAAATTATCTAACAGGGATATCACTGTGGACGCTGATATCAACTATTTGTTTTGTATTAAAAATTAAATGTTAGTTATCTTACTTTTCAACATTTTTCAGTGCATTTTTGAGTACAACTCAGCACTTCCTGAACTGCTGACGGACGATTTACGTACAAACTCGATGAGTATAATACGAAAGCGTTCAAAATGATGACGTCAAATATTAGCAAGAGGTCCCGCTACAAGCCGTTGTAAGAGAAGCGCTATTATAATTTGTTTATTTTGCGGAAATTTTATTTTTGATCTGGATATTATTTATTAAGTTATACTTATTATATTACAAAAACAATATTGTCACACTTTAGCATTCGCATTGCACCATAAATACAATCTTTCGCGCGCATATTTTAGTACAAAAAATAATGCGCCTTGAGACTAGACTTCACTTCCAAGAACTGCCTCGACGTACGGGTTCTGCTATAAAGGTAAACACAGAAGACGCCATTTTGTAATACTGGAATTTCATCGCTTCGAGCCTAATAAAAACAGAAGAGCATGTTCGTGTATATATCTGGAACTGTACATACTATGTAACCACTTAGGTTGTGATGTGTGAATAATTATTTCCTAAAATGAAGTATGTCCAATGAAAGGGAAGGTCGGTATTGCAAAATTTGTTGTAACGAAAAATATGTGAACGGCCAGTACTTCTATTCTAGTAAAGTTAAGCCCAAAAAAATTTTAAAAAAGAGTCATATGACGTGGGTGTCACACGCGCATGCACATTGTTGACCCGCTACACCTCTACTCTAAGACATAAATAGCACAGCAAACGTATATTTAGACATATTTGTCCAGAGAAACCGGGCCCGTAATGTAAACGCATCGTAAGCGTCAGCTTTCGACATCAGTGGTAATACATTAGTGAATTAATTTATCGCAATGCCGTATGCATGGATTACCATTTTGCATATCATTTAAATAGTTCGAATCATTGCTTGTTATGTAATTTTCATCTGGTACATACTTTGGTTTCTTTGGCTTGCAGGTGCTTTTTTGGTTCCGATTTCTCTTACTGGCGCGTTTGTTTGTTTGTTTGTTTGTTTTTCAAATATTGATTCGTTCATAGTAATCATCATGATATTTAGAATTTGTGGAAAGTTAAAAACAGAAACAAAAGGCCATCATTTTTGAAATACAATTGAAGCCTACCTTGTGGACACTATTTAAAATAAAAGATTACTTTCACATAAACGTATTATATGTACATGGTTAATGCTCACTTAGTGGGAGGGGGGCCTTAATAGAGAGGTGGTCTTAATTGGAGCTTTGAACTGTAATGCTCCTTTTCATTGACACCATTTAATTTGAGACACAATATGTTACATTTGATTTAACTCTAAATGCACACACAATCACACAAATTTGAATTACAATACCCTCAATCTGTGATATCCCATATTATATTACAATTAGCCTCTAATTAATACCACCTCTATTAAACACCTTTTATGATAGAGACCACTCGGTCCCAAACCTTCCTTAAAAGCTATAAAAATAAACCTATATGTAGAGACCACTTCTCTACTTGGAGACCTCCCTATACTGGTCAAAGATAGCCCTAATACAGACGTTCTGCTGTATACAGATTTTCTATAATCAGTCAATTCACAGTACTAATGTAAAATGATACACAGGGGGAACTTCAGGACTGCAAAAGTGGTCTTAATATAGACATTAGATTCTGTTTTAGTGCCGACCAGCCTAGCTGCTTTGTCGATCCTCCATTGGACCCAGGGCCAGCATTGCCGTGACATTTATATGTGCTTCTGTGGCCGAGTGGATAGAGAAATTGGATTTGAGACCGGATGGCTCGATTCTCAGTCGGATCTGGTGGTGGGTGTTGAGCAAACTCATCCATAAACAGTTGCACATGGTTTCGTCAGCTTTTCTCACATTAAATGTGTACAGGTACATCTGCTACGCTTGCAATAGGCTGTATGTAGCCTTTCTAAAGGCTGATATTTGATATTTAGTTATTCATATTTAGTTTCCTTTGTGTCAAACCACGCATACGAAAACAATTCCCTTTCACTGTACATGCATGTGCACCTCTTAGACTGACTCTAATAGACTGCACTTTAAATATCACCTTTTTCTGAAGCCCGGCTGCTGAGCAATACGTAACTAGATGACTCTCCAGTTTCAAATAAGCTAAACGGTGACAGTGTATGGCAAGAAGGTCTCTCTCCACACCTGTAAGAACACAGATAAAAAAGCAACATATAGAACATGAAGGAATGTCTGCCCAATTTTACTCTAAAACCCCACAAGTCATGCCAAACCTTTGGATAAACATCTTTTGTACTTTTCTGATCACACAAATGCACACATTTAGCCTTTTGAGTTTTCAAAGTGCAAGAAAAGTGTTCTACATTGCGCGTGCTCACTGTACTCAGAAATTAAAAAATGTCATTGCTCATATAAAGCTCAGAACATGTGTACATTTGACTCACAGAAGATGCATAAAAAACATTTGTTTTTGTGCAAGTTTTGGACATAGCACATGACATTTTATATGATGTATGACTGATCCTTAAATTCACTACAGGGCCTGTAGTACAGGCAGATGCTGTGCATGATTATCACACATTTTTGGAACATTGTTTCAAAGCCAAACAGAAATAAGAACAATGTATAAAATAAGCATGATCAATATAATCATAAATTTGAAATTTTGCATTTATTTTGTCTTATCATAATATCTATTCCTCACTATATTACTGATATGTTCAAGAATATATTATATATGTGATACTCTGGTAAACTAGATCATGGAAACACTATCAATGTATATATTATGATTTTCGATTGATCATGCATCACAGTGATAGAAACTATATATATATTGCATTTATTGTGAACTCCCTTACCCAATTTTTACTGAAATTCTTTACATCATTAGGTTATCAAGATTAGGAAAATTTCAATATTCAATCAGTTTTGGCGAACAGGTGTCATCTATGACCATATAGATATAACGTCAGAAACGCCACTTTGAAGGACAACCGCTAGAAAAACACGAATCTTGTTGATGCGATTTAATCATGGTCGTCGTCGATGGGCATGGTAATATGAGTAGTTAGGTTTTTACTTTTGATAATAAGGACATCACACTGGCGTGCAATAGATGGAAGTAGACACAAATAGATATCATTGTTTATGAGATCTTTTGGGAATGAGACATGGTAGAAATCTTGACATTTATTCAATTGGTATAAATTACATGATCCGTGATGACTCAGTTTCTATGATACACATATTTTAAATTTGATAAAAAATGATTCAATGTGATTTTTCATTCGTTATTTTAAAATGCTCCAAAATGACCCAGGTTAAAGTATCATCTGTAATTTTTCGGCAATTAGAGCGACCATTCAGGTGAATTTATAACAATATTTCACACATAGGAAAAAAGAAAAAAGTGAGAGTAAAACCCCCGGACAAAATTCACTCTGCGGGTGTATGACATCACATAAATCATGGCAATCAGGTCTAAGCTTTTCCCATTGTCCTCCTAAGCAGAAACTCAAGACCCATAACATCATAATGTACATACCCTGCTGGGTGTGGAAAGACCAGGATTTTGACCAGGGATGGACTGGATGTGGCACTAACAAGACAGAAGTAGAAGTTGCACCCCGACACATATTAGTGATGTCACTCTGCTCATGCTGAAAGGTGAAAGTGATTCATTAGGTACCATCGGATCAATAGATAATTACAAAATACAGATAGATGTAGGTGTTTCTGGAGATACAAACTTGGTGACCATCATCCTCCACCGCTACTGTATCCCACTGACCTCTGCACCATTCAAAAAATCCAAATATTAACAATTATATATCTATTTTAATAAACCGTGGATCTTCACTAGTTTTTAATTAAAGGCGGCAATATTGGCGCACCTAATGGGTAGCTGAATCGTTCCACGCAGGCGACCAGTAAAAGGAGCTTTCATGATACACATATACAAACTTTTACTTATCGTGGGCGATGAATATGGGTTTTAGAGGAAGAAAGAATTAGGGATGAGAAAAGTGTGATAAGTTAGAAAGGTATTTCACTCAGTTATGTTTAGAAGTATGTGGAAAAATATCCACTGATTTATATGGACTCTAAGCCAATCAGATTGCAGCATTTGAAATAATTTACATGACTGCATGATAATGCAGTGGTCCCACAGATTAAAGTCAAAGATTGTGTCAATGTTGTATTTTGAATCTCAGTCAAAAGCGATCATGAACTTTAAACTCATTAATAGCTCTTAATAAGAGGAGAGGTCACTTTTCCGCTCAGCCACAACTTCATTGGTTCTCATTCAAAATTTACCCTAACCATTATTTCTTGACTTTATATTGTTAGCAAAATTGGCGATATCAAGCTTTACTCAATTACAACTTTCACTCAGTGGGGACATACTACAATAAACTTATAAATACTACATTCTAATAATGAAATATGCCTGTGGTGATGTTTGATGTGTAGCATAATAAATCAAACAAAATTTGGATACATTGTAGAGTTTATCAGAAGTTTTTTGATAGTCTTCAAGAGCATACAAAAACAGTCATATAGAGATGTAATCATGGGACCTCCACCATTTCTACTGTCCATAGTAAACCCAGACTGTAGCTGTCTATGCCTATGGTCATCACTGTATAAAATAATAATTCCCTAGATTGGTAAAAGTGGAAGGCCCCACCAGTGCAGTTTGGCTTGGGTATGTGTCAAGGTGCTCAAAAGGGTTTTCAGTGAAGTCACTTCCTCCAACATCTTCGCAATCACTGCCAGCAGCAGAAGAAACAGCTTGTCGTGCTACAATTGTTCAACAGGAATCATGTCTTGGTGTGATGAAATCGACAAGGACTGAGGCCCGCCAAATGGAGCTGAAGGTCTTCTGCCTGCAAGAAGATGGATGACTCAGGATGAGGACCAACTTATTAATATACAGTATTTACCCTTAAGTTTCACTGGCAAATCATTTTCAAATTTTTCTAATTGCCCAGGGATTTTTTATTTTTTTAGGAATGTTTTTATCACTATTTAAAATATAAAAAAAAATTCTTGTGGTTTGATTTTCACGGATTTCATAACATTCAATAAGGCATGCAATTTTCAATAGTCTCTTTACTGTTTTTATTGTTGGTAAGAACAAAACAAATTGTATAGAGTATTTCAGATAATGATGTACATACCCTGTGCAGATGTAAACTGGCCAGCCATCCCTGGACTACAAGTACCAGCACTAGCAGAGCTGGTAGAAGTGGCCAACCTTCGTAGTTGTGTACTTGGTTGTTCATGCTGTAATGTCAAAGTTTGTAATTATGCAATTAAACAACACTAGGAGGTGTTTCCATAACATTATCATTGTTATAATTCAACTTTTCCATAAACCTTCCTTCAACGCTTGATTTTGCACTTACATTACTCTGGTTATGTCTCTTGGTGCGTTTGGCACCCATAGGACTCATGATTTGAGGTATCTCTTCATCATCAGGAAGATGCTGTAAGATATTGGTACACATTCTAAAATTTCAAGTCATCAACTTCAAACGAGATACAATATCTGATAAGTTTTGGATTTTCAGATATAATCCTTTTCTTGGAATGGTATTGAAGTTCTTAAAAAAAATTGAGAATTTGAAAAATAAGGTACTGGTACACCTCACAGAAAAAGACATCTATAATTCTCAGACAACACGCAGGGTCACATTTCATAGAAAATATTGAGGACTCAAGTCATCTGGTATCAATTAATTTATATACTTAATCATTGATTCTCAGTCTAGAAAAATCCAAGCTCTTGGATTTTTCCACATCAATATGAAGGATTCTTTTATATATATCAAAGCAAGAGTAAACTTTAGGGGGCAGTCTGTCAACAGCAGCTGGCGGCCCGCCCGCCAGTCTATGACAGAATAGGAAGCTTTTAGGGGCCTTTTGATTCAAAGTGTGGCCGTATTGCCAGCTCTCAATGCAAAACTCTCTAGTCCAAATTGGTCTCAAATGGGCGAATTCACAATCTATAATTAAGTTGCCTATACTAGCCAGGTGTCAAACTGGAAAGCTCTAGATGCAAAACTCTGGCCGAAATCATGCAGGAAAGGATTTTCACGTTTTTGGGCCTAAAAGGGCTTAAATTGGGACTAATTTGCCATCTTCATTGTCCGACAAGTACAGGAGAAGTTTCTGGCAGCAAACAAGGCTCTGTACATGTCCTTCGTAGATCTAGAGAAAGCATTTGATCGCATTCCCAGACAAGTCATATGGTGGCCTATCGTAAACTAGGCGTGGAAGAATGGCTTGTTAAGCTAGTCCAGTCAATGTATGCCAATGTTACGCAGCCGTGTTCGTGTTGGAGATGGGTACAGTGAGGAATTTAGTGTTATTGTTGGAGTACATCAGGGTTCAGTTCTTAGCCCACTGCTGTTCATTATGGTCCTAGAAGCCCTCTCTCGTGAGTTTCGGACAGGGTCCCCTTGGGAACTGCTGTATGCTGACGACCTTGTCATTATGGCTGACTCTGTTGAAGAAATATCAGAAAAGGTACACACCTGAAAGTGAGGATGGAAGCCAAGGGACTCCCGTGTAAACATGGGTAAAACGAAGTGTCTGGTCTCTGGGTCACAGTTAGACAAAAACTACTTAAGCATGGAGAATACCCATGTGCTGTATGCCTGCAGGGGTAGCAAGAAACTCCATTTACTGTGGTAGGTGTCTGTGCTGGGTACACAAACGGTGTAGTGGAATTGAGGGTGTTCTCAAACCTGATCCTGACTACATATGTCCGAGGTAAAGGCACTGCCAGGCCAATCGATGGCAGGCCAATCAAGGAGGTCCCAGTAGGTGAACACAAGTTAGAGGTTGTGACAGAGTTTTGCTACTTAGGTGACATGTTGTCCAGCGGTGGAGGCTGTGAAGTAGCTGCAACTGTCAGATGCAAAAACCGCATGGGGCAAATTTCGTGAGCTCTTGCCAGTCCAAACAAACAGGCACATTCCTTTATCTTCAAGAGGTAGAGTGTATTCCAATCATTGGTATGAAAGACAAACACCATTTTACATTTGAACAGAGTGGCTCCAAAAAATTCAAAGTGGCTCCAAAAAAATCATCCATTTTTGGTATTGGCTGTATGATGACATAGTGGTCAAAATAGTTGCTGTTTTTGTTTCCATCAGACTGAAAAACACCATCTGAAGAGAAATCCATCATTGGTATGAAAGGCAGATATCAATTTGCTTATGAACAGAGTGGCTCCAATAAAATCATCCATATTTTGGTAGTGGCTGCATGATGACATAATGGTAAAAAATATTTGCTTTTTGGTTTCCTTCAGACTGAGAAAGTCCATCTGAAGAGAAATCCATCATTGGTATGAAAGGCAGACACCATTTTACATTTGAACAGAGTGGCTCCTAAAAATTCAAAGTGGCTCCCAAAAAATCATCCATTTTGGGTAATGGCTGTATGATGACATAATGGTAAAAATAGTTGTTTTTTTTGTTTCCAACAGAGGGAGAGAGACGAACTGAAGAGCAATCCATCATTGGTATGAAAGGCAGACACCATTTGGCATTTAAACAGAGTGGCTCCAAAAAATCATCCATTTTCGGCATTTGGTGTATGATGACATAATGGTCAAAA
>CM032663.1:25412934-25465307 GCA_019095985.1 Streblospio benedicti | reverse complement strand
ACTGAATAATATTATGATCATATACAGACATTCTTTCACATGATACCATAATATCTGGGTTAAAGTGTCACTCATATATGTACTTTGCATAATATCACAGTTTACAGGTTAAAGTGTTGTCCGTATATACTTATTTATACTTTAAATAACATCACAGTGCAGTGGTTATAATGTTGCACATATATATACTTTAAATACACTCAATCTTTTTAAATAATGTCAGGTTTTAATTATACGCACTGTCAAAATAATACCCTGATTAATATACGTATTCTTGTTTAAAGAAAATGCGTATAACAGATGTCTTTATGCAGGACTGTATCGCAGTAAATACATCGCAGATTTTGTTTTTCCACACAAAGGCCATCACCACCCATACGGCCTGGATCCATAGCTGTCGGCGTTAAACACCCGCTTTGTGATGCAGGCCGAGTAGCGCTTCACCTCGTCCCGGGAGTATATTTTAAGGGTACGGAGGTGGCGCGTATCGAATGCGGGTGAACCGTCTCTATGGATCCATCTCGCAGGTTTCCCGTCACGAGGGAGTGGATGGTCTCGTAATTGACCCTCTGAGCGTTGGCGTGGTGAAGGGTGAACCCTTTCACCTTGACAACTTCGTTACCCGCGATGGTGCGGTAGGCGTAATTTTTGGCGCCCGCGGAGACGAAGCTGGATATGTAGTTGGTCTCCGGGTCTCCGGAGACCTCCGAGGTGAGGTCCCCGAGGTAATTGCCTAGGCTCAGAAGGTTCTGACCCCTACGCTCTTTGAACACAACCGAGTCTGTGTCGCAATATACCAGACCCTGCCCAGCCGCGTCCAGGGCCCGGTATAACTTTTGTCTCCCGAGTGAGGTCGTGTACACCGCCGTGTATAAATTGTTGTTCGGGGGATCCTCCTCCAGAGCCGTCTTTTTAGCGTACTCTACCATGACCGCGTCTCCCGAGAGGATGGTAAAGTACTTCAGCTCGACAGACGGATCCGCGACGCGTTCACAGAACCGGCCCGAAGGATCCCCGCCCCAGCAAATCGTATTGGGTTTTATGGCCCCGCATACCCATAAAACCCCAGAGGGAGTTGAGAAACAATTTTGCTAGGAAGCGTCGCCCGGGGTTCACGGCGATGCGGAGAGGGTCGAGTTGGACCCCCTCTCGCTGAGCGTAGGCGTCAATGTAGGCGCGTTTCTGGTCGGGGGTGACGGCCTCTCGCGGATACCCGCTACTCTCCTGCTTCAGCTTGAGGAAGGCGTTAACGTACCCCGCGAACAAACCCGCGGTCGGATTGTTTGCGTCGTGCGCAACGTCTGTCCGCGGGAAAGTTGTGCAGCTTGTAGGCCCGCTCTATCACGTACCCTTTGGATACGGCGAGTTTTAGCTCGCCGGTGTGGTACGTGCCCACCCAAGAGCGAGCGCGAGCGTCGCACACACACGGGTCCTGACTCAACAGGGCCACGGATAAGTACCCGTCCTATCGTCCGAGACGGGTATCTGTGTTGTCTGGACGGGTAAAAATATTGAGATACTTGTCCTATGGACGAGTATTCTCAGTCATCTCATATAACCATTTCAATTGCATTTACATGGAGTTTGTTGATTCGGCCGTCTAAATCTTAGTTAGGACGGGTATATTTTTCAGGATACCCGTCCTATGGACAAGTATGATTTTTCTCGTATCCGTGGCCCTGCTCAACCTCTCGCAGCAGGAGCGACAAAGGGGGAACATGAGTTTGCCAGAGCTCATGCGTAGAGGAAGCACGGGGACGTCGAGGCGGCAGGATCTTGACCTTCATCACGCCCTCGTACTCCTCCAGACGGTCCAGACATATCTGGATTTTTACTTTCTTTCTATCCGCTAATCGGACAGTCATTGAAACCGAGTCTAGAATGAAACCGAGGTACTCAATGCTTGTACTTGGGTTCAGCACTGATTTCTTATAGTTGATGGTAAGCCCCAAGTTATTAAACAGGTCCAACGCCGCCTGTGTTGCAACATTCAGTTGGTTGGCAGAACGCTCAATTAAAATGGTATCATCGATGTAACCAAGCAACGTAAAAGCCCTTCTCTCGTAGGAAAGCAAACGGTGGCTTCATAATTTTTGTGAAGGCCCGTGGTACCGTACTCAACCCCTGAGGGAAAACAGTAAACTGAAAGGTGTTCTTGTTCCAATGAAATCTAAGGTATTTCCTATGTCTTTTTGCTATAGGCACTGCATAGTAGGCGTTTTTGAAGTCAATGGAACCCATATAGCAGTGAGGTGTCATGAGCAGAATGGCATCTTTTACCGTTTCCATCTTGAAATGATGCGTGGTCACAAATTCATTAAGAGCACTTAAGTTAAAAATAACTCGTACTGAACCATCCCGTTTGGGTCGTGTGAAAAGATTGGAGTAAAACCCCTCTCCCAAGTCAGTACATGGCTCTATGATCTGACATTCAAGGTATTCAGTCAGTACCGCATCAAGACCTGACCTCTCTCTAGGAGAGAGCACTAGTGGACGAGGTTTAAAAAGTTGAAAAGGGGTGCGGAAAAATTCTATTTCATAACCCTGTATTGTGTCCAAGATCCACCTATCGGATGTCAGTTTCGCCCACTGCTCATAACACCTTGCTGTACCTCCAGCGGAAAATTGTGTCGCACTATCACTTCCTGAGTAGTAGCGTGCTACCACAGAATCTGTCTCACTCACATTTTGTGCTAATAGTTCTTTTTCTTCTTCCTGGGGCCCTGCCCTAAAGGGGTACTCTTGCGGCGTTGTTGCTTGCCATACTTGCCCCTACTTTGCACGCCCTTGAAGCGTGACCTGCAATTAGAAGGGTGTAACACATTAAATAGTAGGTCCACAGGGTGCGAAGTGTGATACTGAGTCCCTTCAGGGAGGCCAGAAACAAACACATTCATAATACATGTGTGCAATCCAACAACAACCACCACTTACCTGGGTGTAAATTTGCTCTTCTTGAAAAGCTTCTTCACCTTCAGCTTTTTGAGCACATCCGAGCAGTCAAGCAATGTTGTTGCCCCCACAGGCTGCTTGGCCTTGCACAGCATGGCAAGGGGGTTGCCGAACTCATTGATGAGGTTCTCCGTGTTGTTTGTTTGATAAATATTTTATAGGATCCGGGTATATATACATTAAAGATGTACTAACTATTGATGGCACCATTAAAGATGATACTTTTATAAATTTAACAAACAGTCATTATAGAGCTATTTATGTTAAAGAGTTGTCTCAAACCATACAAAGAAATAAGATTTTTTAACAACTCTGGTGTAAGTCATGTAGATAAGGGAAAAGATAGATTTCAAAATGAAAAATGAAAATGTAAAGATTCTTAAAAGGTTCTTATTTCAAAAAAGATAATTGATAATAAGAGTTGTAACAAATGGTCAGCACTATTTGATGATTTTATTACTAATGACCAATTTTACTTGAACAAAATGAAATGTATTTTTGATCCAAAGATAAAAGATTTTAACTGTAAGTTATATAATAACCTATTACCAACTATGTCCAATCTTTTTAGGTGGGGAAAAGCTGAATCCCCATTCTGTATATATTGTAAGGACGTAGATCACAATTCAATTGACTTACTCATCAGATGTCCTCATATAGAAAATATTTGGAATATATTTAGCCGTCTAGAAAAAAGAAATTTAACTTCCCAAGATATATTACTTGGCATAGCAAATGAAGTAGTTTTGAATAATATATTAAGTGAAATTAATTTTATCATTTATAAGAAATATATAATTGACAAAGATAAACCAAATGATATGGTTCCCATTACACAATTTGTTAAATTTGAATTGGTATATTCCAAAAAAGTATATTCTTCATCAAATAGATTATTGTATCTCCAATATAGCAATCATATTAACAACATCATATCGATTTTATAAATTGGTAATGTTTAAGATGTTTTATGTTATTTCTCCTTTCTTTTTTCTATATTTTGAAACCTATCTTTCATCAGAAGAAGTATATATGTATTTAAAGATTCCAAAGTCCCCTGACCTATTAATCAATAGATTTGTCAAATTCATGAATATTGAAAAAAATGTATATCAATGCATATTTATTGTATTTGAAAACTAAAATCAAATTTTATTAATATTTCGAACTTTTTACTATTGATTACACATTTCTTTGGATGTATATAGAAATAAAATGTAAAAAAATATTTGTGGTGTTGGAAAGCAATGATGATTAGTATTGGACATCGCCACTGTACTGTACTGGCACTTTGTCTAATTTAGACTATGTTGACTTTTCCCAAACTACAAATATTCAAATAAAAAATTAACTGGACTATACGTGTAATTATAAACAACTATGGAGCCAATTTTGAGGGGAGTTTATTTTTAGAGGCCACCCCAGCATGGTGATAAAGAAAGTCTGACAATTAAAACATCCTACACACGGCATAAACTGTAGGAAACCGGCCGTTTTTTTATTTTAATACAATTGTACATACCGTTTATTTATATCCATTATTATCATATGTATGTGTGGTATTAGTTTATAACAGAAAATCTATTTACATTAAAATAAATCCATTGTAAAAAAGAATATTGTTGTTCGGTTTAGTTTGCAACGGCATGTGTTACTGCAAGGTCAATAGTCTTTTCATCACATATTTTAATCAAAATTTATTTCGTTTTCTTTTTAATCATAAGCTATTTCGCCAAACAATTGATATATCCTTATTTAGATTGACCAATTGATTAGGTTAGTTGACTCCGGGAAGTTGACCAATGGATAATAGCGGCTTTGTTATGCCTTTGTTCGGCAGATTGACCCGTGGACAATTATGTAATAACAAACCGCTGTATCAGCCAATAAACGATTGCGTCGAATTGACTAACGGCCAGTGGCCAGAAACAAAACACTTCCACTTATAGTGCTAGGTATAATTTGACCATTTCACAGCAGTTTTCTCATAAATGATGACATAATTGAATGTGGGCGGCTTGTGAACCCATTTCTACATTATTGACGTAGTGCAAGTTGAAGTTTTTAAGTGACAAAACTGTAGTGGTGAGCGCCAGGAGAGGAAAAGTGTCACATTTTCGTCGAATCAGCATTGCCAAACAGTTTCTGTCAAGCAGTCTCCTAAATGAATAGAGAATGAAAGGTATGGTGCATATGGCTTATTCGAGGAGGCCCTGTACCGGCGAGGATCAGCTGCGCTCCGGCGTCAGGGCAGAGGCCACTGTTGGTGGCGACTTTCCCCTGATATCAGACGCCGAGGCGGACGACCTCCTGGCCGGTCTGGGCTCGTAAGGTACCCGACACCGAGGCAGGGCCGACGGGCTAGGCCTCTCATGAATCGTGACCTCTGGGCCTGGGCCATCCTGGATGCGGGGTGGTCCGAACCGATCCAGTGGCGCGGATCAGCGGGCTGCAGCGCGCGCCTCCCAAGTGCTTTTTTTTTGTGGGGATTCAGGGACACTGGGTGCTTTTCAGCACTTCGCTAGTTCAGTGTCTCGGCGTGTTCAGTTAGGTGATTAGGTAGTCGCTGAGCATGACCACTCAAAATTAGGCTGGGTGATTCTCTGAGGGCCGACACTATTGGGAGCAGTGCTGGAGTGGGTACACTTCAGTAGGCTCGCTGCGTGGCGCCCCGTAGGGAGAAGAACTTGGCCTGGGGGAGGGTTTTATTTTGCCGGCATTTTAGTTAGTTTCCTAATTTCAATGAGTTAACCTAGTATGTCTAATTTTCTTTCGTTTGAAGGCTGGCAGATTTCCTCCACTAGCTGGTACCCGTGACAGGCAGTGGCGGATGCTGTCCACGTCCTGGGCGCGTGGAGCCGCTCTTGTATGTTTGTAGAGCGTGGATGCAGGGTGCCGACCAGTCTGGAGCACGTTTTCCTGGACTCCCGCAGGTTACCCGCGGCTGGCTATTAGGGCCGGCTGTTGGTCGCCTACCCCAGGGTCGTACTGGGACCCTGGGGGAGGGAGAATCCCAGGTTGAAGTATTGATTGAGTGAGTGCCTGTGTGTGGAGCGGCTCACATAGATGTATACTATGTTTAACCATTTGTTCTGTTTTAGAAGCCGGCCTCCGGTCCTCCGGATTGCTTTAGGGTAGGTATAGTTTTCGCGTTGGTACCGGGTCTTCTGCCTTGAAGCCCCGGTCCTATCGTGAAAACTGGGGGACAGTGTAAGCAAACTAGTTAGAGTAGGAACCCGAGGCGGGTGGACTTTAGCGTCCACCCCAATTAGGTAGGCAATTAGTAGTACTTATTGCCTCGGGTGTAGTTAGGAACGCCCCTCTGCTTACGCTCTCTGTTAGACGTACATAGTACGTCCCCCGTCCTGTAAAGTAACATCATTTTGACGTCGATGACGTCAGAGTGACGTCAAAAGCTCGTCATCGCATAACAAATGCGTTGTCGGCTCAGTTTGAATTTAGCTGTGGTAGCGACCACTTCGTAGGATACTAGCACCCTTTTTCTTATCACTCTATTCAGACTGCGTCCAGTCTAACGTATACATACGTAGACACCCGTGAGTACGTGTGGATCCGTTTGAGTGGATCTAGGTGAGCTACACGCGGCTTATGAGGCTCGTGTCGCCAGCACTGGTGCGAAGACCCTCCCGTGAGGGCCGCCAATCCAGCCTGGCGGAGGCCTGGTAAACGTACCAGTCCCCCACGTTTGAATCTACTGGTCTACAGACGGGGTTCGTAAGTACCTCGAGGATCTCTTGCAGTGCGTCTACTAGGAGAAAAGTTTACATATGAAATTGATATTAATGTTATGTAATGCTTGACATGTTATTATGTTTTTTGTTAATTTGTATATTTTTATATTTACCTGCATGTTTGTCTGCGTTGAATAAACAGTGAACAAAAAGGGCATGTGGCAAAATGGTTATTTGAAGATCAATGTACACAGAAGGCCCATGCATATATAATGACTGTTACATGACCAAGAGTCCAACAATCACCTTGCACAGAAGCTCTTAGAACTTTGCTGTGAAGAGTGGATCACATTGTCATCGAAGTAGACCAAAACGAAATTGTCGTGTGAAAACGATTTTGCTATGTCACTCGAATAGGTCACATTGATGACCTGTCTCACAATGTTGTTGGTTTTGTTTGTTGTTTACTATACTTCACTATACATTAGACAGTGAAGCAGTGCATTTCAGTATAGAGATAGGATAGTTCTTCATTCTATGTTATTCAAAGTGCTGCTCAGACAGTATCATTTACAGACTTGCAATCGGATTCATTAGAATCTGGTTTGTACTCTCTTCAACTCTAGACTAAGTGTAAATGCCTGGTTGCGCTGAATCCCTTAATCAGTAGGCCATGCCCATGGACGTTGGGTCCATGCAGCGGGGATGTCTTTAAAGCTCCAAGTAAGTACTGATGCAACCTTCCTGCTGTTGGCATGACCAGGGTGGGATGATCTCTGCGCACAGTGAGACTCAGAACGTATTGATAACAACATAATAAGACGTGATATAGCCCTCTGAACTTGGAGAAAGAATGCTCCAGTATCAATGCTTAAAACCCAGTCAGTAATACATCTATGTATAACCAATAGTCAACATGTGTGTGATAGACTGCTACATGCACTATCAGACAGGATCATTACACCCTCAGGTGGAATGACACAACTTTTAGTTGTGTTAGGATGGCCGAGTGGTCTAATGCGCCTGCCTTAAGTGTTAGGTGAATAGGTGCCACAGTGGTAGTGGTCCAGGGTTTGAGAGGCTATGTGATATTGCCCTATAGACTTGGAGAAAGAATCCTCTAATATTAATAATGTGAAGCGTTTGGTGAGTGGAAATAGTTTCCCAAGTCAAAAAGTGTCAAAAAGTTTTTTTGTTTCAATTTGGAGATGCCTCTGTGCAGTTTGCAACAAAAAAAAACTTTGTTGGGAATTTTCTTAGGTCTAAACCTTTCGTATACTGGACTAATACGTGAGGTAATGAAGAAAAAATGATGAGATGTGTTGGTCTATTAATACGTACAAAAAACTGAAAAAGCTTGATTACTATATGGATTGTCAACAATGTATACCCAAGGAAACGTACAGTTTTGGCTGCTGACGACTGAAATAAATTGCATATTATTCTTGTGCGTATAGTTCGAGTATAAAGTAGTGGCGCTTCATGTATACAACACTGATGCTGCCCCCAAGCTCTCCGATTTGTTGGCTTTACCAGGGCGCCTGAATAAACCACAGATAATAAGATTTACTTGTAATTTATGTTTGTATCACAAGTCTCACATATAGTCTATGCAGGATATGAAAATATATCACCGCTAATACTTTTGGGCATTCCAAAATGTAAGCACGCATAGCTCAATGCGTGAAATGATTCAGTGCAATTCACATTATGCAAAACATATGAGACTGATGGTCGGCACATCAACATGGATGAACCACGCATGACAAAAATCTATCCATCTTATATACACGTTTCCTCAGTTTTGTGAAAATTTGGTGAAAATCTAATGAGAAATGACACACTTATATTTTATAGAAAATTTTATTGATGGACCCTTGGGGAGGGGCCAATTTTCCTCCATGGGGCATGATTCAAGAATGGAATGATCATCATATAGGCGTACAAGTTGTGTGTAAATGTGGACAGATCGACAGATGAACAACGTATAATGGACGAAAGGTGATCACAATAGCTCACCTTGTCACAAGTGAAAAGTAAAAAAGACATGTGACCAAAAACCACAAAGATATTTGTACTGGACATATTCTATTTTTCTTGTGTTGCTGCATCAAATATTGACTTGATTTCATATACTTTTGCTTCTGGACAGTCACCCTTTGGTTCGCTGTTCAATATTGGCAAATTCACAAGTGCCTTCGCTACAATTGTAGTGGGTGTTGTCATAGCATTGGGGAAAAATTTTGCTACAGGCTTAAGCAGTGTACGAATGCATGCTTCAGTAGGCCTTCTTTCCTTGCGATCACAGAGTAGCAAACCTGGTCGTAGAATAGAGAGGCAGGGAAAGTGGAAACCTTCCAGTTCTTCTTCTACCTGACCCTGTCATAGAAAATAAGGTAGGCTTGGTTTCTGTATATTCAAACATTTTGATTAGTACATTATAGAAATTAAAAGAAGTATTTATGAAAAGTCTTCCCCTATGATGTAGAAATTTGAAAGTTAACTCTAAATAAATTATGATCATAAGAAAAATAATGATTGCTAAAAATAACCACGAGGCATAGAATTAAAAACATGTGCATTATACATATAATAAGAAAAAGAATAAGAATATTCTATTTCAGCATAAATTGAATGTGAAATACGATTCGTAAAGTTCGGGCCAACTTACAATTTCATCCAAGTTTTTTTAAGAACATTACATTTTCATTGGGTTTTGGTCCTTGTGCCCCTAATATCGCCCTTGTGAATGATTCGCCATGGATCAACAGGCATGAACTCAATACGCTTGACTGTGTCATCTGATGTGAAATATCACCTAATTGTATATCTGTGAGTTAAAAGTGTTAAGCGCACGTATATTCCCCTTAATGTTTTAAATTATTCTGTTGTTTGCAAGTTATCTATTTGACAGCCGCCATTAATTGCAAGTATTTGGTTCGCCTCACCACTGTTCATCATAAGTAAGTTGATCGCTTAACGTTTTACATTTCTACACTACTTACAACTAGCCTGGGTGTTAAAACAGTATCCAACATGTAGATACTGCAAAGACAAGTTATCAAGTGGACTGAAATAAGAAAAGAACTGCTGCACTGATTTAGATGAAAAATGGCACACTTGGAGCAGAGTAAATGAAGATTGTGACAAGTGAGACCTAATGATGTCTGGACCTGCGTCGAGTGTAACAGGAATGTTATATGAATATAACATTCGTGTTAATATGTACATCTACATATGAAGTTCTTGTTATAAACCAAGTTTCATTGCTGTATGTTGAGTAGTGTAAGAGGAGTAGCAGAGACAAACTACTAGTATAGGAGGCAAAAGATTCCTCAGTTCAAAGAGGCATAACTGCTATTAAAATTGTAGAATATAATATCCCTGCTAATAAGAAGCACAAAATTTCTAAGTTCAAAGAGGCATAACTACCTAACTACGGTAGATAGATAGCTAGATGCATATGTCAGCTACTCTCTGCTAAAAGTCTAAAAAAATCACACACACACACCCTCCCGATAGATGAGGTACAGTAATTAAAAGAAATATGATATTTGTACATAATATACACTGCTTGTAGTCACAAATTGGGAATAGGCACATTATGTATCAAACCAATTTACCTTTGTAATCTTTCATTTACACATTTATAAACAATAAGACTGTTACAAATAAAAAAAATATATTCAAATTCTAGCTCTGGGGTTGGAATAACCAATTACAAGGGAATATATTTAATGATTAAATAGAACACCCTAAAATACAGTAGATTCCAATGTCCTATTGGTTTATACTTATTGATTTATTACATATTATTTCTCTCTCTCTCTCGACGAGCTAGGTCCACCCAGCACAGGAACTCCACTAATCCTTGTCCATCATATTATTTGATTGTAACTAAATGATAAGAAGCACAATATTTCTAAGTTCAAAGAGGCATAACTACCATAAAAATTGTGAAATATAAAATCCCTGTGAATATGCACATCTACATATGATGTTCTTGCTATATACCAAATTTCATTGCTCTATGTTGAGTTGCTTAGGAGGAGTAGTGGAGTCAAGCTATTAGTACAATATAGTACAGTATAAGAGGCAATATATAATATATATTATACGGGCAGGCAGTGCGTGCCCTAATACATCACCATGAATATTGGAATCGACCGGAAATCTTGCAACTTTGGAGCCGGATTATGCTTATTATTTCATGGTGCCACGCCCACTTCCACAAAAGCAGAGATGTTAACCGGTCAGAATTGAAAATCTTAATCACAGCTATGAAAAATCTTAATTTTCAAGCAAAAATCTTAATAAAAATAATTGAAAATCTTGATAAAATCTTAATGTTTAATCTACTCAAAATAAGCACTGATGAGGGCGATACGTAGCAAATATCATCAACTTATACAGTATCTGCCACTGTGTTAAATGACAGAATTCCTTCAACCCAGAAAATAACCCAGAAATGTGGTGTGTATAAATGTAAACACAGCTATGCTGAGTGGCTCCCTCCATGTGGTTGGGTGTTCAACACAAGAGTAGATCAGATACTGTCATACTCATAGCTAGGCTTTGACATACATGGCATTTTGAAGCAGTGTCATCGTGATTAACAATAGATAACTTTATGTAAAATCTTATAAGCAATCATCATGCACGGGTTATTCTATCATTACTTTTGTATTCTAGAAGAATAAAAGGAAATTTCACCTGAAAACATTTATCTTCAACTTACCAGCTTCCATTTCCTTTTTGCACCTACACATGCACATGCACCAACACTAGCACCCGGCACCACTTACATTTACAACAACACAGAAACAGCCTCTCACAAACACGTTTTTTCCACTCTACAAAACATTACTGCCGTGATCCAGCAGCATTTCCGTTATGAACACCAAATCTTTCTGGGAGGCATTATTCACACGATTTTCAATGAAAGTTTGCAATAAATTACCATATTTTTCTTAAATTAGTGAATTTCCGTAATAAAACCATGTCCCGTGCGTAATGATTTTTCAGAGGTCAAAAACCGTAAAAATACGGAGAAAAAACTGATGTTCACATCTCTGCAAAAGACACTGTACGTGAATATGACTCACAGACTAGTCCCTGTTTGTTGGACCAAGAATTGACGTAAACATGAGTCTTTTTTCCCCGATTGAAGCACAAGATTGGGTTTTACTAATTATTCCTAAATATCTCATTAATAGTTTGAATAGTTTCCTCAATATATTTTTATTATCTAATCTGTTGAATGCGATAAAAATAAGTGTTAAAATCATCATGTTTCTCTAGAACTGAATTAAAAGAAAGCCACAGACAGGTGTAAAAAAACAAGCAATCCTCCACATTAGTTTTAGCTCTCAAAAGCATCACGTCTGAGTAGAAAATCAATAGTCTAGGTAAAATTGATTAATACTAGTATTTACGTTAGCGGGTACTACATACTAGTGTTGTTGTGCTCATAAACATTGATAAAAATTCAACTCTAAATTCAAATTATTGTGCAATGGATATCATGATAGATTTATTAGCAGTAAGTACTAGACTAGTACTTTAAGCCTAGTGGTTGTAAACTGTGCAAAATCTATCTATTTTGGCAGTCATTAACTTTAATATCATTTGTGAAAAAAGAAAGAGGGTGATGAAATTAGTGTAGACTTTAAACATGTTATAAATACTTATATGGAGTTCAAAGTGAAGATATTTAGTCTAGACATCCTAAACGGACATCTTTTGACAAGAATCATGATCTATCAAATCTACTAAGTCATGCATATGCCAAAAGATGGCTAGTGTAGTGGTATGTTAAGATATACTAGTGTCATATAAAACCTTGAATGCATTGAAAACAATCTAGATAACTATTGGTCTAACTTTAAGTATCTGATTGACTCTTCCATTTCCCACCGAATGCATGACTTTTAGTATTTAGAAATGTGTTAAAACAATCTAGTGAAGACTGTTAACAGGTTTCTAACCTACCAAAGACCAATTTAAAGTTTGTGCCACATAAATCTTAAGGATAGACTATACAGTGAAAAGATCATTGACACAGCTATAATTTGAGAAAGGAGAGGTGCAACAAAACATTGAAACAGCGATTCTTCAGACATAGAATTGTGGACCAGTGGAATAGTAGTACCTGAAAAAGTTGTCTCAGCTTCATCTATGAATGTAATTAAGAACAGGCTAGATGATCACTGGAAGGATCTCATGTATGTGTGCTAGTGATAAAAATATTGACAATTGCTGGGCTCGCGCGTCAGTTTGTTTTATCGCCATGGGCAAGAGATTTTAAGGATGGGCGAGAGATTTTGCTTACTCTTTTGCCAAAGTGGCGAATCCGCTAAATCGAAACTAAAATGTCAGAACGCTGTTCGCAATCGTTCTAGTTGACAACATTTCGGAACAGCGTTCGCGCATTGACAACAAAGATGGCGGCGCCCATAAGGGTGAAAATGGCAGGAAATTATTTGAATAAAACCGATATTTTGCATATTTACAGAGATGTGAACCCGTCAGCGGTGAAAATCTTAATCACAGCCATGAAAAATCTTAATTTTCAAGCAAAAATCTTAATAAAAAATATAAAAAATCTTAATAAAATCTTAATGTTTTTCTACCTATAATAAACAATAAGGGAAATACTAGTATATTTACTAGTATTGTAAACTTCTCTGGGGTGAAATGAGAAAAAAATGATAATTGGAAAAAAATCTAGATATCACGGAAATCAATTAAAAAAAAGATCACCAAAATCCAACAAGAATTGATAAAGTAGTTAATATTTAGATTAAACAAGCATTTGCCATTTACCCCTCTGTCACAGGCTTCATCATATAAGTCCATCAAATGGCATTTTGAAGCAGTGTCATCGTGATTAAAAATTGATAACTCTATGTGAAACCCTATTAGGAATGATAGTAGATTATATATTTTACTGTTACTTTAATATTCTAAGCATATTAAAAGAAGTTTCAACAGATTGACACCAAAGTAGCCATATTGGAAGTGCGCACCTGCTGGTCATACTAGTTCCCTAGGCAACATGCATTTATCCCAACGCAAATACAGCAGTGTGCAAACACATTTTATCACACTAGATAAATTACCTTTGTGAACCAGATGAAATTATTTTGTTTCTTACAAATAAAGATTGCGTCATGTACGCTTAAATGGCGCCGATCAAGCTGTATTTTAAGAAACTATTCATATTTCTCTGACACTAGTAAAATCCCATAATAAACCCATGTCCCGGACGTAATGACTTTTCAGGGGTCAAAAATCGTAAAAATACGGGAAAAAAACGGAAGTTCACATCTCTGTATTTATATATTATCATTTGTATCGTGAAAGTATCGTGCCATAGACTGCCATATCAACACTTTCATTGTGAGTAAATAAAACGTGATTCAGAGATGCATCGGTATATAGTTTCACATCTAACAACCGGCAAGCACAAGTTTTTACGATTTAGAACGATCTCTGTTATTGCAAAATCCATGGATTAAACGTTCGTTGGTATTAATTAATGATAAAGAATTAAGGCTGGTAGACTAGGTTCGTTTTTAATATTAAGTGCAGCCCTTTGAATCTCACAATGTAATGATAAAATACGAACGAAAATGCAAGTATATCCCCCCCTCCCCACTCCCCTGGCATGACACCTGTCAACGCGGGCGGCCCGTTGGCGGAGCGCCAAGAGGTTTCAAAAGGAGACGTGCATAGGTCTCCTTCGTCCAGTCCCACCGGGCCACCCTCAGAAAAAATTGCTTTAAAATTAAGAAAATATAGTGTATGTTATCAAAAGTTTGTATCCATTATTGGCCAATGTACTTCATTGGTTGATGCAAACCAGTCATCAGCAGGGTCTTTTCCTCGAGCTTTGAAAGTTCTATAACCTTCATCGTTATCGCCGGAGCGTCAGAAAATTAAACACAATTTGATCAGATATTCTTGAATGTGTTCATTGTGTTGGTATGAAATATATTAGTTCATCTTTCTTTGCTCACAACACTAAAAAATTTTAAATACATTTACAGTTTCGCCAAACAACTGTTGGCATCCTCAGAATGTTCTTCCCGCGCAATGTCACAAGTCAAATATTCTGATCCTGAACGAGGATGGAATCATAAACTCGCGAGAGTTGGTGCCCCCCCTCGTCCCTGTTCATAACCTGCTTGCAGGTTCGGATGTGTACAGACTCTTTGATGGTCCTGGTTTTCCATTCACTTTCTCTGTCTATTATTCTGGCTCCCTCCCAGTCTATCTGATGGTTGTGCTGGTTTGCATGGTCCGTGATGGCACTCTTGTTTATTTCCATTTTTGACTCTTTCTTTGTGGATCTGGTGTATGCTCCCTTCTGGTTTGCTTCCACGTCCTTCTGATGTTCCTTCAGTCTGGTACCAAACTTTCTGCCCGTTTCCCCGACGTACACTTTATCACATGACTTGCATGGAATCTTGTACACAATTTCACATTTGTCCATCTTATCTACTTTGTCTTTCGGGTGTACTAGGATGTTCCTGATAGTCTGCATTGGCTTCACCGCCGTAGCTACTAAGTGTTTGTTCAGAATTCTGGAGATCCCTTCTGTAACACCTTTCACATATGGTAGGATAACCTGGCCTTTTGATCTTTCAGCTTCTTTTCTTTTCTTGTTCTTTTCACTCTTCCTTTCAAGTTTGGTTTCTATCTGGTGTTTCACTCGTCGGAACGACCATTCAGGATAGCCACATCTTGTCAAAGCTTCAACTATGTGTTGTTCCTCTTTCTGCCTGTCAACTTCTTCTGTCACTATGTCATTCCCTCTATCTAAAAGGGTGCGTATAACACCTAGCTTGTGTTGCAAAGGGTGGTGGGAGGAGAAGTGTAGGTACTGGTCAGTGTGTGTCTTCTTTCTGTAAACAAGTAATTTCACACTCTTGTCTGGTTTACGCACAATCAGTGTGTCTAGAAATGGAATGCATCCATCTCTTTCTTCTTCATGTGTGTAAACTTGATGCTACCAGTCTCATCCACTGTGTTGAGATGGTCTGTGAGGTTCTGGGTCTCTCCTCTCTTTATCTTCTCTAACACATCATCCACATACCGCTTCCATAGTTGTGGTTTACAAGTCACTGGGGCTGTGGCTGTTGCTTTGGTCTCTAACCATTCCATGTACAGGTTTGCTACTATTGGTGACACTGGACTCCCCATAGCTGTGCCAAACTTCTGTTGGTAGATTGATCCTCTAAACTGAAAATACGTTGTTGTGAGTATGAATTCACAAAGGTCCATGATGTCATTTGGATTTAATAACGACGCTTTCTTTAGAGTTCTGTCATTGTTTAAGCGGTCCCTTATTATCTGAGAGCTTTTTTCAATAGGGTGTGTTTGTAAACAAGGAAACCACGTCATGTGATGCAAAAATTTCATCTTCTTCTATCATGATCTCACTCATTTTTTCAGCCAAATCTTTCGAGTTCTTAACATGGCATTCAGTAAGACAGGGATGAGAATACAGATTGTTAAAAAACACTGAAAATTTGAGGGAGCCCCGTAGGGGCGACCCTAAATGCCGGGGGGTGGGGACGATAGCCCCCACTGGGGTTGAGGGCAAATTTTGGGGTGCAAGGGGGCGAAGCCCCCTTGAAGCCAAAGGATATTAGTGCTTTTAAAGTGTAATTCTGGGCATTTCCTGGCATACATTTGTGAAAATTATGAACAATCATACAGCAATGTTCAATGTAGACTTATATTAAGTTGCAAATTACAAACAGAAATGAATCACCATATTACTAAACATAAACTTTATTTAAAGAAAAACAGTATGGCACTGTATTAAACACACTGATGAATGTTGACTAAATGTAGGGATAGTTAAGTAAAATTTCAATTGTCTATGTCTACAATGTATTTCAAATATAATCAGAATCATTATAGACCTATCAGATAAATTTTGTCTATAAAATGGTCCATTAAAATTGTACATTGTTAAAAAAAATAGTGGTAATTAAACAATACAGTAATCTTAATTATTTTAAAATATTATAAAGTCAAGAAAAATATTTGCTGTAGATTGCTGATATATTTTCTAAATAATGAGGTGTTTTAAATGGCTATAATTTATAATAATATTACATATACTGTCAAATAACCAATAGACTTCTGCAATACATGTATACTTTATATAGAGTTTAATGATAACAGACTGACAGTGTGTATAAAGCACATTTTTAAGCAATCAGTGACCCTTATAACAAGTTACAATCCTGATTTATTTATATTGCCTTTTCAACTGTCATATTGTCATCCGATTCGGCTTGAGCAGCCTTTTTTATCGCCCATGTGAGTGTTTCATTGCTGGCCAGTTTTAGTATGACCACGTGTTAAATAAACGTTAATTATTATATAATATACCTTATTTTACTATCCATGGCTTTAGCTGCTCCATGCTTCTTTATAACGCCGTATTTTCTTAACTTTTTAAGTTTATTGCTTTCAGAAAATTTTCTTAAGTTTTTCAGCGGTAAAACACAGCCACCTAATCGTTGCAACGATTGTGGTTGTTTTAAAGGAAGCGCTCCGATTGGTTTAGTTTCGATGACAGCATCCTCTTCGACCAATGAGGGAAGGCCACACGATGGTAAAACACTGTATCTGTTGTATGGCGGTGTGGGTTTGTATATGGCTGTCACAGTTCAAGCGGGGCCTAGCCTGGCCTGGTCCTACCCCCCCCCAATATTTTTTTCATCGGATTTATCATGATGTCCACAAATGACCCTGGAGCTCGTTAAAACATGGAAATCCGCGGATCTGGAAAATTCTCATGCCTGGTAAGACCAACCATCGGTCCTAACAGATCTGCGAGGGCCCTGGAACAATTGTAACCTATTGATCCTGTATAGTCCACTATAGGTCGAAGAGGGTTGCCTTCTTTATGGATTTTCGGAGTACAATACATACGTGGTATGTTTTCAGATGTCGGGTACAAATGTCTATACTGTGCCTCAGTGATCTTCCCTTCGCTCTTGTATCTTGTCAAAATCGCAATAAGCTTCCGTTTATATACTGGGGTAGGGTCTTTTTTTAATTGTTCGTACGTTTTCTTGTCACTTAACATAGTATTCACCTTATCCTCATAGGTCGAAGCGTTCATTATCACAGTCGCTTTCCCTTATCTGCAGGTAGAATGATTAGTTCCTTTTCTTTTCTCAACTCACACAATGCTCTCTTCTTTGGAAATGTTACGAGGTGGGGGGTTTGGTTTTCAAAAAAACCTGTTATCTCCGCCCTGATTTGTTCTCTCTCACCCTGGTCACTCACTAACAAACAAGCCTTCTCTGTGGCAATAACAAAGTCTTGTACTGGGATTTTATCCGGCGAAACAGCGAAATTTAAGCCCTTTGCCAGCACCTTCGTTTGATCTATTGTTAGCTCTTTGTCGGAAATGTTCTTTACAAACTTTTTTAACATCGTGCCTGAGAGATCCAGATCATTCTTCTGCTCCAGTACTCTTTTTTTGTTACAAAATCGTTCAAGTTTTTGTGTATGTCGCCATTTTGTTTTCACGTATTCCTGTTCACGTGATCGCTCGACAAGTGCGAGAATTTCCGTGACGTCATTCGCCGATGGCACTGATGTACACAAAACCTCCTTCTTTTCTGCAACGACTTTGTTCAAAAATTCTATTTTGTTGGTATTCTCACGTATCCTTTCATTTAAAAGACCTTTTCTAGCTCTATCCACAATTTGCCTTGCCTTCTCAGATTTAATCGGACATCTAATTCGTAGGCTGGGGGGTAATACTTTTTCATCTCGACATCGTAGTGATAAAACCAGGTGATTCCTGTAGCGCGCCAAACTCTTCACCGACTTTTCAAGATCTCTTACTTTCAACAAGGTTTCTTGCCCATATTTCAATCGTATATTCTTGAATGTGTTCATTGTGTTGGTATGAAATATATTAGTTCATCTTTCTTTGCTCACAACACAGAGTCTGTACACATCCGAACCTGCAAGCAGGTTATGAACAGGGACGAGGGGGGGCACCAACTCTCGCGAGTTTATGATTCCATCCTCTTTCAGGATCAGAATATTTGACTTGTGACATTGCGCGGGAAGAACATTCTGAGGATGCCAACAGTTGTTTGGCGAAACTGTAAATGTATTTAAAATTTTTTAGTGTTGTGAGCAAAGAAAGATGAACTAATAAATTTGATCAGATGTCATTAAGATATTTAAAGTAGAAATATTGTCAAAGTAACTAAAAGTAATGATGTTTGTGTTATCATTACCATGTTAATTAATTTACATAGGTTTTTGCTTGGCAAAAAAAAAATCAATTGGCTAAAAAAAATGTCGTCGTTTAGCCAATTGGCTAAATTTGAGATGGGTCTAGCGCTAGCCCAGAATTGGTCTCTCACGCCATTCCACTGCAAAATTTGTTTTTCCTAATAAGACCTTCCCCAAATTTTGTCCTCATGTGGGATTCGAACCCACGACCTCTGGGTTGAGATGATAACAGACCAAGTATGTAAGCTGGGGGTTACGGAGACAACGGTTCAGCCGTGTAAAAACAGCTCGCTGCATGGGATGCTGGTATCATTCTGGTCTCACAACCTTGGGGTCGTGAGTTCGAGTCCCGCCAGGGCCACTTGATATAGTCAAATGGAAGCTTAGGGTTGTAAAACCTGTCTTTAGCTATATCTATCGTTGGTAGAAATATGCTTGCTAAAAAGATGTGAGAGAGAGAGAGAGAGAGAGAGTGTTTAAAAATATCCACAAGCACTGGGGAAACACATATATATCATTCAAAAGCATGAAAAATGCTAATAAGACCCTTCCCAAAATTTGGTCCTCAAGTGGGATTCGAACCCACGACCTCTGGGTTGAATGATAACAGACCAAGTATGTAAGCTGGGGTTACAGAGACAACGGTTCAGCCGTGTAACCTTTTGCTGGCTCGCTGCTTGGGATGATGGTATCATTCTGGTCTCACAACCTTGGGGTCGTGAGTTTTAGTCCATGGCCACTTGATATAGTCAAATGGAAGCTTAGGGTTGTAAAACCTGTCTTCAGCTATATCTATCGTTGGTAGAAATATGCTTCCTAAAAAGATGTGTGAGAGAGAGAAGTGTGAAAATTTGTTTTTAAGCATATAGATAGACAAGTTATATCAGTAACAGGTCTATGACCTATGAAGACTGAAAAGGATAAAGTAAAGTAAAGTGTGTTTGTTATTAATTAGCTCAGGAGGTCACTAACAAGAAGTTAGTATATGAGACTTTCTAGTAAAAGACTTTTTACACAATGCACAATGACAGTGGTACAAGTAGCCCTCTCTAGTATCTGGACTTCTAATCAAATAATCCATGGCTTCTACTTAATAAAATGATGAAAGATAGTAAAATGGGTGTGCAAAATGTAACGACTGTATAAAATTACAAATTGTACCATTGAATTATGGAAACGGAAATAAAACTGCATAGCCTATGCCATAAGCATGAAATAATTTAAAAAATGAAGGACAAATGTAGAAAGGACAAAATAGAATATACATGTATGCCAACAAATAACATAGAATACTTTTAAGTAGCAGACAGAATTAGAATTCAGGAACAATTGAATGTGTCATCTCATTATGACCCTAGAGTACCAATCATTAATTTGGCCATACACACACAATTCGGCTGTGTTTTAAACATTTTTATTTTATCACAATTAGTGCATGAGCCAACGGCCGGATTTTTGAGATTTGGTACCATCAGAGGGCAGCTAAGATTTCATATACCATCGGAAAGCTCAGAATCTCAGCAGTTCAATGGTGCATGATAGCATTGCGGGACTCACAGCTTAACATGAATAAAATCCACTCAATGATAACCACTATGGATTTCTGCTCTGTGTTGATTTAAGTGTTAACTGGTAATACAGTTGTTATTGTGAAAGTTTTTACTGTAGTTTGTGCTTATTATACAATTCAATGAATTCTATATGCCATTTTAAAGACAAATTAGTATTCTTTATTGTGAATGATTTCAATTGTCTGCACTATGGAATTCACTATGGTCTTAATAATCAATAAAATGAACACTATTATATGAGTACAGCTATGAAAAACGTAGCAAGGTTACCATCATATGTTTCTAAATTAGTTCATATAATGATATAATGATGAAGAAACAAACTGTTTGGTGGTTTATTGCATATCACACTAAAGTTCCACCTTTCAGCAATTTGAAAATGTCTGTCATGAAGCTGTATGATGACCACAATCAGGAAAATATCCGAGTTAAAGATAGGACCAGCTTCCATAGAAATGAACACGATTTCGTCTGGATAGAGATCGATTATTGATATTTATGAACCACATAAGGTGATAATACCAAATCAAGAAAGCAAAGATGTTACATACTGTATCAGGCATTGGAATCTCAGCTATTTGCAGGTGTATGATAGCAATGTGAGATATACAGCTTAACATGAGTACGTTCTTAGAGAGCCACTAAGAATTGCCCGAGATAGCATTATAGACACTCACTGCTCTTTTGACCAACAAAGGTGGACTTCCATGTATTACTTATCATGAAAAACTATACAGTCTATAATACATAATCTAAAGTATAATTGGACACCTCTTCTTAAGGTTTATGCACAATATATTATTACAAAATATATGGCAATATGCGATGACCAGTTACTTAATGTGGCATAAGCTCTCGTTTGCACACCCACAAACAAATGTCTCCAAGACTTTGCATAATAAAAAAGAAAGTTTCTGGACATTTTCAAGTATTTTACCTGTGTATCAACTGTATACCACATATTTTCTGACAGTTTATAGTATATCATAGCCAAAATTATGTATATTCCACCCAATTATGTTTTGTCAAGGCAAATCAAGAAGGTATTGCTTAACCTAGTACCTATGACTGAAAGGGTCAGAATATATCCGCTTAAAAACAAAATATTCACATTAAGTAACTATAACATATAACAATTGTTCTTGGATCAGAACTTGTCAGCAGCTCTAGCTAGAAATAATTAAATATCAATGTCATATTGGTCTGCCTTTCAACATTTGTTGAGTCTATTCTCTTTAAGCAATTTAGGGATGGAGCATTGACTACTTCTAGAGTGTATTTTAAGTGATCACTACTCTATTGATAAAAATGCTACACCTACCTGGCATAGTTGTTTGTTTAATTTAATCTTATGTCATATGACTGTAGTGGTTCTTGTTAACCTTATAATTGTCATAGGTGTATGTACAAATGTACTGCTATAACATCACCAGAAGCTCTGCCTTAATATCTTTACCTTGTTAGCTTTTAATATCCTAACAGATTCTCCTTAGGGTACCTGTTGTAGTCCAGGCACTAGTTTAGTGGCTCTCAACTGCAGTGATTAAAATAGATTTTTTCATACATTGGTGATCATATAGTGTCCGGGAATTCGATGTGGGGACTAATTATTTGCTTCATATATAGAACATTAGCATACACGCCCTTCAAACAGAGTTGTAGTGCAATATCTTCCTTTCCAATCTAATGGCAAATGATTGTGACTCCCTGGAGCTTTCCCAGTGGGATACTGATATCTTGAAGATACGTGAAACATAGAATGACAAGTCCAGTATTCAACACAGTGCATGGTCTCATAGAGTCCAGGATGTTTTGTGGTTTGAACTACGTGTACAATATGGATGTCTTGACGCTGAGTTGAGGTGTGAATTAATCATAATGGTGGTGAGGAGATAAAATTAATCATCAGTCATAGTGTTAGATTTATTGTTATTATGTTTCCAACCAACTAGAGTTGTTCCCAAGCATATTTTCCTGTGGTTCATGATCACTGCAAGTACAATAGTTTTAAAATGTGTTGAGGCAATTTGCCTGGTAGTTCATGAATGAGATCCTTCCAGGTTGTAGTAGATGTTTGTAATGGCCGATTGACCAGCTGAATCGGCCGATAGACCAGCTGAAATCAGATGTGCTATGTGTAGCTTATTCCATTTGCTCTTGCAAATAGAATTTCTTCTGGTCAGTGGTGTGAGCATTAGTGTCTTATTTATCTGTTGACAAATTATTCAACGGCAGAGTCTATCTTATTTATATCTGTTGAGGAGGGAGGGAGGGAGGGAGGGAGGGAGGGAGGGAGGGAGTGGAGGGAGGGAGGGGAGGGGAGGGAGGGGAGGGGAGGGAGAAAATTCCTGTTAGTTAATATGCACATCTACATATGATGTTCTTGCTATATACCAAGTTTCATGGCTGTATGTTGAGTCGTTTAGGACTTAGGAGTAGCAGAGACAAGCTTTTGGGAAGGAGTGACGGAGTGACAGACGGTCTGACGCAATTAATGGGGTCTTAGCCAGTGTCTAAGACACTGGAATAGAGTCACACATTATAGACGGGCATATATAGGCTGGTTCATGTTGGTATATGCAACATATGCCATGTTATTCAAGAAGCTATTGTTATTTAGAATATATATGATGATCAATTTTAAAAAGAATTTAAAACATAATTTTGATTTCTAAAACTGTAGTATGCTATGAACTTTAAAAGCTCCATTTTGCCAACGTTGTGTTTGTGATACACATGTTATTTACGTACGTATTTTAGCGTAACTTTCCAAACGTACTATGACATGAACAGTGGTGGCCTGTCACGAGAATTGCACAAAAATTGAAAAAATGCTGATTGTGTAATGACTTCAATTCCTCTCAAACAAACAGTATTGATTTTGATTTTGGTATTACTAAACGTTCACATGTGAATTCCATGGATCTGTCATTTGTCATATTGATCACCCACCTCCCTCTTAAAATCCTGATCGGACAATGTATCTTAATTTACTAAAAACAATTTCAGAGTTATTATACTTTCAAATTACCTTTGTTTTGGGGTAAAGTAGCCAGGAGTTTTTATTAGCTCCCTGTGACGACACAACCAAAAAATGACTGCAGCCTTTCTCCTTTGCTATTTTTGCAGTATTAACAACATAGTCATGGTCCACTCTGTAGAATCCATCCTACAAAAACAAAAAACACTATCAATATACAAGAAAACTTCTCATAGTGGGGACCTTTTTACCTTGTATTGGTCAATGATATCCAAATGCATAGGTTATACAACACAATTGATGCATTATTATAAAGAGTGATTGAATGTGAAATTTTGACCTAACAAAGGCTGGGCTCGCGCTAAAGTTCGTTTTATCGCCATGGGCGAGAGATTTTAAGGATGGGCGAGAGATTTTGCTTACTCTTTCGCCAATGTGACGAATAATTTTTATTCAAGAAAAATTCGTAAAAAACGAATTTCATCCGCTAAATCAAGACTAAATGTCAGAACACCGTTCGCCGTCAATCATTCTGTGTTTTTGACCAATCAATGATCACCGACCTAGTTTTCTGCACATGATAAGCAACTGTCATGACCCAGGTTGTCTAATTTTTGTTCAAAAATCTCAATATTATTAATCGTCTCCCGTGCCTCATCTAATTATATCTTATAATCCGGATGACAAGAGAGGCGATTGGCAAACTATTGATCAAGTGTGGACGTCGGAGAAGTAATATGTCTTACGAAACGATTGACATTTGCAATCGGACTTCCAAAAGATGAGTGGCTGACATTTAGTATTGTCATGTTTGCAAGCATTTATGGAGCAAAATATTGTAAGTAAATGTGTGTTATTATAAGAATACGATGATTTATGCTGTGGTTGGTTTGTAACCGAAACCAAATGTTGCCACGATTAGTATAAGTTGTGATACTACGCAGTTTAAAATCTGATGCCGGCCTGTCGAACCGAATCGGCAATTGCTTGGGATGTTTGTTAGTTTACATAATTTTTCAACATAAAGATCAAGTGAAATAACCACCTAATGATAAAAATCTGAAACTACATGCGGTTTTATGCACGTACGCCAATTGGCATGTTGAAATTCCTATTATTTTAGGCTCTGCAATACTTCTTATAAAACACGAAATACAGTCAAAACCATTAACATTGAAGACGTTTTATTTACGTGAATCAATTTCTCGGTCGCGTCATTGAGGGGGGTATGCACATTAAACGTCTGGAAGCAATATAAGAGGGTTAATAATAAAGAATTAAGGCTGGTAGTTTTTAATAAGTGCAGCCGTTTGAATCTCACAATGTAATGATAAAATATGAACAAAAATGGAAGTACATCCCCACTCCCCCTGGCATGACACCTATCAATGTGGGTGGCCCGATGGCAGAGCCGCGCCGAGTGGTTTCAAAAAGAGACGTGCATACCCGTACGAAACTTTCCCTCGGAACTAACCATAATTTACCCCTAATATTTCCCTATCTCATTGCAAAGTAAGGTTTAAAGACAAACGGAATAGCCTGGATTTGCCTAACTTGTGATTAGCCCTATTTTAAAGGTAGCAATTAGCAATGGAATTACACTAAATTTGCAGCAATGTGTCGGGTTAAATTAGGGCTAGCAGGTGTTCCTGCTTGAAAAGCCCTCATTTAGGGGTAAGCATCAGTCCTCCCTAATTAATAATACCTCATGTGTTTGATATTACTCCAGGGCTAACTCATTGGAAGTGAGAAATTTTCTAAGTCCAAACTGGACTTAGCAGTTTTGCAACTTTGAATGGTGACAGCATTCTACCTTTGTACAGGAATAGTTAGAAGTGTTTTGTGCATTTCTGTTCACTTTCAACATCTTTCATATCGCATGTAGGTTGTCAATGACTGGATTATTTATTTACTATTATTTCTTTTTAATACTACTTAAAATAGAGTTTATACGGTATATAGCATGTGGTCTCATGTTGTTTCAATCAGTCTTACCATGCAATTCAAATATTCAAACAATTCTCTACACTAGTATAATCCAAAAAAAACCCATAGTTTTCAAACCTACAGGTTCCTTTTCAAAAGTTTGAAAAGAAAACTGTTCACATCTCTGTATTTATATATTAAGATTTGTTTGAATATTTACGTGCCATAGACTGCCAAAACAACATTTTATCAGAATAATTATTAATATTAATTATCATTATTGATTATTAAAAGAGTTATAGACACATTATATAATAATTTATTTTTCCCATCATCCAAATACAACAAACTCATTGTTATTTATATTTTGATTACCCGTTTAAATTAGACCAGTTCGTCTTTAACATTAAGTGCAGTCCCTTTGGACTAATGTAACAATTTCAGAAATTGCAAGTATATAACCCCTCCCCACTCCCTGGCATGACACCTGTCCGTGTCTTCCACCAATTGGAAACGCCAAGTCAGGTATTGCTTGTAAAGCGTAATAGGTCTCGTTATGTCCAGTCCCACCCAGATCCACCCTCATGAAAAATTGCTTTAAAATTAAGAAAAATATAGTGTATGTTATCAATAGTTTGTATCCATTATTGGCCAATGTCAACTTCATTGGTGGATGCAAACCAGTCATCAATCACACTGTCTTTTCCTCGAGCTTTGAAAGTTCTATAAGCCTTCATCCAAAAGTTTATGGACGTCAGAAAATTAAACACAATTTGATCAGATGTCATTAAGATATTTAAAGTAGAAATATTGTCAAAGTTTAACTAAAAATTTTATGTTTGCCGGAGAAATTCAAGAAAAATGTTATCATTTACCATGTTAATTAATTTACATAGGTTTTTGTCAAAAGTAACTAAAAAGTAATGATGTTTGTGTTATCATTAATGTTAATAATTTAGGTTTGCTTTAAAAAGAAATTGGCTAAAGAAAAAAGTCAATTGGCTAAAAAATGTCGTCGTTAGCCAATTGGCTAAATTTGAGATGGGTCTAGCGCTAGCCCAGAATTGGTCTCTCACGCCATTCCACTGCAAAAATTTGTTTTTCCTAATAAGACCTTCCCCAAAGTTTGTCCTCATGTGGGATTCGAACCCACGACCTCTGGGTTGAGATGATAACAGACCAAGTATGTAAGCTGGGGGTTACGGAGACAACGGTTCAGCCGTGTAAAACAGCTCGCTGCATGGGATGATGGTATCACTCTGGTCTCACAACCTTGGGGTCGTGACTTGAGGTCCCGCCAGGGCCACTTGATATAGTCAAATGGAAGCTTAGGGTTGTAAAACCTGTCTTTAGCTATATCTATCGTTGGTAGAAATATGCTTGCTAAAAAGATGTGAGAGAGAGAGAGAGAAGTGTGAAAATGTATCCACAAGCACTGGGAAACACATATATATCATTCAATAGCATGAAAAATGCTAATAAGACCTTCCCAAAATTTCGTCCTCATGTGGGATTCGAACCCACGACCTCTGGGTTGAGATGATAACAGACCAAGTATGTAAGCTGGGGGTTACAGAGACAACGGTTCAGCCGTGTAACCTTTTAACAGCTCGCTGCTTGGGATGATGGTATCATTCTGGTCTCACAACCTTGGGGTCGTGAGTTCGAGTCCCGCCAGGGCCACTTGATATAGTCAAATGGAAGCTTAGGGTTGTAAAACCTGTCTTCAGCTATATCTATCGTTGGTAGAAATATGCTTCCTAAAAAGATGTGTGAGAGAGAGAAGTGTGAAAATTTGTTTTTAAGCATATAGATAGACAAGTTATATCAGTAACAGGTCTATGACCTATGAAGACTGAAAAGGATAAAGTAAAGTAAAGTGTGTTTGTTATTAATTAGCTCAGGAGGTCACTAACAAGAAGTTAGTATATGAGACTTTCTAGTAAAGACTTTTTTACACAATGCACAAATTGTTGACAGTGGTACAAGTAGCCCTCTCTAGTATCTGGACTTCTAATCAAATAATCCATGGCTTCTACTTAACAAAATGATGAAAGATAGTAAAATGGGTGTGCAAAATGTAACGACTGTATAAAATTACAAATTGTACCATTGAATTATGGAAACGGAAATAAAACTGCATAGCCTATGCCATAAGCATGAAATAATTTAAAAAAATGAAGGACAAATGTAGAAAGGACAAAATAGAATATACATGTATGCCAACAAATAACATAGAATACTTTTAAGTAGCAGACAGAATTAGAATTCAGGAACAATTGAATGTGTCATCTCATTATGACCTAGAGTACCAATCGTACAATTTGGCCATACACACAATTCGGCTGTGTTTTAAACATTTTTATTTTATCACAATTAGTGCATGAGCCAACGGCCGGATTTTTGAGATTTGGTACCATCAGAGGGCAGCTAAGATTTCATATACCATCGGAAAGCTCAGAATCTCAGCAGTTCAATGGTGCATGATAGCATTGCGGGACTCACAGCTTAACATGAATAAAATCCACTCAATGATAACCACTATGGATTTCTGCTCTGTGTTGATTTAAGTGTTAACTGGTAATACAGTTGTTATTGTGAAAGTTTTTACTGTAGTTTGTGCTTATTATACAATTCAATGAATTCTATATGCCATTTTAAAGACAAATTAGTATTCTTTATTGTGAATGATTTCAATTGTCTGCACTATGGAATTCACTATGGTCTTAATAATCAATAAAATGAACACTATTATATGAGTACAGCTATGAAAAAACGTAGCAAGGTTACCATCATATGTTTCTAAATTAGTTCATATAATGATATAATGATGAAGAAACAAACTGTTTGGTGGTTTATTGCATATCACACTTAAGTTCCACCTTTCAGCAATTTGAAAATGTCTGTCATGAAGCTGTATGATGACCACAATCAGGAAAATATCCGAGTTAAAAGATAAGACCAGCTTCCATAGAAATGAACACGATTTCGTCTGGATAGAGATCGATTATTGATATTTATGAACCACATAAGGTGATAATACCAAATCAAGAAAGCAAAGATGTTACATACTGTATCAGGCATTGGAATCTCAGCTATTTGCAGGTGTATGATAGCAATGTGAGATATACAGCTTAACATGAGTAGAGAGCCACTAAGAATTGCCCGAGATAGCATTATAGACACTCACTGCTCTTTTGACCAACAAAGGTGGACTTCCATGTATTACTTATCATGAAAAACTATACAGTCTATAATACATAATCTAAAGTATAATTGGACACCTCTTCTTAAGGTTTATGCACAATATATTATTACAAAATATATGGCAATATGCGATGACCAGTTACTTAATGTGGCATAAGCTCTCGTTTGCACACCCACAAACAAATGTCTCCAAGACTTCAAGACTGCATAATAAAAAGAAAGTTTCTGACATTTTCAAGTATTTTACCTGTGTATCACTGTATACCACATATTTTCTGACAGTTTATAGTATATCATAGCCAAAATTATGTATATTCCACCCAATTATGTTTTGTCAAGGCAAATCAAGAAGGTATTGCTTAACCTAGCACCTATGACTGAAAGGGTCAGAATATATCCGCTTAAAAACAAAATATTCACATTAAGTAACTATAACATATAACAATTGTTCTTGGATCAGAACTTGTCAGCAGCTCTAGCTAGAAATAATTAAATATCAATGTCATATTGGTCTGCCTTTCAACATTTGTTGAGTCTATTCTCTTTAAGCAATTTAGGGATGGAGCATTGACTACTTCTAGAGTGTATTTTAAGTGATCACTACTCTATTGATAAAAATGCTACACCTACCTGGCATAGTTGTTTGTTTAATTTAATCTTATGTCATATGACTGTAGTGGTTCTTGTTAACCTTATAATTGTCATAGGTGTATGTACAAATGTACTGCTATAACATCACCAGAAGCTCTGCCTTAATATCTTTACCTTGTTAGCTTTTAATATCCTAACAGATTCTCCTTAGGGTACCTGTTGTAGTCCAGGCACTAGTTTAGTGGCTCTCAACTGCAGTGATTAAAATAGATTTTTTCATACATTGGTGATCATATAGTGTCGGGGGATGGGGACTAATTATTTGCTTCATATATAGAACATTAGCATACATGCCCTTTCAAACAGAGTTGTAGTGCAATATCTTCCTTTCCAATCTAACGGCAAATGATTGTGACTCCCTGGAGCTTTCCCAGTGGGATACTGATATCTTGAAGACATACGTGAAACATAGAATGACAAGTCCAGTATTAAAACACAGTGCATGGTCTCATAGAGTCCAAAAAGGATGTTTTGTGGTTTGAACTAAATATGAAGCTTGGTGACATAGGTCAAATATGGATGTCTTGACGCTGAGTTGCCAAAAGTGAATTAATCATAATGGTGGTGATGATAAGTCATAAACTGTTCCCAGAAACAGATAATCATCAGTCATATTTGTTTTTAGATTTATTGTTATTATGTTTCAACAAACCAGGTCAAAACTAGAGTTAACAAGGTTTATTACGTAACCCTAAGCATATTTTCCTGTGTCAAGTTTCGTGATGATAAGTCACTGCAGAAGACAGATAAAACAATTTTAAAATGTGTTGAGCCAAAGTACAGTTTGCCTGGAGAGTAGTACAACAAAGCTAAATATGAAGTTTGGTGACCATACGTGCCAAATACTTCTCCCTGTAGAGTGTTAACAAGGTTTATTAGTAACGATGTCAAAATGTAGGCCAAAGTACAAACAAAATTTTTTGAGAAGACCAAACAAGACATATTCAATTTGCAAAATCAATAGCTCAATAGTGTCAGCCTGTTTATTCCATTTGCTCTTGCAAATAGAATTTCTTCTGGTCATGATTGTGTGAACGTAGAAACTTTAGAGTCCAAATTGGTTTGAACGGCAGAGTCTATCTTATTTATCTGTTGAGAGAGAGAGAGAGAGAGAGAGAGAGAGAGAGAGAGAGAGATTTGGCCGAGAGATCAGATGGGATGAGGGAGGGGAGGGAGGGGTGGAGGAGAGAGAGAAAATTTTGTTAGTTAATATGCACACACATATGATGTTCTTGCTATATACCAAGTTTCATGGCTGTATGTTGAGTTGTTTAGGACTCTAGGGAGTAGCAGAGACAAGCTTTGGGAAGGAGTGACGGAGTGACAGACGGTCTGGACGCAATTGTCTTAGCCAGTGTCAAGACACTGGAATAGAGTCACACATTATAGACGGGCATATATAGGCTGGTTCATGTTGGTATATGCAACATATGCCATGTTATTCAAGAAGCTATTGTTATTTAGAATATATATGATGATCAATTTTAAAAAAAAGAATTTAAAACATAATTTTGATTTCTAAAACTGTAGTATGCTATGAACTTTAAAAGCTCCATTTTGCCAACGTTGTGTTTGTGATACACATGTTATTTACGTACGTATTTTTTAGCGTAACTTTCCAAACGCATTTTCATGACATGAACAGTGGTGGCCTGTCACGAGAATTGCACAAAAAATTGAAAAAAATGCTGATTGTGTAATGACTTCAATTCCCTCTCAAACAAACAGTATTGATTTTTGATTTTTTGGTATTACTAAACGTTCACATGTGAATTCCATGGATCTGTCATTTGTCATATTGATCACCCACCTCCTCTTAAAATCCTGATCGGACAATGTATCTTAATTTACTAAAACAATTTCAGAGTTATTATACTTTTCAAATTACCTTTGTTTTGGGGTAAAGTAGCCAGGAGTTTTTATTAGCTCCCTGTGACGACACAACCAAAAATGACTGCAGCCTTTGCTATTTTTTGCAGTATTAACAACATAGTCATGGTCCACTCTTGTAGAATCCATCCTACAAAAAAACAAAAAACACTATCAATATACAAAGAAAAGCTTCTCATAATTGAGGGACCTTTTACCTTGTATTGGTCAATGATATCCAAATGCATAGATTATACAACACAATTGATGCATTATTATAAAGAGTGATTGAATGTGAAATTTTGACCTAACAAAGGCTGGGCTGCCGCTAAAAAGCCCGTTTTATCGCCATGGGCGAGATTTTATGGGCGAGAGAGAGATTTTGCTTACTCTTTCGCCAATGTGACGAATATTTTATTCAAGAAAATTAAGTAAAACGAATTTCATCCGCTAAATCGAGACTTAAATGTCAGAACGCCGTTCGCCGTCAATCATTCTGTGTTTTTTTGACCAATCAATGGAACGCCGTTCACGCATTTTCTGCAAACATGTACAAAGCAACTGTCATGAAACCCAGGTTGTCTAATTTTTGTTCAAAAATCTCAATGCCATTTGTCCTTTATGGAATCTGACGTAACCCTGCATGCTTGATAGAGGCTGGTGCCGTGTTTTGACCAATCAATGATCACCGACCTAGTTTCTGTACACATACAACCTCCAGGTTGTCTAATTTTGTTTTTAAGTAATATAAATCTTAATAAACGATTGACATTTGCAATCGGACTTCCAAAAGATGAGTGGCTGATATTTAGTATTGTCATGTTTGCAAGCATTTATGGAGCAAAATATTGTAAGTAAATGTGTTATTATAAGAATACGATGATTTATGCTGTGGTTGGTTTGTAACCGAAACCAAATGTTGCCACGATTAGTATAAGTTGTGACTACGCGGTTTAAAAATCTGATGCCGCGGCCTGTCGAACCGAATCGGCAATTGCTTGGGATGTTACACTGTTAGTTTACATAATTTTTTTCAACATAAAGATCCAAGTGAAATAACCACCTAATGATAAAAATCTGAAACTACATGCGGGTTTTTATGCCGCGTCACGCCAATTGGCATGTTGAAATTCTATTATTTTTAGGCTCTGCAATACTTCTTGCGCAAAACACGAAATACAGTCAAAACCATTAACATCAGAAGACATTTTATTTATGTGAATCAATTTCTGCGATGCGGCGTCATTGAGGGGGTATGCTGCGTTAGCGTCTGGAAGCAATATAAGAGGGTTAATAATAAAGGAGTAAAGGCTGGTAGTTTTTAATAAGTGCAGCCGTTTGAATCTCCGAAAATGTAATGATAAAAATATGAACAAAAATGGAAGTACATCCCACTCCCCCTGGCATGACACCTATCAATGTGGGTGACCCGATGGCAGAGCTTGCAGCGCCGAGTGGTTTCAAAAAGGCCGTGCATTACCCGTCTGAAACTTTCCCACAGGGCAGCATAATTTACCCACTGTGGTTTTTATGGAATTCATCAACAGCAAGGTTGTCATTATTTACTATTATTTCTTTTTAATACTACTTAAAATAGAGTTTATACATTTATATAACATGTGGTCTCATGTTGTTTCAATCAGTCTTACCATGCAATTCAAATATTCAAACAATTCTTGAAAAATGTAATCCAAAAAATGTTTTTATTATAGTTTCACTTTCAACATCTTTCTTGCTCGCATGTAGGTTTGTCAATGACTGGATTATTTATTTACTATTTCTTTTTTAATACTACTTAAAATAGAGTTTATACGGTGTAGCATGTGTTCTCATGTTGTTTTAATCGGTCTTACCATACAATTCAAATATTCAAGCAATTCTTAAGCAAATGTAATCCAAAAAAAATGTTTTATTACTAGTTTTCAAACCTACAGGTTCCTTTTCAAAAGTTTGAAAAGAACGCAGCAGAGTTGGCTCTGATAGCTTCTTCTAACAATTATTAATATTAATTATCATTATTGATTATTAAAAAGAGTTATAAATTATATAATAATTTATTTTTGATTTAGATTACAAATACAAAACAAACTCATTGTTATTTATATTTTGACGTTGTTTAGAGTAATAATAACTAGCTGCTTGTGTGTGTGGGGTTGATTAGGGTCTCTTTCTTGAGAATTATCCGTGATACAGCTGCTTTCTGCCCATCGTCCAAAAGCCTGATAGAAGTTAGCCTATTGTCCGTACTTCTTCAAGTCTCTAACCCTGGATAGCAAAATCATCAGTCATTAATAACCTCCCTGTGGCCATGATCTCCATGATCTGAATTAATAATTGATTTCAGTTCTAGGGTGAGTGGTGCCTTCACGAACATTAATGATTAGTACAAAATTACACCAGGGTACCCAATAGAGTGAAGCCGCATATAATTCAGGAATATTCACAGGACCCTCAGTGAGGGTGGGGCCACTTAACTTTGAATAAAGTTTCTTGAAAGCTAAGTTTTCTAATTATTTACTATTAAACAGGTCAATTTTTAGAAGGTTTACACCAGTCTAGATCTTCAAATTAAACAAGACTGAATCTAGTTGCTGAAAGACACAAACCCGAGACACAAATTTGGTTGGCATTAAAATAATTAGTCTGATTTACAACTTATGGAAAGTAGCATGATGATCATTGTCAATACTCACTTCGTATAATTTCCTCTTAGAAAATATGGGTTGTACTATTATTCAATGCAAAATCACAGATTATTATGGCTGTGGAACGGTGCATTATTTTCAACTTCCTGGATTGAAAATTATTTGAATGTTAGCTACAATATGAAAAACATAGATCCTTGGTGGTGCAATATACATTATGTAAAACAGTAATAGCACTAGCTGTCAACAGTGGTTATGTATTAAAGTCTAAGTAATGTAGATCTATGGACTTGGAGCAAAATCCTGTATGTCAAGAACACATACTAGATCTAAAACTTTTAACAATTATGTGGCTTTAATAGCGCATTTAGTGAAGATGCGATAAAACTGTAAAGCTGTTGACAACATCAGTGTTGTCAATGTTAGTCTACAGTGAAAAATGGAACACTGTCTTAGGCTATCATGTTATGAATGACGTCAATACATGCACCTACATATAACATACAAATTGTCCCATTAAATAATTTTGTGTTCATATTTGTTTCATGCTGTTAAATGCCATCAAACATATTAGTTTATACATTAATTTAGTGAAAATTTCAATCCAGGAAGTAAAGAAATGCGGTAAAATATTTCGCTTCAAGAACGACAGCCTGTTGCATACTGTGAGGGGGACATGATCGGGGTATTGTAGATCTATATGTGTTTTCCACTGTGATGCCTCACAATATCTAATTTAATCTTCTACTATTATCCAATGCAAAATCAAAGTGTTTCTATCGATGTCAGCTGCTATACTGAGATGGTGACTAGGGTAATGTGACATGAGGCTAGGCTAATGTGGAGGAAACCCCTGATCTGCCACTGGACAACCCCACAGCATAGTCCTCCATGTTTCCTCAGTTAGTGTAGTTAGTACAGAACTTAGACAATTTAAAAGTTTATTAAAATGGGAGACCCAGAAGGACTGGCCTTGATACATTGGATACGGGACAAGGGTCTCCAATTCTCAATTGAAGGATCTTTCAGCATAAATTGGCCAGCAGGTGTGTCCAGGCAAGATTTGGTAAAGACCAGGCCAAGGTGCAGGACAGAAAAAAATCACAACCAAAGCAAACAAAAGGCAAAAAGGCAAGGGTAAGATGGTAGCTGTCGAAGAGGGCCAGGGAAAAACCAAGTTAACAAACGTTGAACGGTTTACACAAATTGATGCAGCATTCAACAAAGTCATTCCTGGATTCTCAACCCCCAACTCCAGCTGTGTACAAGAATCACCAGCAGGAACTGACAGCAGGCAATTCAACAACACAGTCACTCCTGTATTCTCAATCTCGACCACCAACTCAAAGATGGAGCCCATCAGAAGTAAGTTCATTGACGTAAACCGAATAATGTTAAAATGATAAAAAATAATTTCGCTGATCACTAGTTTTAGGTAGTTAAACAGACTACATAGTAAACAATTTGAGATTGATGTAATAAATCTCATATGTAAAAGAAGCTTTGAAGAATAGTAAACTTGTTTAAAATGCCATAAAAACGTTCACATATATTACAAAATCTAAATTAGTAGCATGCCATAAATTGTTAATAAAAAGTTTGCTTTTTATACTTCTCTCTCTCACACACGTCTTTTTAGCAAGCATATTTCTACCAACGATAGATATAGCTGAAGACAGGTTTTTACAACCCTAAGCTTCCATTTGACTATATCAAGTGGCCCTGGCGGGATGATGGTATCATTCTGGTCTCACAACCTTGGGGTCATGAGTTCGAGAGTCCGCCAGGCCACTTGATATAGTCAAATGGAAGCTTAGGGGTTGTAAACCTGTCTTCAGCTATATCTATCGTTGGCTGCATATAAACTTGCTAAAAACGTGAGAGAGAAGTATAAAATATATCATAAGCACTGGGAAACACATATATATCATTAAAAAGTTTACTGGTATGTATATTTCTAGACTTCATTTAGGTGCATGATTGTACCTTTTGGAAAAAAATTAGGAAAAATCTCTTCCCACCAACAACACATCTATCAATTTCTTGTTCCTCATTTTTATGTTTCTAAACCACTCTTTCAATTTCTTGATTTTCATTTTCAAGATTGTGAAATCCTTCATAGATGGGAATATCGTACGGTGAGAAAACATTTCTCAAGAAAGAGACCATTTCTTTGAGAATTTCACGAGTGATCCCATGTATCTGGAGAAAGAGACAAAATCTTGAAAATGTTGAAACTGCTTGAATCAAGAATTTGAATCTTCTCGGCCCTAGATAAATGCTGGGGAAATATCTACGCTCCATTGTTGCAGGTGAAACAGAAAAAGTTGTTGAAATTGGCAAAATTGGCAAGCTTGGCCAGTTTACCTCAACACTTCCACTGAAAAAAATCCTGTGACCTGAGAAAAGTTGTTGAATTTGAAAGTGGTTGTTTCAAGAAAGTCAAATTCCACAACAATTTCATCACACATGCACAGGTAAATTGCCCAAGCTAGTCAAGTTCGTCAATTTTGACAACTTTTTATGTTTCACCTTCCACATGGGAGCATACATGTGTCCCAAGAATCTGGCCTATCACTGACCCCGAAGCCAGCCCCAACCCATGTATAAGGATGCTGTCTCCATCAAACTTTTCCCAAGAAAGAGAACATTTCTTTGAGAATTTCACGATTGATCCCATGTATCTAGAGAAAGAGGCAAAATCTGGAAAATGTTGAAACTGCTTGAATCAAGAATTTGAATCTTCTAGGGCCTGGATAAATGCTTGCGAAATATCTACGCTCCATTGTTGCAGGTGAAACAGAAAAAGTTGTTGAAATTGGCAAAATTGGCAATCTTGACCATTTTACCTCAACACTACCACTGAAAAAAATCCTGTGACCTGAGAAAAGTTGTGGGATTGGAAAGTACTTGTTTCAAGAAACTCAACTTCCACAACTATTTCATCAGACATGTTCAGGTAAACTGGCCAAGCTTGTCAATTTTGCCAATTTCCTCAACTTTTTGTGTATCACCTTCCACATGGGAGCATACATGTTTCCCAAGCATCTGGCCTATCACTGACCACCACACCAATCCAAACCCATGTGTAAGGAGGCTGTGTGCATTTGGAAACATGCTGTATGAAAAGTTGATGAAATTGAATTCAGTTGAATCAAGAATTTTTTATGTCATCCTCTGGCATGAGAAAAGTTGTTGAATTTGAAAGTACTTCTTTCAAGAAAGTCAACTTCCACACTATTTAATCAGGCATGTCCAGGTGAACTGGCCAAGGTAGTCAATTTTGTGAATTTTTTCAACTTTTTCTGCACCTTCCACATGGGAGCATACATGTTTCCCAAGCATGGGGCCCATCAATAACCCTGAAGCCAGCTCTAACCCATGTATAAGGATGCTGTGTTCATTTGGAAACATGCTTTATGAAAAGTTGTTAAAATGGAATTCAGTTGTATCAAGAATTCTCGATGATATCCTCTGGCATGAGAAAAGTTGTTGAATTTGAAAGTATTTGTTTCAAGAAAGTCAATTTCCACAACTATTTCATCCGACATGTTCAGATAAGCTGGCCAAGCTTGTCAATTCTGTCAATTTTCTCAACTTTTTCCGATTTAGCATCCACATGGGAGCCAACATGTTTCCCAAGCATTTGGCCTATCACTAACCCGATATGTTTCTAGATATGTTTCTAGGATTAGATGTTCTAATTTGATTTCATGGTACACTTTGACAAAGGTCTGTTTGTTTTGTCTCAACTACTGGTTTCTAATGTTAGGTTTCTAATAGATTTCTAGTGCTAGATATGTATCATGTATTAGACATTCTAATTTGAAATCACGGTAGATTTTGACAAAGGTGTGTGGCCAATTTAAGTGTTTTGTTGCTACTACAGGTTTCTAATGTTAGTTTTCTATTAGATTTCTAATGCTAGATACAAGTTTCTAATGTTAGTTTTCTAATAGATTTCTAGTTGTAGATATATTTCTAGGATTAGATATTCTAATTTGATTTCATAGTAGACTTTGACAAAGAAGTGTGTGTTTTGTCTCTACTAGAAGTTTCTAATGTTAGTTTTCTAATAGATTTCTAGTGCTAGATACAAGTTTCAATTGATATTTTTCTAATAGATTTCTAGTAGTAGATATATTTCTAGGATTAGATATTCTAATTTGATTTCATAGTAGACTTTGACGAAGATGTGTGTGTTTTGATACTACTACAGGTTTCTAATGTTAGGTTTCTAATAGATTTCTAGTAAATACTAGTACTACATGTACGGGTACTCTGTAATTTTAAGCCTACTATATCTAGTATTGATTTTCACTTTGTATTTGACACTGACAGCCAAATCCAACGTCGGCAATATTGCATAATTCAAAGGCTGAGTGTGGTTCATAATCCCCTAAGAATAACCTTCTGTACAACAGAGGATTAAAAGTGAACTAAGTGGACATGTGCATAATTTTTTAATATTGTGATTTCTTGATAAATTTCCCGTTTGCTCTCAAAATGCGGACACTAGGTGAGTGATAAAGCCAGTGCAGACTGCAAATAATAACATGCGCAGCAACTTGTGCAGAGAGCCATTTTTCAATACAGGAGACCCTCCTTAATGGGATCTTTGCCAGTGTATATTTTCAAGCTTCTCTCTCATGTCTTTTTAGGAAGCGTATATTTCTACCAACATATAAAACACTGGAAAAAAACATATTTATAAATTGCAATACCATTTGTAAATTCCCCTACATGTGTATGTAAAATGTATCATTATGATAAGGGCTCAGTAGAGCTAAAAAGCTTTCAAAATATATATTAAACAAAACATTTGAACATTTTTCAACAATTATGATTATTTTCATAGAGCATAGAAAGAATACAATGAACAAAAATGAGACATCATACCACTATAATGTGACACACCTCTGAATGGTGTATACTAATGGGCTGAGAACTGAAAACATATGGATTATATTCCACATACCACACCTAATCCGGATACGTTTTTCATGACAACAGAGCCCGCTATTTTGAAACTTCTCGGTTCAAATCATTAAGACGTTATATTTATGTTATCAATATATTAAAAACAAATTAAATAGCCAAATCCCATATTCATAATATAGAGTGCTTAAAATATCTGAAATTCGAATAAGTGTGTGTACTTAAAGATAAAGCTCAGTCAAAAATATGTGTTCTGTAAAATCCAGGATCAATAAAAGATGTCTTTTCCATTGGAAGTACATGTATAAGGAAAATGGAAAATAAGGTTCAAATATTTCACGTAATATTTATTCTACCTATGAAAATACCAAGCCGTTTTGTTAGCTAAAGCACGAGGTGCTCATCTATAATAATTTTCCGAACATTATAAACATTTGAGCAGACGATAATGTGTCGAATTGCGACAACCAATCAAATCGCCGTATATTCAAAACTGTCCAATGGGGCTAAGCAAAAGACTCCGCGATCCCAACGAGTAATCTGAAATTGACCTAGATAAAAGAGAAAAAAGGCAGGAATTTTGATCTTCATGACCTTGAGGTCTCCACTAATAAAAAGAGAGCATCAGAGGGTGTGACCACTTACCACTCTCTTTCTCAGCCCATATGGGTCAAAAACAAAAAATTGATTGTGCTTTGTACTACTAAGTGTGTACTTGTATATTTCAAAATAAGTTTAAAGAAATACTTACAGCACCAGATTTTCCTCTTGTTGTGCCAAGACATGAGAATCCAACATCAGCAGCAAAATAGTCTGCATACTCATCCAATTTCTCAAAGTCTACGACCTGCTGTTCCTAGAATCAGAAATAGGGTACAGTATATCAGTACATCTATTTTTTATAATACATTAGATTATTGTTTAACAATCAATTGAATCATCTTGCTTTTCATAACAAACATTAGAAAAAATTTAAAGAATTTATTGGATACCAATAGAAACCAAAGTTAACCATTTTTGGCGAGACTTTCGTTGTTATCGCAACAACTTCATCGGGCCGAGTGCAAAATCTCAGAGGGTCACATGACCACCATGGTGGCGGCAGTCATGTGACAGCAGTGTCAAGTACACGGGGGGCAAGTCATAGCCGGTGTCACGGTTCAGCTCGGGTCGGCGCGTGCGGATTTCAATGCCCTCCCTCACTTTCCCATGCGGAACTCCTCTTCCTCCCTTGCCACAACCTTGAAGTCCTTATCCCTAATTTGCACTCAGCCCGATGAAGTTGTTGCGATAACAACGAAAGTCTCGCCAAAAATGGTTAACTTTGGTTTCTATTGGTATCCAATAAATTCTTTAAATCATGAATAAAGAAACCCAGGATGAATCAAACATACATTCATTAGAAAAAATATATTTTCTCAAAAGTCTAACCACTTAGTCCGCGGGCTCCGTATCGAAACACCCCCCCGGTAGGAGTTTTCGCAAGCATATTTTTTTTGTACCTTAGATACCACTCTTAAGGAAAAATGACGTTTGCCCAAAATATTTGATGGCGAAATATATTTTTCGGGGTCAAGAAGGGGTCATCGGGTCAAAATTTCATAAAATTGCATTTATCTTGATTAATAGGGTATTCGGAACATCTCGTGAGTTCGTATTTTCGAGTTGACAAGTCGTAGGTACGAGTTGTGGCTAGTCGATACTACATGACAACTGGGAAATATGTCTGTTAAAAAAATAGCATGCAGAGTACATAACCCGGACTTAAATGAATGGTTTAACATATATCTATAAATCTTATTAATTTGGGGGACTTGTAGCCTGTTGTTATGAATATATTTTATTAAACAGTCTGCGATATTAGAAGAAGTTATGGGCGCCGCCATTTTGTTAGTCAGTGCGCATGCGCACGAGCATCTCGTAGTGATCCCTTCAGCTCCCAGTTCACAAGTCGTAAACACGAGATAAACATGTATCGAACGGTTTTCACCACTTGTCAACTCGAAAGTACTAGTTCACGACTTCGTTATGAACGCCCTATAAAAACAAATTTAGAGTAAAAACTTGTATTGACTTTAGATAGGAACATGTGTATGTGGAATCCAAATAAAACATCAGATTTGACCTTCGACCTCTCCTTCAAGGTCAAACAGGGGTCATTGTGGTCAAAATTTCATAAAATTGCATTTATCTTGATTAATAACAAATTTAGAGTAACAACTGGTATTGACCTTAGATAGGAACATGTGTATGTGGAATTCAAATTAAACATCACATTTGACCTTTGACCTCTCCATAAAAGTTACACTAGTAGGTCAATTTCAGGAATTTTGTTCATTTTTATGTTTACGAAAGAAATGAGCAGCTTTGAATATTTCATTTGTTAATAATCCACGATAAATTAGTTTTATTGATATAAGCATTTGTATTCTAGATTGGAATTACGTTATGTTTTATTTTAATCAATATTTTACTAAATAGTTTAATGTATCAATGGGTTTCACTTTTAATGGTAGAATTTGAGGCAGCATCAGTATCATTGATATCTTCATAAAGTGCATGTTCTCAAATTTTGTTATGTTTTAGTATTATTTGATTGGACATTGGACTAAAAAATGTGTAACTTACAAAAAGAGCAACAAATTTAATACATCTATATAATACAATGGTCATTGCTAAATCATGGAAAATTCAGTGAAAATGAAATCTAAGAAGCAATGCAAAACAAGGAAAAAGGGCAACATAAAATCATGCATCATACGTTTTAGAAGTATGCAGTCTTTCAAAATAGATAATTTATCAGATTCAGTTTGGGGAAAATTAAGAAACAATTGAAGTGAGACAAAGTTTAAAGGATCTAAAACAATATTATGATGAAATTTGCAAAAGTGTACCAACTGAATATGGTAGTAAATGCTATGGTTATCACAAATAATGCTACAGCAAATTCACAAATCTCAAATATCTAAAAGCAATAAAATGAAAATCAGATCAAGATCCAGAGGTTGAACTATCAATAAAGAAAAAAAATCAAATTTATCAATAACATTCACTTATGATTTCTGTTTATTTGTGAAAATACTCCAGAATTAATTCTTCCTGGCAAATTTCTTTCTAGTGAAAGTTGGACATGTAAAACAGAAACTGCAGGGAAGACCTTAAAAGAGGGTTCAGAGAGACGAAGTTATGAAAGAATGCTGTGTAAAGTGATAGATGTAGATTTAGCGCCCATTTATTGCTGTGTATAATTCTGTGTATAATTCTGTTCATTTTGTTTGCTGTGTATAATTCTGCTATTTTGTAATACTAGTATTAGACCTGAAGTGGGTACTGTAGTTGTATATAAATAGGTTTGGCGGGTTAGAAAAAACTGGTTACATATGAAAATGATTTAGGAGCAAGTGAAAATTGTAGGACTCGGTTATTATAATTCAGGTATGATCGTTTGTGGTTATTTGTATATTGAAAATTATTAATTTAAACTGTTCATTTTTGGAACTTTACTTTACTTAATTAAATATATATTGTTGTAGAAAACCGCACAATAAAGGAAGATTAAATAAACAAGAATAAAAAGAAAAGCGAAGTCTTCTAATTATTATAACAACAGTCCTAATGTAACAAAGTTACATAAGTTTTCTGAATTTAAGAAGAACATCCTGCAAGTGATCTATGATTCGTAAATAGTCTCCCAAGTACATATATGTGTAAAATTTGATAATGGGTGACACGGAAGCATCGCAGACAAATGAAAAACGAGATCGAAAACCAAGTAAATTGAGCGAAGGTGAACTAGAAGAACAGATCCATGCTCACAAGCAGTCACGAGCAGGTTATTGTGCTCAAGTTACGAAAATCTTAAAAAAAATCGCCACTTTAACAGCAAACCCTGACAACCTTGATAAGGTCACCAGTTTTTATATACGATTGAAAAAAGCTATCGGCGATCTTGAAACATCTCATACTGCATACACAAATCTTGAACTTACAGAAGATGAACGAAACCGTGCAAATGAACAAATGAATACAGTACTAGAAACTAAAACTGAAATATTGCATTGGATCCAAACAAATGAGCAAGCCAATGAAGTTGATGAAACTGATAATGAGTGTGATACTGATACCCTCCAAACGTTTCTCAATGCCCTGAAAATCTCGAACGAACAAGTAGTTAAAATGCAAAAGGAAGCCTTTAAAGACCTGACCACTGCAATGTCCATGCCTAAACCAGAAGTCATGACCTTCAATGGGGACCCAAAGACATATTACCGCTTTATGAGTAGCTTTGAGGCTGGGGTTAAGTGTGTAAAAGACCCACAAATCAAACTGAATTACCTTATTCAACAATGCCAAGGTGAGGCTAAAGAATCCATCCAAGACTGCATAATAATGGACCATCAAGAAGGCTTTGACAATGCATTGAAAATATTGAAAGATCGATATGGCAGACCGCACACAGTAGCGAGGGCCTATTTAACACAGTTGACAGAAGGCCCGCCTTTGAAACCATCTGATCATAATGGACTGACAAATCTATCCTTAGAAATGAATAGGTGTAACCTTACCTTACAAAGAATGGGCTATGCAGCAGAACTGAATAACTCTGACAGTCTCCTTCGAATTACAAGACGATTGCCAATGCATTTGCGAGCCAAGTGGGTAGATAAAGCTGATGCAATCATTCAAGAATCCGCAGAGCCCACCTTCGCTGATTTAGCCAAATTCATAGAAGCCAGGGCCAGGATTGCGAATACCATGTTTGGCCAGGATCTATGTGCAAGCACAATAGAAACTGGAAGACCAACACCCAGCCGCGAGTCTACTGTTCACTTCACACACGGTACAGCACCTACACCTACATGCTCAATCTGCGGAGATAAACACGTAACATGGAAGTGTACAGAATTGCAAAAAATGGAATATGAACAAAGAAAACAGGCCACACGGGCAAAGGGTCTATGTGATAACTGCTTGTTTAGAGGGCATGTTTCCAAGTCCTGTCCTAAACGGAAATTTTGTAATGTTGAAGGTTGCTCATCTACATGGAAACATACGTCCATGCTGCATCCGCCACTCAATAGTGCGTCATTATCTCAGAACGGCGCTAGCAGTCTGGCAACAGAAACCCTAGTCAACCCGACAAGCAATACACCTTTGCCTCAGAAGGATGATAGCAGTCTACCAACAAGGACATGTGAAGCAGTGTGCCCAAACCGCCCGACAATTAATGCACCTTTGATTCAGAAGGATGGTAGTAGTCTAGCAACAAAGACAGGTGAAGCAGTGTGTCTGAAAGTCGTCCCAGTGAAAGTGCTAACTGCGAATGGAAGTGCTGAAACGTACGCATTGCTTGATAACTGTTCTGATGTAACTTTGTGTTCCGGTGGTCTCCTAACAAGATTAGGGATTTCTGGAAAGAAAACCTCCTTCACAATGAATACTGTGAATGGTCAAAATTGCCTTCGAGAAGGTATTGAAGTTGATCTTGATATAGTGTCAATAGATGGCACAGAGCAGATTAAGCTTGACAAAGTTTGGTCTGTAGACTGTCTACCCATATCAAAGGAAAGTATTGCAACCCAGAGAGACTTATTAGAGTGGCCTCATTTACAAGATGTGCAACTCCCACTAGCGAATGCTTCACGTGTGGAACTTTTGATTGGTGGAGATGTACCAGAAGTTTTTTGGTGCCTTGAAGAGAGAAGAGGAAAAAGGGGACAGCCATATGCAATCAAAACCATACTGGGTTGGACAGTTATTGGACCGATGAAAGGACACAACACAGTTAATGAAGTCAATCACCATGGCACTACCAATTTCATACAAGCAGATAATCAAATGCTTTCAGATCAAGTCGAGAAGTTTTGGAGAACAGAATTTAATGATTCTCCTTCCACAAAAAATGGAACTTCAGTGGAAGATCGACAGGCCATACAAATATTTGAAAAAAGTATTAAATTGGTTGAAGGGCACTATGAAATAGCACTACCATGGAAACATAGAACTCCTAATTTAAAGGTAAACCGATTGGTAGCAGAAACTAGACTAAAAATGCTAAAGAGGAAGCTAGAAAAGAATCCTTCATTAAAAGAAAAGTATTTCGAAGTTATGAACACTTATATTGACAAAGGGTATGCCAAAGAAATCTCAGACACGGAAAATCAGCAAATGTTGCTAAAGGAACAAGTAGTGCACGATGAAGCACTACTAACAGTGATAGCAGAGGTCGAAAAAATAATCAATGATAGGCCACTCACAATTCCAAGTGGTGATCCAAGAGATAAAGACCCCCTTACACCAAACGATCTTTTGTTACTTCGCCGAAATTCCTGTCTTCCACCGGGAGTGTATGATAAACACGATTGCTATACCAAAAGATGGTATCACCAGGCGCAGTATTTAGCAAACGTGTTTTGGCGACGGTGGTTATCAGAATATGTTCCAACGCTTCAGCTCCGTCAGAAATGGAATCTGCAAAGGAGGAACTTTTCAGTGGGTGATATAGTTCTTGTGGTCAGTGGTAAAGAGGCCAGTGATGGAAGTCCATCCGGATAGACATGGATTGGTCAGATCTGTAAAGTTTAAGGTTTCTGACTCTTTAAAAACTAGGCCAATATCAAAATTGTGTCTGTTGGAAGGAGAAGCAGAGACTGAACGTGATTAGACGCTACACGGATGGGAGTTCTCGTTAGAATTAGTCCTTTGGATTAAAGAATTGATGCTGAGATTGATCATTGTTGTAATCAGACTACATTAGGTAACAATGTTTGTGTGATGATGTATTTGTATAGTTGTATTATAACCTCAATTGACTTAGGAAGTATGTATACGTATGTGATGTTCTTTAACTGGTTGCAGTAATTACTATTATTTTGCATCCATTCAGATCTTAACTCAATACATTGTAGTTGAGCGCTTTGTATATTAATGAAAAACCCAGTTTGTTCATTAGGGGCCGGTATGTAGCGCCCATTTATTGCTGTGTATAATTCTGTGTATAATTCTGTTCATTTTGTTTGCTGTGTATAATTCTGCTATTTTGTAATACTAGTATTAGACCTGAAGTGGGTACTGTAGTTGTATATAAATAGGTTTGGCGGGTTAGAAAAAACTGGTTACATATGAAAATGATTTAGGAGCAAGTGAAAATTGTAGGACTCGGTTATTATAATTCAGGTATGATCGTTTGTGGTTATTTGTATATTGAAAATTATTAATTTAAACTGTTCATTTTTGGAACTTTACTTTACTTAATTAAATATATATTGTTGTAGAAAACCGCACAATAAAGGAAGATTAAATAAACAAGAATAAAAAGAAAAGCGAAGTCTTCTAATTATTATAACAACACCTAACTTTTTATGCTCTTTCTATTGGTGTATAAAGATAAATGCATTGGTGTGCATTTAAAAAATCATGTTTTAAAAAATGTATGCGAAACTTTGAAAGTCTAATCCTGAATGTCCTAGGCAATCAACAATACATCATACCCCCCTCTCAGCAGTAATTGCTTGCGTAGTCTCTATCGACAGCCGCCTGCTGACTCAGTTCGCTTCACTCAGTTCACCGTAGTAAAGGAATGTGATAGAGACTACGGGTTAGCGTCTCCCGGCCATGTTGGATAATTTCTAAATACAGGATATGGACATGCTGCATATTTTCCGATTTTTCTGCTTATAAAATAGAATAAATCATTGCAAAATAAATGCCGGTGTGACCATGAAAAGTTGGAGAAGCAAGGAGGACAGTTTGGACGATGCACGTGTAGTTAGAAGCCTGTTTGTGATCGTGACATTGATTAGAAAGCTATTCCATGGACCATGGTCCATGGTCTGCAAAATTTCATACCGCTGTAAATTCTGGAATATAACTCACACATACTGGAATTGACAGATCAACAGCAAGGATACATACCCAGGATCAAACATCCGAACTATACAGGACTTTATTCAGAGAGACTCATTGAAAAGTTTGGCAAATCTCTGTTAAAAGCTAATATTACGACGTTACGTTCCTTCTGTCTATCCATAGCTAAAATGAGAATTTTTCAATCGCTTCAAAAAATTCATCTTGGTTGTCATGTCCAGATCTAATGAATGGGAATATTGACGAAAATGAAGTCTACACACAATTTCACAAATAACTGTAGTCTGAGACTGATGGACTAGATCTGGGATAAACCTGTGACCGTGTGTAACTGTAATTGTTGACATGATTGACGTGAAAACATGGGATTATGCATTAAAACGTATCCGTCAGATTGGAATGGCTTATTTGCATGTATGTATTTGCAAATAATTTGGCAGTTGTTTTTTGTGGGAATGTTTTTGCACTGTTTGGGCCCGATGGAGACTATCTACCACAGGCCATAAATTAATTTTGGTGCATTGAATTCATTTTGGTAATTTGTTAATGTTTGTCTTTTGTTTATAATATTTATTATTTAAGGGTACTGTGAACTCTTTAAGGGAAAATATTCTATTTTCAGCTTTTTAATATTCATTATACTGTAAACTATGAAGAACAACATGTTTTGAAATGAACCTTTTATCTTCAATAGTTTTCCCATTACAACGCATTTTGTAAAGACCAAGCTGGAGTGAAAAACAATGACTCATTCTTTGCAGGCTTATAAGGTTATATGGGCTAAAAATTCAATTTTACATTTTCAATGTTTTGTATGCTATAAATGATAAAGAACAACATCTTTTTAAAATGAACCTTTTATCATCAATAGTTTTTCTTATATGATACATTTTGTAGACAGCAACTAATGTCAATGTATATTGATTGGCCATGTTTAAAGCCCATTTTCTCAAAACTAAGTTTGCATAGTGGATGAATTTTTCTTTTTATATTTCTCCTTAACCATGAAATCAAATTTTCACAAACGTGTATATATTTGAAGATGTATGCATTCTGAAGAAAACCTTACTAGGGATTTTGATTTTTTTTATTTCGTTGATGAATTATGAACGTTTTTGTATTGATTTGCAAGAAAATGCGGAAAATAGGTGGTTTTAATACTTAAAATGCATGTAAAATGATAAATAGGAAAAAATATAAAAAAATTTGAGGCAAGGTTTTTCTAGATAAATATACAAATTTTGTAACTGAATAGTGATTTTGGTCATTTCGATGTTTTACTATCAGTTATATGCTTCGCAGGCAAAGTTGTCATTTTTTCATTAAATATAAACTAACATCTAAAAATCCTATGATTTGGTACACAGATGGTCTCATTATGTAATGTTTTAAACTGCGTATTATCACAACTTATACTAATGGCAACATTTGGTTTCGGGTTTTCATCGTATTCTTATAATAACACACATTTACTTACAATATTTTGCTCCATAAATGCTTGCAAACATGACAATAGTAAATGTCAGCCTTTCATCTTTTGGAAGTCCGATTGCAAATGTCAATCGTTTCGTAAGGTACAGGCTCTCTAGCAGCACATTATAAAAAAGTAGGAGAAAAGTAGGAAGAATTAGCATAAAAAGTAGGAAAAAAGTAGGAAAAAGTAGGAAGATATTGTAAAAAAGTAGGAACTAATTTAGGTTATCACTTTACGTTGTCATCTTTGCTTATACAAATTTACCATGCATTCATGTGCAGAGGCTGTTGAGCTGGCTATTTCTTTGCTAAAACATTTTCTACAAACTCTCACATCTTTCTACCAAGGAAATTCTATCATGATGGACATAGCTGAAGACAGGTTTTACAACCCTAAGCTTCCATTTAACTATATCAAATGGCCCTGGGGGGACTCGAACTCACAAACCCAAGTTTGTGAAACCAGAATGATACTATCATCCAAAGCAGTGAGCTGTTATAAGGTTAAAGGTGTAAACATCATTTTGTACACATACACAGGTCATGAAGCTATGATTAAAACAAGCAAACAAACATAGACAAACATTAAAAAGGCACAAGAACAACCTAAAAGAAGTAAAGCCAGGGTAAGCTACACCATATCAACTTAGTCCATAAACACAACTAAGATGTGTTTGCAGGGCTGTAGCCAGGATTGCAAAATAGAGCAGGCTAATATATTGGGCGAGGGTGCTGAAAAGCACCGTAAGTTAGGGAGGTTTGAGAGCATGCTTCCCCCCTCCCAAGAAAAGTTTCAATTTAGACCCCTTTTCATAGTTTCTGAGGGTATCTATGACATAAAAGTAAAAAAATAACAAAAAACGGGTTGATCTCCAAAAACAGAGAGGCAGTTGCCTCCCCTGCCTCATATGTAGCTACAGCCCTGGTTTGTAACTATAGAAACTGGTCATTAAAATTTATAGACACATCTAATATTGTAAAAATAGCTCTACTACAGATTCATGGTGTCTATAATAAACCCTTTGTAGGTAGCCTGACATTAATCACTGCAAAGAGCCCTAGTGATTGATACCAACATTCTCAAAAGTAAAGAATGAATGTATGGAGAAAAAGGGTGTGAGAGTGAATGCAAGGAAGACAAAGATCATGAATTGCTGTACTGATCTGGATCTTCTCCAGAACTCAGGCAAGGTCCCCTGTGTTGTCTGTTGCACTGGAGTAGGAAGAAACAGCATCTTCTGCAAAGGCTGCAAGAAGTATGTGCACAAGAAATGCAGCGGGCTGAAACACCTGACATAGGACACAAATTGTAGACCATGCCAGGGAACCGCTAGACCAATTGATGGCAGACAACATGAGGGATGTGACATTGCAACCACAACGCGTGTGACGACAGCTTGGAAGATGTTCAAAGATCTGCTACTAGTTCTTTTTTCTCGCTACCTTTCATATAAGAAGAGGGGTCATGTGGACAGCACTTTTGTGGGGGTTGCAATACTTCATGCTAGTGAAAGATGGCACTGGCCACCCTTGACCAAGCCAAATATTCATCATCTGCAGCACGATGGCAGGGCAATGATCAGACAGATCTGCAATGTGATGCCGGAAAATGTGGCCACCTCCAGTTCAAATGAACTTCTGACGCTTCTCAGCAAGGAGGACATGGACCTTATTCTAAGGGAGAGAAGGCTCCGTTGGTATGGACACATGGAACGGTTAAGCGGTGGAATCAAGACAGCATGGGACATGTACGTACGCCTTCATCAGTGTCGCTTCTCATGTAGCAACAGTATCTTGGCAAGTCATTAATGAGCAGGACGAACATTATTGGGCCAACAATGGACCCTTTTAGACATTTAGACATTTAGGCATTGATAACGATGTTCTGTTGTCTGACTGTGAAGAAATTTTTCAGTCACTTGAGGACTGCCTCTGATACTGAAAGCGTGTATTTTTGCCAGGAGACGACGGTCGTTGTGGGACAGAGTAGAGCGCCATTTTATAGACCATGTATACGATCTCCACACAGCAGCCATCATTCAGGATACTTGTCCAGTTTTCCATGACCTCAGGCAGTTATGTGATACACAACCATGCCTGGCAAGAACCCATGTTGTCCTTTCTGATCAAAGTTGATTTGTTGTTGTTTTGCAGGTGTTTCATCATCTGATCTCACACCAACTTCTCCATGACTTTTTACATAGGATGCATGTCAGACTCACTGGCCTAAAAGTTTCTCGCTGTCGTTTTACTGCCCTTCTTCACACTCAGCTGGGAGTTGTCCCTTATCAAGGGAAAGCTGGAGCAGGTGGGTGAAGGGTTCCTTTAAGCTCCTCGGCTGCCTGTGACAAGACACATGTTGGCATGCCGTTTGGGACCTGATGCCTTTCCAGTGTGGAGGCTGTTTAGTTTGACCATTTCAATGGTAATGACGAAGTCTGTAAGTTCATCCTCTCGTGAAGAGATGCTTTTAAAAGAACTGGTTTAGCTCATAGGCCTTTTCAAAAGTGACATCTAGCCACTTTTTCACACGAGAGTGTTTATCACCTACAGCATCATCCAGTAAATATCATTCTTTTGAGGGTCTACTACCAAGTATTAGTTTGGATGGATGATGATCCTTCTAAATGGGAGTGGGAAAGCAAATGACATTACTGCCCTACAATGAATGATTTAAAGGTTGCAACACAGTGTGTGATTAATGTCATACCTTGCAATTTCACAACCTATTGTCATTTAAAGAAATGTAGCTGTCAGTTGTACAATCTGGCATGTATATCAGCGTGTGGCTCATGCCACTAACATACTGTCACAATCAATACAACAATGATTTAGAAGATGTAAAAAGGAAGAACCATAGACACTGGAGGTTCCAAGCATTGGGAATCGTTGGCCACTCAATGTAGGAGGCTTATGGCTTTCCCCAAGGAAATCATATATTTGAATATTATCTGCTATAAATTTACAAATGTGTATGTATCTGTTGCATGTAAGATTCTTTGGTTTAGAATAAATTTTGTTACTGTAATAATCTTTTGTGCATAACTCTCATGACTAAAGGTATGAAGAAGCTGAGATTCCATTACCATTCAAATTATGTTTACCAATATAAATGTTATCATATTTCAATGCTAAATGGAACCACAGTGGATTTATGAGTTTAGATTTGGTTAAATCTGTAATGCTTAAAAAGCTAAATATACATGCCGATACGTGTATTACACACCAACATTGCTTTTAGAAATAAAAAATACGTAAAATGTTCACGATAAAGTAGTAACAATCTTGGATTTGAAGGTCAAGATAAGGTCATATCATTAAAATGATGCTGACAATGGAATCAGTGACACCTTTAGTCCCTAAAGTCCAGGTATTACACATTGATGTAGTTTCAAAGTAAAAATATGTAAATCCACACATGGCAAGTGGCAGCCATCTTGGATTTGAAGGTCAAGATAAGGTCAAATCATTAAAATAGTACTAGAAATGAATCAGTGACCCTGTTAACCCCAAATTCCATGTATTACACATAAATGTAGCTTATAATATAAAAAACAAAATTTTTACATTATGCCCGACCATATTGAAAAATGTCTTTTAAAAACCTATTTTGGATTGGGTGATTTGGTAGACTTTTTTTGGAATAGAGGGGCATCATATCTATTGAATAAAATCAAAAACAATTTCTTGCAATTTTTGACAAAAATCTACTATTTTAACACAATGGAAACACACATTAGTCAAGCAAAATGATCATCTTAACAATTATTCATCTAAACAAGAATTCATTGACTCTATACAATCGACACACAATCCACTAAATTCAATTTCCAATAAAATTGACATAGGGTATGTCTGAACACATTATTCACATCACACAATAATCCATATGCATTACTCTACCATGTATTTTTGCATGACACCTTAACAATACAAAGTAAAAAGCTCATCACATTGAAACCACAATTCTTCAATTTAACAGTACCTCATATAATTTTTATGATATTTCTAAATAATAACAATAAACATAAAATAATCCACGAGGGACTAGTACTAATCATCAGCACACACTTTAGATGTCACCAACCCCCCCCCCGACAGTCCTATCAAATGCAAATCAGACGAAGTCGTAAGACAAATGTCGAGTTACTAAAATTATACGAATCAGAAAGGTAAAATTATAAACTAATAAGTCCGGATTATTACTTACATATCAATCTTCCGAAATAACATGACTAAAAGTGTTGATGCCGCAAATTCTTAAAAGATTACATCGGATTTTGTTCTGCCTTCACGAATTGTGCCTGCCGCTTCTTTG
>CM032663.1:25328580-25404940 GCA_019095985.1 Streblospio benedicti | reverse complement strand
CTGTTGACTTCCCCGTTAAAAAAGTTAACAAAAAAATTTGTCCCGATTAAAAATGACATGGTTTCAAATATATGTTACAAATGTAATGTTGGTGATTTATCAGTTAAAACCGTATCCTAATATTTACTTAAATTGTTTGTTCATTTTGTGAGGTCCATATCGTTCTGCTTATTTTATTATTGCTATTTTAAATTCATAATGCACTATTTGAGAGGAGGAATTTCTTTTTGTGTCTGCACTCCAGAGGCAAGTTCATTTTTGCTGTTCAAAAGATGCTAACTTCGGCTTACATATTATTATAAATTTTTCCCTCAGACACAGGTTGCATTTGTTTGTTTAAGCCCAGTGTATGGTTGAGGCTTTGAGAAATTAAGATGGCATCCAAGATGGCTGCCACACAATTAGAAATCATAATTTTGAACTATTAGACACAGAATAGCAAGCAATACCACTTTTCAATAGTTTTGTACATCAGCAGTTCATTTCTGATGTTGTTTTTATCTGACAGTTTCTGCTAATTTGGCAGTGCCAGAGCTGTGCGGCCCGCCACTAGATTCGGTGGGAAATGGACGGCCTAGAGGCTCAGTGTGTCCAGCTCTTCCAGGGGGGTTCGCAGTATGGGGACTTGAACAGGGTCAGTTACGTCAAGGGAGGAACTGGGTGAAGGGGTTTTACCCCCTCCTGTATGGTGGGAGACTGGCATAGTGTCACCCATGTGCTTCCCTTTGGAACACTTAGGGATAGAAGGGGAAATGGGGGCAACGATAACATACCTTGTTTTGTTGTGTTTTACAGCTTTTCCACCACCGCAACCTCGTGAACCACGACCAGCATTTGGCACCCCACACTGGCACTTGGCTTTTTGAAAGGGCTCCTTCTTCTGGCTCAAGCCGCAAGAGGCATTGCCTCCGCCTCTGTCTGTCCTCTCTGGAGGAGCACTTGATTCTTTGCTCAATGAGATGGGCAATACAGTCCACACTCTATACTTCCTTTTGCATGAGGTCCTGAAAGTCTTGTCTAAAAAGGACTTCACCACCCTTACGGAGGGCTGCTCGGTGGTTCGCTAAACCATCTGTGGGTTTATCCTTCAACCCAAGCACAAAAGATTCACCTCACCAAATCTCGCGTAGCTGATGGTCTGTGATGCCTGGCCCACCTTGGTTATGGCCATTTCAATAAGAGTTAACATGTCCTGCGCTTCAAAGTGCCTCAGGTCCCACCAGGCAGCATCAATGGCCATCCACAAGGTGGACCACAAAGTGGTCAACTGACCCACTGCAAGTACTATCTTGGTTTGCACACATTTCATGGTGGAGTCCATAAAATGCAGGAGGCTTCTAACTGGGCATGGTATATTTCACCCCTTTGATATGCCTGGGGCGCAGCTGTTTAAGGATGTCCCTATTCAATTGAGGGACCTGGAGGCTGTCCAGTCCAGGGACCAGGTGTGCCTTCAAGAATTGCTCCACATCTTTATCAATGAGGTGTTTGTTAAAGTATATATCTGTTACCTGGAGAGGTATGATGGCAGGGTATGCACCTGGGCCTTGTCAGACACTGCCCTGTAGCCCTGATATTGCGATGAATTGTCGAATGAGCGGCTGCCATTTAAAAAAGGCGCCTGGACCTGGGGCCATTAGTCATCAAAGCTAGTGAGGCAACCTGAATTTTAGCGTCACAGCAATCAGTGCACCGTTAACACAATAATGAGACAAATCTGGAAGTCAAAATCCATCTAGAACTCGTAAAGGTATTCCAAGGTAACACACCAACGTAGGGTCGAAACGGGTGAAAAATTCAAGAGCTGAATCATGTTGTAAGTTTCAAGTCTTTGAAAAGGAAGAAGTGATGCCCATGCAGGGATTTCTTTGTTTTGAAATTCGAGTAATGACATAATTATGGCATAGAATGCAATCATGAACTCAAGCTTGAATTTCGCAAAAGAATTGTAATTGTACAATATAGATACTACATCACTATGCAATGAAATAAGCTGAACAGCAAAATTTAACTGATATTAAAACACACAATAGTTTAGCCTATAGAAGCTGCAATTCTGTCAGTGATCTTGGCTTGAAATCATTAAAACAAAATTTGAAATTAACTGCTGAATGAAACTATGCTGAATGAAAATAGTAGAAAAAGTAATGATTTCCCATTTGGCAGCCATCCTGGCGGCCATCTTCTATGTTAAATCAGAAATGAATTGCTGGTGTTAAAAAGAAAATGATTTATGTCAAATGGTTCAAAAGTTATGATTTTTCATTGAGTGGCAGCCATCTTGGCAGCCATCTTGGATCTGTGACCTCAGATCATAAAAACAACATCAGAAATGAACTACTGATGTAAGAAACTATAGAAAAAGTGGTATTACTTGCCATTCTGTGTCAAATAGTTCGAAAGTTATGATTTCTAAATGCATGGTGGCCATCTTGGACGCCATCTTGAATTTCTCAAAAGCCTCAAGGTTACACGCTTGATATCCGCTAGATATGTAATAATGAGGTCCCAATGATGTAAAATCAATCATAAAAAAAACTTTATCGACCGAGGCGCGGTTAAGTTGGGCGGCACCCTGACTATTACGACTGGCCATAGTCATCATATACCACACAAACGATAGTATGATAAACATTAAACAGTTTCCTTGGTATATAAATGTTAGTAAAAACATCTTCAAAGTTGTTCCTTGTTTGCATGAGCTGTCAAATTCTATCATGTGGTAATAGCCTTTATCACACGCTGTAATTGTTCCAAACAACGAATTAGAGCAGAGGTCAATCAAGAGTAGCCTTTATGAAAAAAGATACAGTGCGCATTTGTGTCCACAATGCACAATACGATAGAAGCTGAATGCTGATGTCCTTATTTGGAATAATGAATATAAAGTGGGGTTTTCCTAATGACGTCATAGAAAAATATATCAACCTCATTTTCAATGAAAAGAAGAGATTCCACTTCAAGATGGTATAGAACTTGTGGGGGTGATTTTCATCCAAATTAGAGTATTTTGAGCTTGAATTTCGCAGTGTAAATCACGTGTTTCTTGCGCAGATATATATTCTTACAAATGATGCATTAATATTATGAAAGCCCTGCTTCACTTCCACAAAATTTACATCAAATTGCATGAGCCCTCTGTTTATATGTGAAAAATGGAGATAATCCGAGGTGCAAAATTAGGCGTAAAATTGTCCCTCAAGGGACTTCCCGGTACGAATGGGTTAAATTACCTCATCATTTTAAATAAGTGAATGAAATATTAAAGATGTTGGTTCTATCTTTTATATTATATTTGTACTTCAATATTTTTCAAAATAAATCCGTGATTGCACATATGCACAAAAGGTGTCGAAAACTGTAGCAGTTACTCTCTACATGTATTTAGTTCAGCATTTAAATAAAGTCAACCAACTCAATTTGCAATAAAAGGGTCCAACTATGTTTGCTAAGAAACCTGCAAAGTTACCTTTTCAGTAGTTAAATAAAAATATCAGCCGGTATGCAAAATCTTTCAGTACTTACAAATTTTTCTACATTTACATCTTCCAGCTCTACTCTTCTTCGACCAATGAGGACAATTTTACTAAAAAGATTTCTTCTAGAAAGTTCCTTTATAAGTTCTTTACCAACTTCTCCTGTGTATCCTAAGACAAAAGCAGTTTTATTCATGTCTCTATAGGCTTTGTCCATGGCTTCCAAATCATCCATAGATGACATAGATCTGAATGTAAAAAATGACAGGTTGTCTAGTAATAATATCAACAGTATATGTGTAGAGTAGAATTGATGGCAATGACCTACCTGCCAATCATTTGAATATTGTATTCATATCTATACAACTTACCATATCCCCGTGTATTAAAGCACATGTGCTTATTATCGAAAAAGTCCATCCTGGATCTTTTTGCACCTATCCACGAATATCGCAAATTAAATTGTGCGCAAACATTTCTAGTTTTACAGTATGTTTTCAATAAAATCTTTTCCTTAATCACATTTATTTTCATTGGCAAATTAGTCCCGATCAGGCCATTTTTGAAAAGTAGGCCAAAGTACTCAAATATCAAATCACGTGAGGAGAGTGACATAGTCATACAAAATGTCAAGTTTGGTGATGATAAGTCATAAACTGTTCCCACAAGACAGATAAACACAATTACGTAATAATTTGTTTTTAAAAACACATCGTAACTTCATCAAAAGTAGGCCAAAGTACACCAAAATCTAATCAGCTCTGGAGAGAGGTACAACGAAGCTAGATATGAAGTTTGGTGACCATAGGTCAAATACTTCTCCCTGTAGAGTGTTAACAAGGTTTATTACGTAACGCTCGTAAGTTCAAAAGTAGGCCAAAGTACACCAATATCAAATCACGTGAGGAGAGTGATATAGACATACCAAATGTCAAGTTTGGTGATGATAAGTCATAAACTGTTCCCAGGAGACAAATAAACACAATTACGTAATAATTAAATCATCGTAACTTCATCAAAAGTAGGCCAAAGTACACCAAAATCTAATCAGCTCTGGAGAGTAGTACAACGAAGCTAAATATGAAGTTTGGTGACCATAGCTCAAATACCTTTCCCTGTAGAGTGTTAACAAGGTTTATTACGTAACGCTCGTAAGTTCAAAAGTAGGCCAAAGTACACCAATATCAAATCAAGTGAGGAGAGTGATATAGACATACCAAATGTCAAGTTTGGTGATGATAAGTCATAAACTGTTCCCAGGAGACAGATAAACACAATTACGTAATAATTAAATCATCGTAACTTCATCAAAAGTAGGCCAAAGTACACCAAAATCTAACCAGCTCTGGAGAGTAGTACAACGAAGCTAAATATGAAGTTTGGTGACCATAGCTCAAATACTTTTCCCTGTAGAGTGTTAACAAGGTTTATTACGTAACGCTCGTAAGTTCAAAAGTAGGCCAAAGTACACCAATATCAAATCACGTGAGGAGAGTGATATAGACATACCAAATGTCAAGTTTGGTGATGATAAGTCATAAACTGTTCCCAGGAGACAGATAAACACAATTACGTAATAATATTTTTTTTAAAACACATCGTAACTTCATCAAAAGTAGGCCAAAGTACACCAAAATCTAATCAGGTCTGGAGAGTAGTACATCGAAGCTACAAATGAAGTTTGGCGACAATCGGCCAAATACTTCTCCCTAAAGTGTGGTAACAAGATATTTGTACCGAAGGTCATAAGTTCGTCAAAAGTAGGCCAAAGTACAAAAAAAATTTTTTGAGACATACGATTGTCCTCAAACTAAACATATTTAATTTTCAAAGCAATAGCTCTCATGGTGTTCAAGTTATAAGCTTTTAAGCATGTGGACGCGGACATACAGACAGACATACAGACATACAGACATACACTTGCATATAACAATGTTTCATGCATATAAACTCTTTGTGGTCTGCTGGTGGGTAAATTATCTAGCTTCATTTAGATAGGGCCTATGTAGAGATAAAAGAGGACATAGTTATGTATATAACATATATCTTCTTTCTTACAACAACCATAGGGCCGGGTGGGGGGAGGTATACTTAATACATTTTGCTAACATGGAGTCGCTATCGGAATGGGTCACAATTTCACCCCTAAAAATCAGCACATCATGACCCAAGTAGCTGTAATCAGCATTTGATAGGTCTAATTTAACTCTTGATCAGCACACTAAAATCATCCCACTTGCGCATGCATGCCATAGATAATAAAATCATATATCCTATTAGGGATATACCATTGTCAAATTTTTCCTTTGGCATTGAGTTTTAGAAGGCTTCCCCAAGTAATCTCAATAGCCAACAATAAGTAAATAGAAATATCTTATTATGAAAGATAGAACCAACGTCTTTAGTATTTCAATCACATTTTAATTAAATATTTTCGACCTTGCGGTCATCCTCAGAATATAATGCAAAATTCAATGTTCTCGGATGTGGGTGTGGAGATGTCAACTTGCGGACAGCAAGTTGTGTAGTGAAATGTGCATTCTATTCATGATTGAACAATCATGTTAGTTATTATTATGTTAATTATTGTAGCATTGTTGTATCCCCGGTTTGTATCTCAAATTTAAAGTGTAGGCAATATTCAAGAATGTATTTATGATGGTGTTGCATGAAATATAATGCGTCACGAATGTAATTCCTGAGGTTCAACATGTTTTTAGTTGTACTAACATCAATAAATTTGGGTATTTGATCAAATGGTTAGGTCCATTTCAATCAAGTAAGAACCGGCTTTTAAATATTACGTATATGCACAATGTATAAGACGTATAGATATATGAATAGGCAAAAATGAACACAATACATACTGACTCACTGAAATAAGACACGTTTTTTCAGATTGGAAAATCAGCACTTTAAGCCTTATGTTTTGCAATATTTTAGCACATTTCACACTAGATATCAAATGTACGAAGGAGCCGCCCCCCTAATACACTATCTACACTATCTAGGTTAGTGCCAGCCCCCCCACCCCCTTTCCAGGGACAGATACATGTCATGTACAACTAAGACGTATTTTATATATATCAAGTACATCTATTTTATTTAAGTACAGACTCTAACAGCAGGGTGACGTGTGTAGAGCATTCTAGATTGCGCAGGTGCGACTCCACCCGAAAGTAGTATGCTGGGGACGTTGTGAACTAACATCTCTGGATGCTAGATATATTGGTTTATTTCTTAAACAGGATAACAGATAAAAGTCATCTCTAAAATACATTGAGCTTTACCCACGGCAAACTCTTTTGCCTTGATCACAACCGAAATGTAGTCATAATAAGTGGTCTGTTGGCGTGGAATTCCCCAGCTGTCCCCATGTCCCCCATGAATCTGGTTTCAGGGACGTTGTCTTCAACATATGGAATCACAGTCATTACCTTGATCTGGTATACCAGACCAATCACTCTTCTGCTTTTTTTCAAACCAGTGTTCACTCTTAGACAGTTGTTGGTAAGACCAAAGGATCCCATTGACAAGCAGAGAGTGATTGGTCCGGTATACCAGATCAAGTGTAATGACTGTGATGACCCTATGTTGGGGAGACAGAACGATCCCTGAAAGCCAGATTCATGGAACACAGACGCCCAAGTTCCACGGGTCGGAAGTATCTCGCCGTTCTTGCACCCTGACCAGGAGGGTCATGACATTTCAATTGAGGATACAAAAAAATCCTTTGTGTTGAATCTAAGTTTTCGAGCGTGGAGTAAAGGAAGCGATTCAGATACGGAGACTGAGACCTTCACTCAATAGAGATGGAGGCAGACACACCCTTCCTTCCATATGGAACAACGTGTTGACCCTTCAAGGGGGGGACATGCAGCTGGGAATTCCCCCGCGCCAACAGTGACGACTTATGACGTCATTCGGTTGTGATCAAGGCAAGAGAGTTTGCCGAAAGCTCAATGTATTTTGACTTTTATCTGTTATCCTGTTTAAGAAATAAACCAATATATCTATCAGATCCAGGATAAATGAACTTCCATCAAACTATCTCTGGATGCATTATGAAACATTATGACACCTTCCCTTTTTATCAAGAGAACACGAGAATGAAAGATATTCCTTTTATGCAATATACATTTAGGCCCCAATAACATTTTGAATTGACTAGTCGCACTCGTGCACTGCCCTATACAACTTTTTGACACATCATATGACAATCTATCAAACTCTAACCTAACTATACAAATCAAGCTCCTGACACGTCACATGTAAAACATTTTTTTATCAAACTTCCAATTTTCAATTTCCAAATTCCAATTTCCAATCAAAATAAAGGAAATGAATACAAATAACAAATATCATAATGTACGTAAAAGCCTGAGTAACAGACTCCGCAAATGTTCACATATTCTCAATTAGGCGCTGTGGTTTGGTGACGTTCCGCAGACTGCGCCTGACTGCTGATTCAGCTGGACGTTTCTTTGGTGTTTCCTGAGAAGTGACCGCGCCTGATGGCGATGGTAGTGGGAGTGCGCAGTCAGGCAGAGGAGGCTCATGAACCCTGATGAACGCCTTGAGCTGGCACTTTCACTGGCTGAAGTTGTTATCGATTTCTCCTGCATGTGCCATCGGGTGTCTCTGCCAGATGTGTTCTGAACTTGGGGTCACTCTCCGTTACTATTCCTGGCTTGCCCCAGCTTTTCCCTGTCACGCATTAGGACACTTTGACCTGGCTGTATTGGAGGCAAGTATCTTGATCCATGTTTTAAGTCATAGTATTTCTTGTATTTCATCTTGGCAATGGTATCTGATTGCTCCAATTTCTCTCTTTCCACTGGGACTGGATTTAAAACTTGAGAGAGAACCAGTAGCGGCCTCTCAGTTTTCTTCCCATGAGTGCCACTGCCGCACTTACACCAATTGTGGCGTGCTTGGTATTTCTGTAATTCAGAAGGGCAATATCTGGGTCATCTTGTTGCAGAATTGACTTTGCAGTTTAAACGGCACGCTCTGCTAGGCCGTTTGACTGCGAAAAATATGGACTTGAAGAGTCAGTGGCAGGGTTGGTCATGAAAAAACTCACCCAAAAAAAAAAACCCCCAAAAAAACGGGTTTTTGGGGGTTGGGTTTTTTTCAGTGGTTTTTTTCAAAGTGGGTTTTATTGGGTTTTTTGTTTTTTTTCAAAATGTCTTTTTATTTAATAAGTTTTTTAAGAGTTGGATAAAACAGGTCTATTTATGGAGGCTAAGAAGATATATGTTGACAAATGAGAATTTTGAGAAATTGTTTGTGTACAAGCACTGACTTGGCATTGTTCTAACCAGTAGCTCTAACTGACTTCAAATTGAACTACTAACCCTGACACTAACCTGCTGACACTTCAGAGCAATATGCTCAAGCACTTGACAATGTTCTAACCAACTTCAAAGTGAACTCCTAACCCAGACACTATTGACCTGCACTAATTAGTACAATTATGACTTTATAACAATACCTCCAGTAGGGGCTTCTTATTTGCAGAGCTTGTGCCTTTAACTGGCATGTGCATTTGTAATGTCTTTTTGACATTTGGAGCCAAGTTTTTAATTATCTCTATTTGCAAAGTTATTCTGGGGTGACAGGATTTGATAATTGCCTAAATCAGATACACAAAAGCAAATACAAACATTTCCAAGTCTGTCCCACTTAGAAAGAAGTCAAAATTTAACAACTTGATACACTAATTACAAGGGCTAACAAATGCATGTTGTTATAATTGTTCATTTCAAGTAACCAACCAGCTCCAAGTCTTACCAATAGTTTTTTTTTTGTTTTTGTTTTTTAATTTATACTGGATATTGTCTGAGCAGTATTGTCAGCAAAGAGACGGTTTGTCAAAATTTAATTCGTTTTCAAAATTAATTTCTTAGATTCATAATCTGTTTTGATTGGCAATTAAAACATTATCAAATATACTGAATAAAAGTCATAAAACAAATTGTAATAAGTAATGATATGTGTCAAGAGAAATGGAATGTATAAAAGTATAATATTGATCCTGAAATTGAAATAACCGAAAAAACCAAAAAAGCCCAATAAAACCCAATAAAACCCGGGTTTTTTAAAAAACAAACAGGTGGGCTGGTTTTTTAAAAAAAAAACGTTTTTTTTTCCAACCCTGGTCAGTGGCGAATCCATACTTTTCTGCAAACTCTTTATATTCCTGTGCTACGAACTGAGGCCATTATCACTGCGGACAAATTCCGGAACACCATGTGTTGCGAATATGCCTTTCAGGGCCTGGATAACTCTACTGGCTGTAGTACTCTGCAAGTACTTTATCTCTATCCAGTGACTGTAGTAATCTGCTACTACTAGATAATTCTTGCCTTTCTCCATGGTGAGATCAACTGCTACATATTGCCATGCTCTTTGTGGTAATTCTGTCGGCATGAGTGGCTTCATGGCGTTGAGCGGCTCTTCCTTGTCTGCACTCATGACAATCTTCAACAAACTTTGTGATATCTTGACTTAGACCTGGCCACCAAACGCAATCGTTTGCTCTGTCCTTGCACTTATTTATCCCCTGGTGAGTGACTTTCATGTAACTTGTCAAGTATGTCTCGTCTCTTATTTTGCGGAATGACTATTCTATCTTCATAACAAACCAGGCAATCAATGACTGATAATGCTGCTCTTGCATTAAAATAGGGTCTAACTGACTCACTGACTGACTATGCATGTCTTGGACAACCATCCATTATATAACCCATCACACGACTGAGTGTGGCATCTTCATTTAATGCAGCAATTAACTCATTTTGTTTGGATGGACTCGCTGGCCAGTGAGCTTTGACTGAATCAACATATGTTTGGACTTCTTCTGCCAGTGTAACATCCTCAGTGTTTGGTTTGCTTTGTGGTTTTCTCGACAATGTGTCCGCGATGACCAGCTGCTTTCCAGGGACATAGACCGGCTCTGGACTGAACCTCAACGCTCTCATCAGTAAACGTTGACATCTATGAGGTGCAGCATCAATATTCTTCGTAGATAAGAGTGGCACAAGTGGTTTGTGGTCAGTCTCTAGTTTAAAAGACATCCCTGTGAGATCAGGGTCAGGATTAGCCACTCGTCCGCTCGTATTGACTAGTAAAAACTAGTGGAGGACAAGTGCTAATTTTAGAAAACTCGTCATTTTGACGAGGAACAATTCTGAATAATTTGTCATACGGATATAGAGTTTGTACAAGGAAGACGAGTACATTTTTTGCAGGACGAGTAGATATTTGAGGGTTACTAGTCCTGCTGACTAGTAACACTTTTCCACCTAATCCTGACCCTGGGGATAGTAAGCAAATCGTTCACAAGCCCAGACCCCTGTTAGGCATTCTTTTTCTATCTGAGAATATTTCTGTTCTGATGGCGTTAACGTGCGAGAGCAGTATGCTACAGGTTTCATAATTCCATCATGTTCTTGTACAATTACGCCTCCAAGGCCATACGAGCTGGCATCCGCACTCACAGTTGTTGGCGTATTTGGGTTGTAAAAAGTCAGGGTTGCGGCTTCAGCGACAAGCCTTTAGCTTCTTCAAATGCCCTATCTTGCTGTGGACCCCATGTCCAACATGTGTCCGTCCTCAAAAGATTTGTCATGGGCTTCATGACAGACGACAAGCCAGGTAAAAACTTAGCAAGATAATTGAACATACCAAGTATTGTCCTTAGTTCACCTACATCTTCTGGCTTCTCTAACTTTGCTATGCTTGCGGTCTTGTCAGGGTGTGGCTTGATGCCGTCTTTGCCAACTAAATGACCAAAGTATGACACTTCGCTTTGGCGCAGTTTGCATTTTTCTTTATTGAGCTCAATTCCCACTTGTTTGACCTTGTCCAAGACTTTCTTTAAGCGGGCATCATGTTCGGCACTGTCCTTTCCATTGACCAGAATGTCATCTATTATGACCTCGACTCCCTCTTCATCACCAAATATTTCTGACATTTTTCTCTGATACTCATCAGTGGCAAGGCTAATACCAAAGGTCAGTCTTTTAAACATAAACCTCCCAAAGGGTGTGATAAATGTTGTCAGTCTTCGGGAATCTTCGTCAAGTGAAATTTGCCAGAATCCACTTGCTGCATCTAATGTTGAGAACGGCGTTGAGCCTGATAAACGTGGGGCGATATGCTCAAGAGTGGGGTTTGGAGTGACTGGTCTCTTAATGCTTTTATTGACGTTTTTCAAATCTACACAGATTCTAACTGCACCACTTTTTTATGACAGGAACCATGGCAGAGCACCAATCAGTTGGCTCCTTAATTTGGACAATCACATCAGAATCAATCATACATTGCAACTCCTTCTTAAGGGGACTGTGAACTCTTTTCTTAGGATTTTATTAAACTTTGATTTTCTCACTCATTATTGCTTCAATTCTTACAAATTACACCTTATTTTGTAGATAATTATCTAATCTAATGACACAACATGTTGTGAATTGTATAGATTGATGAAAAAAAATTTTTATAAAGCAATTAATGAAAAAATTACAACTTTCCCTGCGAAGCATATAACTGATAGTAAAACATCGAAATGACCAAAATCACTATTCAGTTACAAAATTTGTATATTTATCTAGAAAACCTTGCCTCAAATTTTCTATATTTTTCCTACTTATCATTTTGCATGCATTTTAAGTTTCAAAACCACCTATTTTCCGAATTTTCTTGCAATTCAATACAAAAACGTTAATAATTCATCAACGAAATAAAAAAATAAAAATCCCTAGTAAGGTTTTCTTCAGAATGCATATATCTTCAAATATATACACGTCTGTGAAAATTTGATTTCATGGTTAAGGAGAAATATAAAAAGAAAAATTCATCCACTATGCAAACTTAGTTTTGAGAAAATGGGCTTTAAACATGGTCTTTCAATATACATTGATAGTAGTTGCTGTCTATAAAATGTATCATATAAGAAAAACTATTTATGATAAAAGGTTCATTTTAAAAAGATTTTGTTCTTTATCATTTATAGCATACAAAAACATTGAAAATGTAAAATTTAATTTTTAGCCCATATAACCTTATAAGTCTGCAAAGAATGAGTCATTGTTTTTCACTCCAGCTTGGTCTTTACAAAATGCGTTGTAATGGGAAAACTATTGAAGATAAAAGGTTCATTTCAAAAACATGTTGTTCTTCATAGTTTACAGTAAAATAAATATTAAAAAGCTGAAAATAGAATATTTTTTCCCTTAAAGAGTTCACAGTACCCTTAACCTTGTCCATCTATGAAAAAGTGATTTTTCTGGCTGTGTTTACACATACTGGCTTTGCGTCATCCTTGACTTGGATTTTTACTGGGGCTGTTTTCATGAGACCAACTTTCGTAGTCTTTCTATCAATCAATGTCTCTTGTACCCTCATAACTAGGTTCATTTTCACGGTCATGTCACGAGATAGCAGATTTGACTTACTTTATGCTACTACTATGCGAATGGTGTAGCGTTTCTCCTTGTGGCTAACTTCGGTGGTGAACTCTCCAATCGTTTTGACAGATCCACCTGGGGACATTAATTTCAATGATGTTGGTGACAATGCTGGAGGATCTTTTAACATTTCGTAGCTGCCACGTGTCATCAACGTGACGTCAGCTCCAGTGTCTATTTTAAATTTGACCAGGTTCTTACCCAAACTGAGACACACCGACCATTCATCACTTTTTGAAGGACAATTGACATAGCCCAGGACTCTTCTGCTTCTACGTCATCTGCACGTGCTAGACCTTGACCTTTATTTGATGACCAACAACACGATGAGAAGTGTCCGACCTTTGAGCAATTTTTGCATGTTTTACCAATTGCAGGGCATGCATCTGGTCGGCTCGAACGATGTATGTATCCACATTTGCCACATTTTCCCTGCGCCCTTCATGTGCTGGCTTTCCTTGACTATGACCTCGTCCACGTCCTCAGTGACTTTCGCGTCCTCTCGAGCATACTTCATTGACAGCAGGTTCTCGTTGTTCTTTAAGTTGCACTTGTAGCATTTCATACCGGCGAGCGTATTCAACAGCTTTGTTAAGCGTTATGTTAGCTATAAATTGTAACTTTTCCTGTAGCTTTTCATCACGTATGCCAGCAATAAAACAGTCTCTCACTTGTCTTTCTTGGTCCTCATAATTGCATTTTAACACTAGATTTTCGAGGTCTATTAAGAAGCTGTCAATGGACTCCCCCTCCTTCTGTACCTTCTTGTTAAACTTGGCACTTTCATTAAAAAAATGCTCAAGGGTGAGAAATTCACACCCACCTGGAACTCATTATATAGATCCTCTAGATGAATAATCAAGAGAAAAAAAAAAACTTTAACTCGCGATAAGGGGTATGACCCCCTGACCGCCGGACAAACGCTTGATCTTAAATGTGCCTTTGTTTCATGTTTAGATAATAGAGATTACAAGTATTGATTTAAATGCTGTTTCTACCATGAACTTGATGACGGTTACGGTGATTATTTGACCATGCAGGGCTCTGTTCGGTTTCACAGCTAATACACGATGGATGAGAATTGTGTCTGCCTCATCGTGCATGACAGATAGGTCAATGCAACGTGTTACTACACCATTTATTTCCACTGGAACAGGATCACCACCGGTTACCACCAACTTGCCATTGATGGAGCCCTCTTTATATGTGATGACACTGATGTGTTTGTTTTATTGTGCCATTTTGTAAATAATAGTTCGATTAAAGGGCAGGTAAAGATGAGGTCGTGTAAAAGGTCTGTCATATATACAGATATTAATGCCACAGTATCCAAATACCAAGGGATCATGAATGACCTGCTTCCAAGCCATGGGCTTACAGGCTGTGATACTGTGGCAGTATGCTATGGTATAGGTAAAACCACAGCTATCAACACACTCAGGACAGGTAAGTATCCACTAGATGCTCTTGGGAACATTTCCTCTTCTGTCGAGGAGGTAATGAGCCAGGCCACAGCATTCATGTTATATTGTTATGGCCACCCTGAATGTTCAAGTCTTACAGAAGCAAGACAGAAGATATGGTCAGCTAAAGTTGCCAGTAATGTTGCCAGTGCTCCGAAGCTCAAAGCCTCCCTCCAACTAATGAGTCTTTCTTGCAAAATGTACTGAGGGAACATTTGCAAGTAGCAGTGTGGAGAAATTGTGCTGACCGCAACCCTCCCGATTTAGATCCAGAATATCATGGATTTGTAAAAGATGGTGACTCTTTAAAGCCAGTGACTGTAGCTTCAGGTGTCACACTAGTGCCTGACGAAATTCTTCGAGTTGTGAAATGTGGGTGCACTAGCACATTTCCATGCCAAAGCACTAGTTGCAGTTGCCATAAAGCTGGCATGCCCTGCACAGAGTTTTGCAAGTGTTGCAGAGAGACAGGGCATTGCTTCAATCCAAACACAAAGCACTCAGAAGATGATAGTGATGATGATAATGATGATGATTCAGAAACTAATGAGGAAGAGATTCATTGATCTCTCAAATGTGGGTATGTGACTCTACCATGATATGTTTAAGTGATCATTAGATTTTGATTACTATGTGATTTTTGATAATTTGTGTATAAAATCTTCTATATCATTATGTTTCTAATAATTGATGTTGGATGTCATATTACATTTTATCTAATATACATATTTCAATTATTGGTAGCAGAAAACACTACACTAGACATCCAAATCACCTTCCTAGCACCTATTTTGATGGAGATATGGCCATTTTAACATTTTGGCGGCCATTTTTGACATTACACAATTCACCCATCTCAGTGGCAGCCATCTTGGATTTGCCTATATCCATATAGCCAATCTGAGTTTTATTAGTCGATTCGTATTCTATGACCCCAAAAACATGTTGTTAGACACCAAAATCATACTTGTGTCATTAACGGTTAAAAAGTTAAAGGCAATCACAGAACTCATACATCGTAGTGGCGGCCATCTTGGATTTGGCTAAATCTATATGATCGATGTGACTTTTAGTGATGGATTTAGATTCTCTGACCCCCAAAACCTATGGCTCGGCACCAAAATTATGATTGTATCATTAATAATCAAAATGTTATTAGCGAGAACGTATTTTTGAGTAATGGCGATCATGAATATTGAAAAATTTGAGCAAAATGCACACTAAAAAAGGTAAAATGTCTAAATAGTTTTGTTAACCAATAAAACATACTCAGACCCCAAAATCACTTTCCTAGTAGCTCTATTGATGGAGATATAGCCATTTTAAGATTTTGGCGGCCATTTTGGATATTATCGTGAATAAAAAAAAATGCTCAAGGGTGAGAACTTCACACCCACCTGGAACTCATTATATAGAAAAAAAAAACTAACCCTCTTAGATAAAATAGGAGGGTTTATTGCCAATTAGCGAACTATGGAGTGTTAGACTTTTAACAAAACAAAAATGGTCATTTAAGGTCACTGGTTACTGTGAAAATGAAAGTTAGGAAGGTCTCAAGTGTATCAACTTGAACTTACACTGTTCAAAGGTCTAACGATCTTATGCAATGTCCGCAAACAACGAATACACGCCAAGCTAATTTCTCATGTGAGTAGTAAATTTCAAAGAAGTTGCTTTCTCATAGAAGCTGACCAACTATTCAAATTTGCATAACGTCTTTGACTTAACTGCTTGTATGAACTCTAACTTGTGCTGGTTAAAGGTCAAAACAGGGTTATACAATATCAGTAACAAACAATACACGCAAAGCTAACTTCTCATGGGTCAGACTTATTTCTTTGGTGGCTACGGGGTGCGATATTTTGCTCGAAGTAGGCGAAGTATCGAGTTACGGAAATTGTTTGAGACTCAAGGCGTTTAGCTGGGTGTTCTAAGTTCAATATTTGCTTACTTACTTATCAACGAACGTTCGAACCTTCGTTCGTTAAAGTGTCCAGAAGGTTCGAAGGGTAAAACCTACCAAACGTCCCACCTCTACTTACGAGAGCCCATATTATATAGGAGAGCATTTATTTTTATGTTGTCATTCTTACTGTCAATTTCTGTCAACTTTATATACCTTTTCCATGCTGCCGACCAGTCCAGCCAGTCACTGGCTTGAAAAGAGAAGTGTCCTGGAGGTTGAAAAAGTGACGCTTGGGACGCCATTTTAAATCCAATTCGAATATTACTGACAAGTATCACGGTTGGCAAGCTAGTATCCACTGTGGATCTATACATCAGTCACATATCACTATCTAGACGTGTCCTTAAGTGTCCAACTTTATTTTGACTTGACGTATTTTATATATATCAAGTAGATGTATTTTATTTAAGTCCAGACGCTAACAGCAGGGTGACGTGTGTAGAGCATTCTAGATTGAGCAGGTGCGACTCCACCCGGAAGTAGTATCCCGGGGACATTGTAAACTAACATCTCTGGATGCATTATGAAACATTATGACAATACAGATACAAAATTAAAATACGAGAGGAGCAGGGTAAGAAAAGTGCTACTCGGATCGGCAGCATGATGAGTAATCTTTGAACATAGAATTATAATGTTTAAAAATACAGAATCACAAGCCAGGACATCCATTTGAAGCTGAATTTGATCCTGAAGAATATTAAAAAATATATATAATATATTCTTCACTTACCCACACTAATAATTGATTTTAAAATCTTTGTATGTTTTATACTGTTAAAATGGAAGTCGTTTGTCCAGTGTGGTAGTATTATCATAAATCCAGCCTAAAATGAATGCACTGGCTCCCATTGTGTCTCCGTAGTTAGATTTTACCCAATTCTATCTCTAATTCAGGGTTCCCACAGAGTTTGCAGATAAAACAAATTTTTATTTTTCCAAGAAATTTGGATAAATTGCATTTTCTTTTATTCTTTGTTCTAGTTCTCCTGCTATAATGTGGTCTAAATTAACCTTTATTGCACTCATAATAAATAATAACTATAATAGTAAAATAATATTACTATTCTAGTAGTGATGATTTGACTGGCAATATATCTTAGAGACGGTGCAATATTTATCAGGCGGGGGGACCGGTGCATATCGAAAACCTTGTCTGAAAAAAGGTCATGTCCCACGTAATGCTGATGTGATGAAAAAAAAACTGATGTCCCATGACCTCCTTTCATAACAAGCAAGACCTAACGATGTCTGGACCTGCGTCGCGTGTAACAGGAATTCCTATGAATATGCACATCTACATATGAAGTTCTTGTTATAAACCAAGTTTCATTGCTCTATATTGAGTAGTTTAAGAGGAGTAGCAGAGAGAAGCTATTAGTATAGGAGGCAACAAATTCCTCAGTTCAAAGTCTGACAAAGAGGCATAACTGCTATAAAAATTGTAGAATATAATATCCCCGCTAATAAGAAGCACAAAATTTCTAAGTTCAAAGAGGCATAACTACCAGAGAGAGATAAATGCATATGTTAGCTACTCACTGCTATTATATTGATATTAGAATTTATACATAATGTTCTCATGCTGAACAGGACAGTCATTCAGGAAGCACATTTAGGGTTTAAAATAGAAGACCACCTCTCTTTAGTTGAACAGTATCAGGCAGGAGGACGCTATGACCAAATTTTTAATCATTTTCAAAATATGGGAAGTAACCCCCAAACGTTTTTATTTCTTTAGGCTGAGGGGCTACCCATAGGCAACTCCAGGGGGCAAAGACCAACAAAGTTTTTTATGTCATTTCTCAAGGTTAGGAGTAGCAGAGACAAGATTTTGGACAAGCTATTATTTCATTTCAGGAACTCCGTTAGATATAATAAGGCATTTTCTTCCAAAATGCTGTCATGCGACCATTTTTAAAGTTTATTAAACTTTCGAACTCATGTTCGAAACCAAACTCGGCGTGCGCATGCGCAAACACTTTTTTCTTCCGTCGTCTAAGCGTCAGTCAAGTCTATAAATTTTCTGTGTTTTTTTTCGGATTTACCGAGTTAGGTAAGTTTTCGTGTATGAAGTCTCAATATGTCGAGACAACCCTCACCAGCTTCCAATCGAAGCCAGGCCTCAATAGAGTGCCAGCGGCCGATTGAGACAATAAATGACCGTCAAAGTCAGGCCTCCGTAATGGAGAGCCAGGGACCGACGGGAGACATGCCCACAATGAATAATAATATAGAAGTGAGCAGTCAGGGGATGCCAGACTTGGCCAAAGTTACACCCCACTCCTCCAAAAGCTTGAAAGACAAGCCCCACTCCTCCAAAAGCTTGGAAGACAAGCAACCTGTGGAGGAGAGTTCTCCGGAGGAGTCTGGGGACTCAGACACCCCAATGTCAGACCTGGCGGCTGTAAGTGAATTCAGTGAATTTGAAAAGAAGTCTGTTAGGTCTGGTAGGAGCCAAAAACGTAAAGGCAAACATAGCAAAACTAGAGATAGTTCAGCTGACAGCTCTCCTTCTCTTATGCCTCAAACAAAGAGGAAAAAACGTTCTAAGAGAACTCCCTCTGTGTCCAGTAACTCTAATAGTTCTAGTAGCTCTGGAGATGATAGTGATTATGTAATGTTCTCCCCTGCTACTAAAAAAGCCAGTTCATGGCGTCTTAAAGGTAAATGTAAGGCTTACGCCAAAGCAAGGTTCACAGAATTTCTAACAGAACAAGACCTTCAGGACACCATAAAAAAGGTTCCTGTCCCTTCTAATTCTTTCCTAGAAGCTCCAGGCTTAGATGAAACTATTAGAGACAACATAACTGAAAATGTTCCCAAAAATCCAGCAGAGGCTTTTATAAGTCTAGATAACAAGCTGAAGTTCATTCAAAAGAAAGCATTGAGAATCATGGGTCCCTTGGGAAAACTGTGGCATTTACTAGATTCACACAGGAAAGATGGCTCCAAAGTCAGCCTAAACAAGCTTCTACGCTTGGCAGAAGCAGCCGTGCTTTTTTCTGGCCAAACAAATGTGGCCCTTAACCATCTGAGGCGAAAAAGGGCTCTAGTTACATTATCTAGAGACGATAAAAAGGCACGGAAAGTGCTAAGCAGATATAGTAAATACCTGGCAGATGGGGGACAACTGTTCGGTGATGATTTTATTAAAATGGTAGAGAAAGGGAAAGATAAGGCCACAAAAGGTCTATCCGTTCTCTGCCCAACTGTGAAACCAAAACCAAAACCTGGAATCACAACCTCTGCTAAACCACCAACTGTGCAGAAAACTAATTACACATCTAGTTTACAGAACAAGCCCTTTCCCCAGCGCCCCCCGAAAGTCAACCTGGATTCGGCGGGGCAGTTCAACTACCAGAGTGGACGGCCCAACAAGAAGGGCAAGACGCTCAGGGGAGGAAAAACCAGGTATGTTAGATTCAAAAATAGAAATTGTACCTATAATCAGAAACATCATACCTCAAAACGACAGAGAGGTAAGTCTTCTACCAGAATTGCTGAATCTGGATCTACAAAACATACAGGTGAGTTCAGATCTCATAGGAGGAAGACTGTCATTCTTCCTCAACAACTGGAAACGATTAACCTCAGAACCAGTTATATTGAACATTGTACAGGGTCTGTCCTTAGAACTGATAAAAGTGCCGTCAGGCCAGATTCCGGGGTCTATCAAAAGACCCCAGCCTCACAATCTACTCCTCAAAGAGGAGGTGAAAAAACTTATAAACAAAGGTGTAGTAGTAAAAAGATTGTCGAACGAACCACCAAAATTCATAGGACACCTGTTCCTGAGACAAAAACCAGATGGTTCACAAAGGACCATTTTCAATCTAAAGCCATTGAACCTTTATGTCCCATACAGACATTTCAAAATGGAGAATTTAGAGGTAGTAAAAACGTTAATACAACCAGCCGACTGGCTAACGAAGCTGGACCTCAAAGATGCGTATCTGAGTGTACCAATCAATCAACAAGATCAGAAATTCCTAACCTTCTGGATAGAGAAGGAGATTTACCAATATGTGGCGCTACCATTCGGTCTGGCGTCAGCTCCACGAATCTTTACAAAGCTTCTGAAGCCCGTACTGAGCTTCCTCAGGCGCCTAGGGATTCGAATGGTCATTTATCTCGACGACATTTTACTATTAAACGAGAACCGCGAGAAGCTAATAGTAATAACACATTCAGTGAAATTTTTACTGGAGAGACTAGGATTTGTGATAAATTCGGGGAAGTCAATATTGACCCCAACACAAGAAATAGAGTACCTGGGAGTCATGCTGGACTCAAAAGAGATGATGCTTCGCCTCCCGGAGAGGAAAGTGTCATCCATAAAGTCAATGTGTCAACAGACACTCAGAAAGAAATCACATACTGTGAGATCGCTGGCAAAAGTGATTGGCACACTGGCAGCAGCAGCACCAGCGGTCATGCAAGCTCCACTGCATTACAGAAAACTGCAGATGCTAAAGACAGAAGGGTTGCTTCGGGGGGAGGTCCTACGAGACACGAATCCTCTTGTCAGTGGAGGCCAAGGAGGAAGTCAGATGGTGGCTCCTTCACCTCAAAACGGCCAATGGGAAAGCAATCTCGTTGATGCCTCCGAGTGTCTGGATGGAGACGGATGCATCCAATACAGGATGGGGAGCAAGACTAGTGAATGGTCCGACGGCAGCAGGCCTATGGACTTTGGAGGAGCAGAACTTGCATATCAACTGCCTGGAACTGAAGGCAGTGCTATTGGCGTGCAGAACACTCCTAACGAAACACAAGAACATTCATGTCTTGTGCAGATCAGACAATATTACGACTGTAGCCCACCTGAACAAATTGGGGGGGGGGGGCACGAAGTCGTCATCTCTTGTAGATCTGACGAAGGAAATATGGTCCTTCTGCAACAACAGGAGGATTTGGTTGACAGCGGAGTATTTACCGGGTTGTCAGAACCAGATCGCAGACGAATTGTCTCGTCGACAGCGAGAGAGCAGCGATTGGAAACTGGATCCAGCAGTGTTCTCGCAACTGATGAACCGCCTGGGGAGATGCACCATAGACCTCTTTGCTTCCAGAAGCAACACACAACTGCCCAGGTTCGTGAGTTGGAAAGCGGACCCAGATGCAGTGGCAGTGGACTCACTGACAATGCATTGGGGGAACGAAATAGGGTACGCTTTCCCGCCGTTCTGCATGATTGGGAGATGCTTGGCCAAAGTCAGACAGGATCGGTGCACATTGATCATAATTACGCCAGTGTGGCCGACCCAACCCTGGTATGCAGAACTTCTACAGCTGTCAATAGCTTACCCAATATTACTACCCCAGTACAATCAATTGCTTTTAAACCCGAACGGTCAGACTCACCCCCTCTTAGCAGAGGGGACATTATCTCTAGCGGCCTGGACAGTTTCAGGCGCCACCAACAAGAGAGAGGCCTTTCGCAACAAGCAGCAGACCTCTTGTCCAAATCATGGAGAAGAGGGACGCGAGTGGCCTACAACTCAGGCTGGCAGAAGTGGAACAGCTGGTGTGGGGTCAAGGGGATGGATCCGTTTTCAGCCCCTGTGGAGTCTGTGATAGAGTTCTTAACCTCGCTATTCCAAAAAGGATATGCATACAACACAATCAATAGCCATCGCTCAGCTATATCAGCATGGCACAAAGGATATGAAGGCCAGCCCATAGGTCAGCACCTGTCGGTGAAACAAGCCATGTCGGGTGTCTTCAATGAGAGACCACCTCAGACGAGGTACACTAGCACCTGGGATGTAGATGCTGTCCTCACCTTTTGGAGATCTCAGTCAGAGAATACTGAGTTGGACGATAAGTCATTATCATGGAAGTTAACAATGCTCTTAGCACTCACGTCAGCAGGCAGAGCATCAGACCTTCATTTACTAAATATGAGACACATGGTAGACCTGGGCGAAGAGATTCAATTCCATCAAACAGGTCTATCCAAAACAAGACATAAGTCGAATCCCAAAGTCATCAAAATGACCTTCAGGGGATTCGAAGAAGATAATAAGCTGTGTGTCCTTAGTTGCTTGAGAACATACTTTAACAGGTCAAGACCCTGGCGTATCACAGAAGACCAACAAACGCTTTTACTCAGTTATGTGAACCCGCACAATCCAGTAGCACCGAGTACCCTCTCAGGCTGGCTAGTAAAGGGCCTTGAGATGGCTGGCATAAACACCAAAGAATTCAAAGGTCACTCGACAAGATCAGCGTCGACATCCAAAGCAGCAGCACTGGGGTTTTCCGCTTCGGAGATCCTGTCGTGGGCAAATTGGCGAAATGCTAACACTTTTAATAAATTTTACAATAGACAGAAGGCCATCGTGGGAAAGTCGCAGGAGATAGCGCAAGCTATCTTGCACAAAGGTAAATATACTCGGCTTTGAACATGCCTTATTATATCTAACGGAGTTCCTGAAATGAAATTCTTAATTTCATCAGGGCGCAAAGCGCCCGCAACAGATGAAATTATAATTTTATGAGGGAACGTAGTTAGATATAATAAGCCCGCCCACCACACCCAAGATCTATCAGGCAAGTAGTATGAAATAAATATGTACATTTATAATTCTAGACATACTTACACATAGATACAAATTTTGAACAATTGTAAAGTTTAAGAAATAAGACTTAAGATCTTATTTGGAAACTTAAGAGATATCATTATAAACAATAACAATGTACTTTACCAGGACAAAGTTTACCCATATGACATGGATTCCCTCTATCGTTTTCAGCAAATAAATAGAAGATAGAAGAGGATGAAGATGTAAATATGTATATATGTTCGAGTTACCATTGGATTTGTTGCTACATGTTCGTTGTTACCACTGTACATATGTTGATTTACTGATCTTGTTGTTACCACAACCCGAGCAAAGAACAATAACAGGTGAGTGCCCTTTGAACTTTGGGATAGGTGGTAAATACAACGTAGAAATATAGATACAACTTAATTTGAGTAACCCTATAATGCTCATTGTTGGTTACGAGGCAAATGCCCTTGTACTGTGGAAAACAAATATTTCCACTCTATTCAACCTCATTTAAGCTACCTATTTGCTCCCCTTCACGTACCTGGGGAGCAAACTACTGGACTTGACTAGTGAAGTAGGACGACAGAAAAAGTGTTTGCGCATGCGCACGCCGAGTTTGGTTTCGAACATGAGTTCGAAAGTTTAATAAACTTTAAAAATGGTCGCATGACAGCATTTTGGAAGAAAATGCCTTATTATATCTAACTACGTTCCCTCATAAAATTATAAAAATCCATTTTCATGATTTTATTTTAAAATAAATCATATTATAACATTCAACATTCAAGTCAATTTCGTTTGTTTTGGCGCCCGGAGGCGTCAATTCCTACAGTTTTGGCGCTGGAGGCGTTAGTCTAAACTGCTGCACTCCGCACAGCATGAACACGCCTTCATGGCCTTACTACGTCAGCGGCTGTATTGATATTGTGAGGAGATTAGACTAGCGCCGTGTTTTTTTGGGGGAGCGTGTTTTCCATCGCAAAATTGAGCACGGAGATTGACCAATCAGCGTGGGTTATTGGCGGTGATTTTTGCACGGAATGATAGAATGAATCGTTTAGGAGGAGTAGCTGAGACAAGCTTTTACTACGGTCGGACGGGTGGGCGCACTGACGGAAGGACTGAGTGAGGCGGTTCCTAGACCTGCTCTGCCGTTGGCGATGCATGTAAAAAAAGTCTGTGTCCCCTCCCATGAATATAAACTTTTTTTGACCTGCGAGATAAAATCAAATTAATGTGCAGAATCCGCAAAATGAATCTAAATGGAGGAGGTATAAAAGCAGTAGTAATCTAGAGGTGGTTGATAATTTAGGCCATTACAACAAATTTTAATTTACATGTGGGATCTATTTACGGATTTCTGTTCAGTAGTTTAACCATGTTAATTGTCAACATAACTGATATGCAAAATGTACATATAGTGGCTATTGACTTTTGTTGTTTTCGTCTATGTATTATTTTGAATTTAATTTGCGGTTTTGGTCAATCCTGGAGCTATTCATCATAGGCTATTAATGTTTGCTGACTATTGAAGTTTGTGTGTGCAAACAAATCTAGTTTTATAGTAATACTGACCCTAGTTTCATGTTTTTAACATGTTTTTTCATCCATACTTTTGTGATTTTTATCTTTATTACCATTTTCTGTTTGTTGACTGACATCAAAGTAATCATATATTATTTTCAAGGGTAAAATTGCTCAAAATACGCCTTTTTGCCAATAGATAACTTGCTCAAGTATTTATCAGCATTATCATTTTTTATTAATAGATCAAGTCATGTTATATTTTGTAATTTCTGTTTTGTTGCTACCATATTTTTCCTACACAAGAAGTATAAGAAGGGATTTGAAAGGTATTGATGTGTATATGGATATGTTTTTATTACATCTCCAAATTATTTTCTTATATTTTGTTAGTTAAAATTCACATTGGTTATCATGTGTTTGTTGTTTATGCCATTCTGGTTGTGAACAGAACCTCTTGTAAAATTGTGCTAAGATAGTTATATTGGGTTCAATATATTCTACTTGGATAAAAATAGTTGTTGCGCGAATAAGAAATCGCATAATCACATAATAGTTCATTTAGCTTTGCACATTGTTGCAACACTGATTTTTTTCTACGTTCAATGTCATCTATAGAGATCTAAAGGTCGCGTCCCACTAGTTTCTGCGTATTGTTGACACATAAATTCTAGGGATTTCCGGGCAAAAATTTTTATACGACGAGCATCTGCTGATAGGAAACCCCGTTTGGCATAAAAGGATTTTTTCCCGCCAGTGCATAGCAACTCACGGCTGGTGCAAGACTGACACAAAACCCAGCGTAAGAAAAGCCGACAGTGAAAGCAAGGTCAGCACAAGCCCGATGCACAACCGACACACAAAAAAGTTTCAGTCAGACTTTTTTTTTATGCGTCGGTTGTGCATCGGGGTTACGCTGACCTTGTGTTCACTGTCTGCTACCCGCTGAACATACATCTACAATACGTTGAACACCTGCTGAATGTACGCCATCGTATGCTCAAGGTGCGCCAAGCTTACGCCAATGTTTTCATCTGCCGAGCATCTGCTCCCAATGCGCGGCAGATATTCAGCTCATGTGTAGCGTATGTTCGGCGTACGTAGGACGTACGCCCCACATAAAAAATCAATGGATTACCGATTGGTGTATGCCGTTTACGCTTTCGATGTTTTGAGCAGCCCAAAGCCTGGGAGTGTTAAAGAGCTGACCGATAATCTTCCTAGAAATATTTGGGCAGGGTACTGGCAGCTAGCGTAACAAGCACGTCACACGTAAAGCAGCAAAGGAACGCTGGGTTGGCGTAGGGTCGGCGTAGCAGGCAGATGCTTCGCGTAGATGAAAAAATCTGGATATCCAACCGATTTAAAATTTCCAGTGCGCCGCAACCAGTGAGACGCGGCTTTAACTATGACCAGGTGAGCAACATTGTCCAATTGGCGTGAATAATTTGTACTGATTCGCTCCTGTCAAAGTGGGATTTCAGCAGGTGAAAAAAAAGTCCACGTCCCATGCCCAATGAGAATGAAAAATCATCAGGTCCCCCTACTTTGCACCTTGAAAAAAGTACCTGTCCCCCTACCAAATGCACGGTCCCCCTGCCTGGTCAATATTGCACCGTCCCTTACGTCAAACGCGCGTACGTATAACGTATCGCTGTGTGGCGCATCAATATGCTGACTGGTAAACATGATCTGTACGCCTAACACGTGCGTAATTCATGGATTCTCGCTTTTGCAGGGAAGCATTCGTCCATCCCGCTGAAAGAGGACGCCAAGAAGGTGCCACAAGGTGGACCGCCGGGGGAGAAAGATCATTCACCCATCATGACTCGCAGTTGAAATCCCATGTCCTTGACCTGCGGCAGCTTGACAGGCAGGTACAGAGAACCCCCCAGGCGAAGCTTGATGCGGAGCAATTAGATCTGCCAAGTGCTTCATTGGTACAGCAGCAGCAGCGACCGACGTTACCTCCCACAGGAGGCGACGAAGGAACCCTTGCTGGGAAAAAGAAAGGTTTGGATCTTTGTGAAGGTGAAGAGAGTGAAGGGCGAGAGGACGAGGAAGGGGACAAGGAAGAGGTGGACGGGAACTCTGTATCCACGTTGCCATCAAAGGATGAGCGACAGCAGCAGAACGCATGGACCAACCCCCCTCCTCCCAAAGGGAAGGAGGGCAGGGAAGTGCAGCCGCCACAGCAGGAAGAGAACGGGAAGCTGGAGACACCCCACCCGGGTTGGCAGACGTGGCTGGGTCGCAGAAAACGAACCTAGGGGACAGTGAGTATGATGAGAAGAGGGGTTCGGGAAAAGAGAAGCCCTCTCGCAATAGCAAGAAGAAGGAGGAGGACAAGTTGAGGTTCCTCTCACACCAGGCCGGTGTTCAGGTGATGAAGTGGACTCTGCCATCTGGAGGAAACGCAAGGGGTAATGGGGGTGGCAGCCGAAAGCAGGGCTACCAACCCCTCAATAGCCAATTCAGTACTCAGGAAGTCCAAAATTAGTATTTTAGGGGTATTACGTGGTGGAACGGCAAACGGTCTACAAAAATACTGGGCGTAAAAAGAAATCCATTAGTGCAGAGAACTGATATGTATGTATTTCTGGTGTGATATAACCAATATTCAGGGCTTATGTCACAAGCACACATATCTATGTTGGGATGCAGTTCCGTGTGTTTTTACTTCATAAAAATGGGGGAATCGGCTAGAAAACAAGAATCGATTAATCGGAATAATCGGAACACCTTTCCGATCGATTAATCGATTAATAATCGAAATGTCCCCATCTTAAAAAGGGTGATTATTATAATTAAAGATAATTGATCCTATAGCCAATTTGGCGAAGCAATAAAATATCTTTTAGCCAAAATTTATTTTGGCATGGTAATTTCACCGAAAGTAACTTTCCTAGGCATATACATCATAACACATGGTTTATCATGAAAGAAGCTTCAATCACTTGTAGATCTATTGCTTTCATCATCGGCGACATGGCTAAGTGTGCACATATTGCCGTGATTCTGGGTGTCAATTCATTTGAACATTGCATTTGTTGATTGTCATTCTCAAATATAGCGATGTATAATCTATTAGTAACGTTATTCAACCAATCTATTACGAATGCTTGCCAGAAAATAGAAATAACTTACTTATTTTGATGTGAAAATATACACAAGCATGTTTCCGTGCCAGTGCGCATGCTCAGTAGTTCAAATGTCTCCCTGGCGCATTCGGAGCAAAAACGAAAGCAAAAGATCGCACCCATATAATAGATCATCTTATTGCGTAACTTGGTCGAGCCTTTGAAATGCGGTCTAGTAAAAGATGAAAAGATACTTCTTCCCCGGGTGATTCAGGTTATTGGTGCGAGTAAATCTCCAATTTATTGAAAAATACGATGTCTAGCGATGAATCGATTCTGGTAAATTGGAATCGATTATCGGATCGCATCACCGTGAACGACGATTCATCGATTATCGGCGATAATCGTTTCATCACTAGTTGTTACAGTTTCTGACAGCACCCCAATCCAGGTTTGCAATGTCAGGTTTACCCAGAGTCCATTTCTACACACAACACATGAGGAAGCTGATATAATCATTGTCCAACAAGTTGTTTATCTTGCAGAAGCAGGTGCAAACACTCTCAGTGTAGTTTCTGATGACACTGATGTATTCCTGCTCCTCATATAGTATGGTGAAGCTAACTTGCAATGTTTTCATGTCTGCTACATCAACCAATAGGGTATCAATGAATATAAATGCTTGTGCACTCAAATATCTCTCAATTATTCCTCATTTATTGGGGCCACATGCCCTTACTGGTAGTGATAGAACGTCCTATGTATTTGGAATAGGAAAATCAACTGTTCTAAAGATTCTTCTATCTGGAAAAAAACTTGATAAATTAGGGGATTTGAATGTCTTTATGAGTGAATCTTTAAAGCAAGTAACACTATCCATAGCAGCTTGTTATGGGTTTGCAAACTTTAAAAACATGAGTGAATTGAGGTACAAGGTTTGGTTAGCAAAAATGTCAAATAAAAATCTTCAATCTGCTCCAAAACTTAAGTTACTTCCACAGGCATCAGAATCCTTTGTTGAACATGTTATTAGGCACATCTACAGACAGCTCTTTGGAAATCATCCACCTCATATCAATCCAATCCAATTTGGTTGGTCAAAAGATTAAAACAATGTAATGGTGCCTGTCCCATTACCACCTGATGTTTCTTCAGCATCTCTTGATGTATTAAAGTTAATAAAATGTGGATGTTTATCAGACAATCCCTATGCTACTACAAAATGTAGTTGTTCTGCAGCACAGTTAGCATGGTCTATGGTTTGTGCATGTTATGACAATGACAACTGCAAGAATGATCGAATAAAAAGATCAATGTACCGGTAGCTAATGAGAGCAAATGAAGATTCAGAGGATGAGTTCTAAATGAGAGTGAACATAAAATGCTTACTGTTGTGATAGTAGTACTTAGTGCTCAGATCAATCAGTGACAAATTTGATGCTTGTAGTACATTAGGTCTATTATGTTCTCGTTAGTAAAAATAGTATTCATTATTACACCAATATTTTTACATGTTTACATGTTTTACTCATTATTTAAAATGCATCAGCATATAATATTGCATTCCATGTATAAACAAACATGTTTTGAATAAAAACAAGTGTGTATATCACATATGAGAAATGGACAGGTGAAAAACAATTTTCACCACGTGTTATTCAAGTTATAATGTTTTAATTTGATAATGAGTGACTTAATACTAAATCAGTATGGTTTATTGTATTCTGCATAGTCAAATACATACTTTTAGATACCAAAATCAAGTTTCTATGTCAACTAGAAACTGAGATATTGCTAACACTGATTTTCTCGACACCCTGTGGTGGCCATTTTGAATTTCGGCCATAGAAATTTTCCCCCAAGGATGCCGCAGCTGCATCCGGTGGTTTTGTGATGAGGAAGGTCTATTCTACCATAATCAATCATAAAACATCTACTATTTGATAAAATGACGTTCTACCTAAAATCCACATTCTGCTGCAGGACTAGATTCCCTGTTGGAGGTTGAATGCGCATGTGAGCACCCTGAATTAAAAAATAAATAAATCCCGGTGGGGGGTGGATGCCCCCCGGGCTAGCATGTGCGTGTCTACGGCACACATCTACCGCCCCCCCACCCACCCCACGACCACCCCACCCCCTCCCCTACCAGTTTAACTGGATCATGATGTCCCAGCCTCTTGAAGGCTTCGCCCCCGAATGTGCTTTCTACGCCTATGTAGTTTGACAGCTTATGCCAATGACACAGAGAGATAATAGAGACTATATTAACATCAAAATTACTTAGATTGCTTTAGTAGACCTACAGTTCATTAATCTCAATCATGTTTTTACCTTTTAGCAACTTTCTTGTTAGTTTATCAGTGTGAGATAGGACTCAGACCAGCGACCAAATGCAAACAAATGGAAAGTGTCCAATTCCCGGTCGATTCAATTCAAGCGCCGGTTTTGCCGATGTTCATGCCGTCGACCACCTACCGATATTAGAATACACGACAATAACAGACCTTTTATGTTGCCTACATTCTATGACAACCTAAGTTATCACTGAACAAACATTGTACATCATAAATTCTATTCGTTTGCATTGATTTGAAAGAAAAAAATAATAAATTGTTCATCGACGACGTGAAAAAGAAGCATTTAATACCAACACGCACCTGCAATCACCCGCAGTATTCAAAAACAGATGTAAACAAACAAGTACACATTTTCGCAGGAAAACTAATTTTTTAATTCTTGGAAAATGTGATATGAAAAATCAATGAATGGCAACGTCAAGCGTATGTATAGATCTTAAAATTGATACCAAACTTGCGGTATATGGATGAAAGTATAGGCATGTACTGTCACGATGAAGGCTGCATGACTGCAGTATTTTACAGTTGATTTTTGATCAGCAAAATGTGTGTTTGGCCGGTTGTTAATCTTCTTCTTTTATAGGTGGCCGGTAAAGTATACCAAATTTTTTTATATACATACCAAATATGAACGAGGTTCACCCTATAGGGTTTTTCAGGATTTCGGGATCACTTTTGCTACTTTTTGTTTTGGGGTGCATAACGAAGACCAAAGTTCTGACTAATATTTAATTGATTATATGCCATATTGCATAAGTATTTGGAATGGATGTTTAGATAAAGTTTGTGAGAATCTGTACATATAGAAAAAACACAGATTAAAGGAACAATGAGTATATAGTAACCCCCCAAATAAGCAGCTATTTCGTGAACATTTGGCGCCCAGTGACGCCACGGGAAATTCACCCATTATCGCTGCAGCAAAAATGACACTATTAGGTCTCAGACCACTAAACAAATGCTCAATTGTAAGATCTATTAACAATGTAATAACCAGCCCCCCTCTACCCTGCTTAGCTTTGAGTGTTGGCCAATAATCTTATTTTTCTTCAACAGAGTATTTAATTTCCAGTTGCTGAGGAGAAAATTCATATGGGCATAACCACCTTCCCAGAGCTCTGGCAGCCATAGATGAGACCTACCCCTTGAAATCCTCTGTAGTCTATCACTATTCTATTTGATACATGGCCGTCTTATATCTGACCATGTGCACTAACTATTCAAAAATATTTGAATAAAATAACTGGTTTGACACCTATTGGGTATAAGCTTCATTTGTTTTACCATATCTATAATCAGTAAATAATCGGAACCACGCCTACTTTTTAGTTGTATCAACTTTGAACAGCACCGGCGTGTTCGGACCGAATTTTTTTGCTCATTTTGTATTGATTTGGTGGTCTGAGACCTAATGAGGGAAATGATAAATATTATATTTTGCTTAAATATATACTTATGATGTCTGCAACATGTCCAAGTCGTGTTATGCCACTTAGAATTTTATTTCTTTGCATATTCATGCATTTAACAGTTATAGGCTTACAAAATATGCAATAAGTTCCATAACATGTCTTATGTTTGAACGCCTGGAAATCACACTTTTTGGTAGTTTAATGCTTCAAAATTAACATTGATGCTAGTTAAGTATATAAACTTTAAATAAAATCACTAGAAAATGATACAAAATTCATTCTAGTCCAACAGCAGCAGCTCTTTTAGAAAAATATTATTTGAGTGTTTGTTTCTCCCAAACTGTACTTTCTAGGCCACTTGCAGCAAAGGTAAAGTGTTGCTTGTAAATATCCTTTAGCCTATTTCTTCATTGTTACACACCGTATAAACATACAATTTTGGGGTGGAATATACCTAATATTGACTCCTCTAGAATCTTTTTACACAGGGGTCCGGATTCATTGTCACGCTATTTTCGTCACATCATAGATTCACTTTTGATTGATGTAGAATGTTTTTTTTTCTTGGATTATGTAGTGTGCATGGACACTGACAACAGACAGAAACATAAAAAATCAACCCAGCTGCTATAGTTATGCTACTGGATCGCCATAAAAATGGCCCCGGATAAAAAAAAATAATAAATTTTGTACAAAAAGCCAACACTGATTCGCAATGAAAAAGAGTGTGAATCAAGGAAAATAGCACATATTGTGTTTGAGAATAACTTAATGTGACAAAATAACCAATTTAAGGTGATTCTGAGCAACATCATAACTTTTTTTCCAGCAGATAAATTTTTTTCATTTTTGGTGCATAAGAAGATTATCATATGGCCTAGAAAATTAACGAAAAAAAATGACCTCGCCCATGATATTTTTTTTTTCAGAATGGCCGCCAATATGGCGAAATTTAAGAAAATTCTCTTTCTAAGTTTTAGTGGTGGGCACGTAGCATATTAAACCAATTGAAATAAAAAATCTGCTTAACTTTAGTCTCTTATCACTGTTTTACAAAATTAATATACATTTGACAGCAATTTTTTTATATTTCATTGCATAAAATCAATATTTTGCTGTGCCCCAGGTCCAAAACGTGCAAGGAAATCGAAACAAAACGGCTGTAACTTTTTTTTCCAGCAGATGAATTTTTTTCATTTTTGTTGCATATAGAGATTATCATATGGCCATAAAAATTAACGAAAAAAAATGACCTCGTCCATGATATTTTTTTCAAAATGGCTGCCAATATGGCAAAATTTAAGAAAATTCTCTTTCTAAGTTTTAGTTGTGGGCACATAGTATATTAAACCAATTGAAATAAAAAATCTGGTTAACTTTAGTATCTTATCACTGTTTTACAAAATTAATATACATTTGACAGCAGTGTTTACACTGTATTATCACCCAAAAACAGTAAAACACAGCAATTCATGCTGGCTGAACAATGGATCAATAACGGATCAATAACTATTGGCTGTAGCAGCAGAAGTGTTAGCACTCTGTTGCTGAGAATCACCTTAAGAGGGAAGCCTAGTACATTTTCATCAATTAACGGGAAAATTCACATAATCATGATTTTTACTTCATTCATTTACAAAAAATAGCCCCACCACATAAACAATTTTTTTTTCAAAAAAAAATTTTTTTTAAATATTTTTTAAGCACAAAATGTTCAGAAATATAGGCATATCTTTAGGTACATAAATAAAAACAGTCAGCAACATGTCACTTCTGTAAATCCTGTGGTTCTATCTTAGATTATTTATCAACGTCGCTCCAGCCTTGTTCTTTTCATTTTGTGGCCTTGTATTCAAGCAATTGATGAAAATTTTCTAACATCCATATTTGAGAATGTGTTTTCTTCTGTCATGAACAATATTACATCAGGTACAAAATTTTACGAAGTTTATGCCATAATCCATCCAATGTTGTCAATCCATTTTTAAAGTATTTACTTAACAAAGATGCTTATTCCATTGATTGGATTATAACAGTATCTACCACTTCTTTTTATAGAATGTTAATTCAACAGAAAACTATTTATGCAATTTCTTGAAATCTTCAAATATCATGAAATTAATACTCAGTAATAATGTTGAAATGAGATCCGATGTACAGTGAAACCTGTCTATGTAGGCACCTCTATATTTAGGAGACCCATATTGTATGGAAACATTTCTCTCCTCCAATTACTTCAGTGTCATATTGAGAATCTCTCTGTTCAGGACATCTGCCTTACATGGACGATTTTCATTTTTTGCAAAGGTCTCCACAAAGGATAGGTTCTACTGTATTTCCTTGTGCTACTTAATGGCTTTCATAATCCCTTTAAATAGGGGAATGACCTGTATTCCAAAAGTGCAGTCAGGCATTAATAAAGTCTAATGTGAGGCTACCAACATTTCACAATATCACATATTGGTTTGTCTGATGATCTGTTTGGGTTTGATAATTATCATCCTCCAATTTTTTATTGCTCTTTACATACTAAACAAAGTTTAAAATATGTGCTTGTTCCTTGAATCAACTTTTCATGATGGATATAATTTTGTTTTATTCTTTGATCAATGTGATGTGATGTTTTCTGGAGTCAAAAGTAGTCCGGAATCTCCTTCATGAATATTCACACACATAATGAATTACTAATGAGCTGTGGAAAGGGGGGCGGGAGGGAGGGAGGAGGGGGGAGGGAGGGAGAGGAAGGGGGAGGGAGGGAGGGAGGAAAGAGGGGGGAGGGAGAGGGAGGTGGACGGAGGGAGATATTTTCTGATAAATCCATTAAAACTTACTATATGAATATTTTCGGATATTTTCAATATCCATCTTCTGACAAAGAAATTTTCAAGAACTTAACTTTAGACCCATTGCATTTCCAATCTTGCTTACGTCTCTTAGATCATTGAAAGTGTTGTGGCATCCATGCTGAAGGACTACATGGAAATGAACTTACTGAATGAGATCCTTCAGTCCGCATACAAGGCTCTCCACAACATTGAGTCTGCCATTATCAAAGTGGATGATGATGATATCATGCTTACGTGCATTGGATACAAAAAAGGAGGTTGTGCTAGGTTTGCTTGATCTTTCCGCTGCTTTCAACACTGAGGAGCATTCTATTCTTATTGAGCGGCTTCAAAAAAGGATATTAGATTACAGTGAAAAACACCTCTTTGGGGGCTGTGCTTGGCTCTATTCTCTTCACCATCTACACCTTACCACTGGGTAACATTCTGCGTAAACACAACATGGACAACAGGTGTACGCAGATGAAACCCAGATATATATTATCTGTGAGAGTGCTGATCTAGAAAGGTCTACTGGTAAGATTGAAGCCTGTATTGAAGATATAAGAAGTTGGATGGCTTCAAACTACCGTTCTCTGAACGATGAAAAAACTGAGCTAATGCGATTAGGTTCGAAATGTCCATTATGTCTATTATTATTACAAGGCTCAAAACAAAATTAGGTACTCTACACAAACATTGGTTAAACAATATTTTGATCGAAAACCAGACAATATTTCTTTGGAAGAAAATAGCTATTACATTGAAAAGGGTATCCAACAGATTATTCAAGATGAAATACCTGCTAAATTAACAAAATCCAAACAGTCATTCCCATGGATAACCCCCTCTGTGAAGAAAGCCCAAAGGCAGCGGCATAGGTTATATATCAAAGCTGTTAAAACAAGGTCCCCTGAGGTTTGGTCAAAATTCAAGGAGTTCAGACAAAAAGCAAAGGAGGAGATTAGAAGTAGTCATAGAACTTACCTGAAGGACATGATCGGTGATTCCCTACTAGATAATCCAAAGCCACGCTGGTCATACATAAAATCTTTGCGACAAGATACAAATTCAATCCCTTCACTGCAAACAAAAAGTGGCATACCTGCTACAACAGACAAAGCAAAGGCAAATGCTCTAGTCAACCAGTTTAGACAATGTAGACAACGTACCCTCTCTCCTGCAAGAGTTCCCAGATATGCCAGAAATCACCATTGGCGAGGAAGGAGTCTTTAAGCTATTCTATAATATAAATGCAAATAAAGCAGGGGGTCCTGATTCAATATCAGTTAGGTTCCTCAAGGAAACTGCCTGCGAAATTGCCCCTATGTACACCCACCTTTACCAGCAGTCATATAATTGTGGCACATTGCCAACAACCTGGAAACATGCAGTTGTTTGTCCCATTTTCAAAAAGGGGCAGAGATCAAAGCCAGAAAACTACAGACCTGTGTCACTAACTGCCATTCTATGCAAACATTTAGAACATATACTTGTGTCACAAATTTGGAAGTATTATAAAAAAGTATAATATGAATATTATCAGTGTAAATCAACACGGGTTTCGTACAGGAATGTCATGTGAGACTCAACTTATTGAGGCCATTGACGAATGGACATCTGTTATGAACAAAGGGTCAAGCCAAATTGATGTAATTGTCTTTGATTTTAGTAAGGCTTTTGATATGGTGCCACATCGCCGTTTAAAAGAAAAAACTTTATGCCTCTGGTATAACAGGCAAAACACAAAAGTGGATCTGTAGCTTCCTGTCATCAAGGACTCATGAAGTGGTTTTCAATGGCTCAAAATCAGACATTCAGGCTGTCACCTCTGGTGTTCCCCAGGACACTGTCCTCGGGCCATTGCTCTTCTTGTTATATAGCAATGATATAGAGAAAAATTTGCATTAAAAAATTAGGCTATTCGCAGACAACAGTGCAAGTTATAGGGCGATACAAACCGAAAACAATTCCCACATACTACAAGAAGATTTGTTTAAATTACAAAATTGGGCAGATACATGGCAAATGAGTTTCAATGTGAAAAAAAATGCAAGACCCTTAGAATAACAAGAAAAAACAAGCATAGGCTCAACTACAAGTACCTAATGTCTACTCCCACCACAGAGTCTGCTGGCATACAAGTTTCAGATCAAATAATGCACTCAGCCCAAAACATACTTACCATTAATCCACCAAATAGAAACTTTTCAGCTCTAGATGAAATAACATCTGATAAATATTTGGGTGTGATCCTTGATAGCAGGTTGTCATTCAATGAGCACATTGATGCCATTAGCAGTAAGGCCACAAAATTGTTGAACCTTTGTCGTCAAATTTGCATATGTGCAGTCCACAGATAAAAGAAAATGCATACAAGTCCATCATACGTCCCCATTTAGAATATGCCTCACCTGCGTGGAACCCTCACACGTCATGGAACATCAACAAATTAGAGGCTGTCCAGCGAAGAGCAGCTCGCTTTGTGATGAATGACTATAACTATGGACCAAACTCAAACTTGAATGATAGCATCACGACAAAACTTAAGTGGCTGCCCTTGCAGCATAGAAGAGCGATTTATAATCTGTCAATGTTTTATAAGATTAAGAATAACCTTGTCAATATTTTCTTCCCATCCACTGTACAGTTGTCATACAGATCTGATGTAAGATACAATAGGGTTAAAATTCTCCACTCCGACGCATACAAATATAGTTTCTATTGTAGTACCATTTGTATATGGAATATGATACAAATATTAGATGCAGGATCTATTGAAAATTTTAAAGCTAAGTCAGTAATATGGATGACCCCTTTACATTGGGAGAAAGTATGTAATACCTGGACTCTTATTTAGTACTATATTCATTAGAAATGCTGTTGTTGGTGGTGTTGTTATTGTTTTTGTGTTTTTTGTTCTTGTTGTTTTTCTAATTCACTGTAATTTTTTTTTTTTATTATTGCACTTGTTTATAATCAATTCATGTACATGGTATGTCAAAAATGCATAAAATTTCCTGTACGGCCATCGACCCTTTCGGAAATAAAGATTGAAGATTGAAGATTGAAGGCGATACTGATTTACGACGGAAAACCCCACCAACCCATGACTGAACGGCAGGGTTTTTTATGACAAAAAACTTTCGTGACGAAAAAGCCAGATACATAACCAAGGACGCTTGTACAGCAGGTGCGGAAGTTTTTATATATACACATAAAAATAACATTATTTAGATCATAGAGTACCATGATTTGTTTAGGCTAGACTCTATAGTCACATTCAATAGATTTCATATTGACATTGATAAGGGGCGTGTACTAGTTATGGACGAAGAAATGGCATGATCAAACTTCACTGTCTCATATACTTTGCTACTAGTACTACTAAATAATAGTATAGAAATTTAGTATGTAAAAATCATAATGAACACCAAACGTTCATCTATCATTTAAAGTATACTCATGAAATTTAAAGTTGAATACTATGCATTTATATGTATTTATATGTTAACAGCAGTGATCAAACTTCACTGTCTCATATAAATCAAAATGAACATTTACATTTATGTCCTAATAGAATCATTACCATCATCTTCACGCGTTTGAAGTCCTCTCTTTACTTGGAACTCAGTCAAAAGCTTTATCGAGGTCAATAAACAAGAAGTAGAGTGTCTTATTCTCTGCCATACCTCTCTTCCAACTGACGGAGGCTGGCCAAACTGCATGTCATTTATGTATCCCTTGGATGAACTTTGCAGCAGTTCTCTAGTCTCTTCATGACCTGGTCTACAAGTTTAGACCACGGAAATTACCTCTCTCCAGAGCATCACCTTTATCTTTGGACAGGTTGACTATGAAACTTCCATCCCAGTCAGATGGTATATGCATGGCCTTCTACTACTATGATATTAATTAAGCAGTTGTGTGAGGACTGTAAAACATCTTGTAACTGCAGTCTTCAGCATTTCCCTTTATAAAAATGTATAACACTTTAGGGGTTTTGGGAATAGATTTTGGTTTATGGACCATACAAAAGATCATGTATACAATTTCGGTACAGTCAAAATTAACATTGACCGAATTTTTCATTGTATTTGTATGATCTTTTGTATGGTCCATAAACCAAATTCTTTTCCCGCAACCTTTAAAGTGTTATACATTTTTAAAAAGGGAAATGAATGTACTTTTATACTAAAATAAAAAACAAGAACATTTTAAGAATTTTTTTTCCTCCAAATTCTTTTATCTCCAGCAAATCTCCTTAAGAACACATTGTGTTTTTGTGTTTACACACATGATCAGTGTGTAAAACTATAACCTGAATGAAATATACTCTGTAGTACCAGGTATATTGGAATACAAACATTTTACAAGATTAATCCAGTAGGTACTTAATACAACACACCTGGATAACTGAGTACGGAAACTATACTTACCGTTCTCAAAATGGCGGATGTTGACAGAAGCAGGTCAGGTAAGTGATATTTTAGCTCAAATAGAAGACATTCTAGTACGACTTTGGCAACAATATGATTGTCAAAGCAAGTGTAACGTATGAAGAGCATGGTTAACAACAAATATCAACAGTTACATGGCAGATATTTAAGTAATTTGTCATTCTAAAGTTGAATCGAGGATACAGTAACTACTATGCAATGAGTACGGTTACTTAAAGATTAGAGAACGGTAACTTGCACTTAATTATGAATACGGTAACTATTACTTTGGTTTGTTGGAGTACGGTTACTACTGGAATTGAGTTGCTATTCACGTAATTGTTCTACACACGGACAAACATGAAAATAATCATAATTATCAGTGATATTTGTGTGAATATTCTACCAGCCAGTGTGAGAACGGCAGAGGTCTTTGATGTTGCCTCTAAAAAAAGTGTGTCACAAGGGTTTAAGATAAATCAATAATTAACTACGTGGCTTTAATATTTCTGGTTTATGGAGGCTGCTTGAACACGTCCACATTTAAGGCTAATGTCGGTGGGCTTGTCTGTCTTGAGTTTTTTTGATGATTTCTCATTGGAAACCATTTGTGCTCGCTTTTTAACAATTTACACTGTTGTTCAAAAAATCTACTTTGGTCACAAGATCACAGATAGTATCGAAATGCAGTGATTTATACGAGAACATTCCACTTGCTTCATCTAACCACCTGTGCCTTACACTCAGTCTTCTGTTGGCATGATATTTAGTTAGATGGTTCATCTCCTCATCCTTGCTACAAGACTTATCGCAGTAATAGCAGAGAAGGCGAGGCCATTGTCCGGAAAAATGAGACACTTGTTTATCTTAGGTAGATACATTTGTAGTTGCAGTTATTATGCACATTTAGACAACAATTGGTGCGTCTCAAAATTTTAGGAACAGTATGTGGTGAGTTATATTGTAAATGCTGCACAATGCAGGGTTGAGAACCAAAGATTTATAATAATATTTGTGATTAAAAAGTGATTTTTAAAATTTAACTAAATGGTAGTTACCGTTCTCAATTTCAGCAAAATGTAACAACCGTACTCCGAGATCACATTAGTTACCGTATCTAACAAATGTAGTTACCGTACCCAAGGCAAAAATTATTTTGTTGAATTTGAACACTATTGTAAGGGTTAGGTGAATGGTAGTACATTCCAAGTGATCTCTGTGACATAATCTTTAAACGTGACTAAAAACTGTTAATATCTGTTCAGTACTTAAATCAAATTTCCTACCTGTTTGTGGGGAGCACATTTTGCCGTCAGTCATTTTGAGAACGGTAAGTATAGTTTCCGTACTCAGTTATCCAGGTGTGTACAAGACAGATGTTATTAAATTTAGTAGGGTTATAGTGTCGATTTAACATGCATGGTACTTTTTTTAGTACATTCAGAACCAAGTAGGCTCCATCAGAGTTTTACTACTTGGCCTGGGTGGAGATCGAACCCCGGACCTCTGGGTCAACTGCGCCGCTTAGCGACTAGCCAACAGAGCCAACGCCATATCCACAAGGCTAAAAAACCTTTGCTTCAATGACGTATTGATACCCACTACTAGCTCTGATGCCATGTCTTACGTCCAACGTATGTCCATGATCGTTAAGTATCTCCTTTATAGTACTGAGTAGATCTAGTGAAGTGTTGTTGTGGAGATTCGCATGCTTTGATATGAAATTTAGTAGGGTTATAGTGTCGATTTAACATGCATGGTACTTTTGCACATTCAGAACCAAGTAGGCTTTTTTTACTACATTCAGGGGACGAACCCGGACCTAGGCATGCATGTTAAAATTTTTTATAACGCCATACCAATTTCGCCATATCCACAAGGCGAAAAAACCTTTGCTTCAATGACGTGACAACACTTCACTAGATCTACTCAGTACTATAAAGGAGATACTTAACGATCATGGACATACGTTGGACGTAAGACATGACATCAGAGCTAGTAGTGGGTATCAATACGTCATTGAAGCAAAGGTTTTTTAGCCTTGTGGATATGGCGTAGTTGGTATGGCGTTGGCTCTGTTGGCTAGTCGCTAAGCGGCGCAGTTGACCCAGAGGTCCGGGGTTCGATCCCCACCCAGGCCAAGTAGTAAAACTCTGATGGAGCCTACTTGGTTCTGAATGTACTAAAAAAAGTACCATGCATGTTAAATCGACACTATAACCCTACTAAATTTCATATCAAAGCATGCGAATCTCCACAACAACACTTCACTAGATCTAGATGTTATTAATGCACAGTTGTCCTAAAATTTGTTGTAATGCACTTTTGTATTTGCTATAACTAGAAAAAATTTGAAGTTAGGCATCCATCTTTCTCTATAGATATGATGGTGCCTCAACACATTCTCTTTCTGTGTGCCACTTTTACATTGAACTTTTTAAAAATATGAGACTTTTTTTTCTTTTTTTTAGAAGACCATCCCTGGGCTCATATCAGTGAGACCACAGGTTACAAAGTACATACTAAGTCTGAACATTGTATTAACTATGTACCGTGTGACATGACCAAGTCACATTTTGAGGTCGCAGCTCAAACTTTTGGGAAGATTTCTGAGTGAAATGGCCCTTTAGCTGTTCAAAAAATACTAATGTGCTGTATTATTGAAATTAACAGGTTCATGTTCTTACAAACAGAACTTCAATAATGGATGGTCTCATTGGTGGATTTTCACTACCAGAAGATGTTGATAAAGACCAAATGATGATTCAAGCTAATAACATATGGCAGATGCTTGATGAGATGTCTATGAATGATCCTGCAGCTTATAGAAAATTCATTGATAAACAAATGAAGGAAAGAGAGGAGTACAGAACTCAACCAGTACCCCACATGTGTGTCCAAACAATAATCAAGGTATATGCATTGAATATTTTTGTTTAAGTTAGACACACTACTGGGACCTTTTTTTATATGATTGAAAATAAATTTTTCAACTATATAAAATGGCATGTTGGCATTGCTTGTACAAAGTATAAAAAACATTGAATACTTGATAAATTTTTGACAGGCAAATTAACATGATAGGGATCCAGAGATTTTTTAGCTTTTCGACAAACTGCCTAAAATCTAACAAATTTTGTATTGTTTCATTGTTGATCTTTCAAATATGCTTTATTTAAAGGATATATATTTGGAACATCAGTGTATCAATAATCACTAATAAGATTTGCAGATAAATTAGCACTTTTTCAGATATTTGATAAAAACAAGTTATCATCTTTTCATTAAAAAAATAAAAAAATCTAAGTATCAACCCAAAATCGACCATAGAAATTTTATGAGTGCACATATTAGCCTCACTTTACTTAATTTGACTACCTGAAGTTTATATTAACATATATACGATTTTCAAATTAATTAATTGCCCATGTAGTTCACACAAAAAATTGAATTTATGCAGGATATAAACAGTACGTGATAAAAATATACATTAGTCTTGCAGTCAAGAGCCAAAAATTACCCGAACCACTTTTTGTGTGTTTTTTTCTCTCTTGATTATTCATCTAGAGAGTGTATATAATTAGTGCCAGGTGGGTGTGAAATTCTCACCTTGGAGCATTTTTTAAATTCATGTTAATGTCCAAAATGCCAGCCAAAACCTTAAAATGGCCATATCTACTTCAACGTAGTTACTGGGAGAGTGATTTTATGGTCTATGAGCATGTTTTATTGATTAAAAAAATCTGTCTAGCCATTCTAGCTCTATTGGAGTGCATTTTTCTAACATTTTTTCAATATTCGCTATCGCCATTATGCAAAAATACATTCTCTCTAATAACAATTTTTATTATTAATGATACACCTGTGATTTTTGTGCCTAACTATATGTTTTTGCGGTCATAGAATCTAAATCCAGCAATTAAAGTCATATTGATCAAATAGATAAAGGCAAATCCAAGATGACCGCCACTGAGATGTATGAATTTTGTGATTGCCTTGAACTTTTTACCTGCGTCGCCAACGGCAGAGCAGGTCTAGGAACCGGGTGACTCCGGCTGTCCGCCCGCCCGTCCGCTCGCCCGCCCGTCAACAATTCATATTTTTCCAAACTTGCACACAACTTATTTGCCTGCCTCATCATGATATCATATTTGAATCATTCCTCTGGGTGTAAAATTGGCTCCCCAGGGGTCCATATAAAAAAAATCTGATTAAATTAAACCTTTTCAACAAACTTGCACATAATTTCGAAATAATTGCGCTGCTTCAACAGCTGAAGCGAAAGTCTTGTGATCATTTTGTTTGTATGTCAGTATGCGTGTATGTATACATGTCTCTGGACAAGGTAGAGAGTTTACCAATGAACCGATTTTGTTCAAACTTTACACAATTACCGTATTACCGCACATATAAGCCCATGGGCTTAACATAGAAGATGGGCTTAATGTTCGAATATAAGCCCATGGGCCAATAAGTGAGAATAAAAATCTTTTTTCCCTGCCAAAAAAAAAGATAAAATTGATAGTTATGTGCACCCTGAACCCAGATGAGTGACCAAAGACACGTGAAAACAACACAACACACCTAAAGAAATCCTGTACTTGTATGCGTACACATACCATGAACATGCTTTGGGCGATATTAGAAGCTCCGACACGTTTCACTATTTTCCATCAATGGTTCAGAATGAACATCGATATAAACCATCGATGGGAGCTTGAATCAATGTTTGTAGATATATATTTGTGTTAATCTGCAGCTAGCAGGGACGGATCCAGCGGGGGGGGCTCGGGGGGGCTCTAGCCCCCCCGCCTGCCATATTAGCCTTAAAGCCCCCCCGCCCCTACAATTTAGCCCCCCCAGCCCCCCCCTTTTTCCCACCAAAATACTTCATTTTCATAGGGTTTTTCATGAAATCCGTAAGTGAGCCCCCCCTTTCCTTATGTTTTCCTTACGTCCCTTTTCCAAATTTCTGAATCCGTCCCTGGCTAGAATACACCCAAAGTGAGAATTAATAAATAATATATTTTTTCAAAACACATCTTACCGGCATCGTTCTTGTTGCTAATGTTACGCAATTCTCTAGGAGCTTTCCACAATGTTATCTCGTTATAATGCATACACAAATCAAAGCAGACTCGCACCTCACTAAATGCCTTCGGTATATCTCTAGTACGTGAGTATGATTTATAATGGCGAACTTCTGGAGTTCAAATATTTATTAAATTAGGTTTGTACGATGTTATCAAGCTATGAAAATTAAATTCTTGTGACAATGATGAATATGAAGACAGCATTGCTAAGAAAAGATATGAAACTAATAACTACCATTGATAATTAAAGGAAAACATTGTGCACACTGTCAAAAGTCAGTGCACTTATCATCGCCCAGCGTAGGTAGACTAGTACCTTACAGTAAAACCTAAGAACCCATGATTAAGAAACTTGGTTGCTCTATATAGTCAAAATCCAATGCTAATTCATCGCCAAATCGGGGGTGGGCGTAGTGTTCGAATATTAGCGTGGTCTGTTATCGTAAAAATGTGCAAATTGGCGTACAAGTGCCAAATTTGGCATGCATGTAAAAAGGATTTGGGTATGGAACCACCCTCAGCGACCCCTATTATCACTCGGTTGCCCCCCCCGTGTTGTGTTTTTACCTAAAATTCATACACATCAGACATTTAACTGGTAATTTAATGGATTTTACATTCAAAATCATCACATCAAGAATTATGGTAGATTATATAATGATTTTCACAGTTAGCCATGTAAATAATTCGACTTTTTGAAGTATTCCCTTATTATCACTCAATATTTTGCTTAATATCGTTTATTTCATAACTACAGGATTACATGATGAACGTACTAAAAATACCAACACCTGATTTGATTAAAACGGTGCCTAATAAGGAATTTTAGCCCTGATTACATTTTTATATTCCCAAGTGTTTTGAGATACCCAAGATGGCCGCTGGTGTGGGTGTCAAAATCTCATATTGGCTATATCTTTCTTGATATTTGGGATAGAGTCATGATTTTGGTGTCTAGGAATAGGCTGTGGAGGTCAAGTAATCCAACTATATTCATTGGAGTGATCATCTCCATATATGCACAATCCAAGATGGCCACACCACAGGAGTGTTCGAAATCTGAGATTATGTAAAAAGTTTTAACTATCAATAATAGAAACATGGTTTTGGCATGTAGATGTAGGTTTGTGTGGTTATAGAATCCAAATATCCTAATGGAAACAAAATTGACCGACTAGATATAGAGAAAGTTCTAGATAGCCACCGCATTTGTTGTACAAATTTGAGATTATCGTTAATGCATTAACCATTAACAATAGATTCATGATTTGGTATCTAGATGTAGGTTTGTTGAGTCACAATCAAAATTACTCTTGAAAATAAAGCTCACTAATTTGATGTAAGCATATTCAAGATGGCCACCACTACCAGGGTAAGATGATTGAGTTTCAGTAACTTTTAACTATTTGAGAGAGCAATGATTTTGGTATCAAACGGGCAGGTTTATTGAGATATAAAATTCAGTCACAAGATATTCTAAGCATTACTCTTATAAAATCAGGTGTTTATACCGGTATCTGATTTTGATACTAGCTATATCAATTTCATCGATCTATATTCTCTTTCCACAAGACAGTCTAAGACTTTATCCTCTTTAAAATCTAACTTGAAGCATAATTTGTTTTAGGAGGGGTACTAGCTAGCACACAAGCACACTTTATGGTACATGTGCAATATAAATTAATTTTGTATTGTATTGGATATCAGGTCAAGTAAATTCAAACCTTTCATAAACACACATTGACCTCATTAGGCATCATAGCTCTTATCATTCCTACCCGTTAAGATATGATGATAATGCTATAGACTTCATTGATTACAAAACATAATCATCACCATTATTGAATACTGATCAACACGTAAATAATTCCAAATAAATATCACAATTCAAATGTAATGGCACACTATCTCAAAGAAAATTATCTTATCCAAACACTGCACTATAAACCACATAAATACAGGTTTCCAATTGAATAGAGAAGGCCCTGCAGCTCCTCATTAAAGTTGAGACTGATTGTAACAAGGTCAAGCTCGTTCTGAATGGCCTCAATGAAAAAGTAGCTATTATATAACACAAATGACAACAGTGGACTTCAGACCAGTAATGGTACTGTACTGGAGCACAAGGATGACTTTAAACACTTTGGCACATGGATGGATGAATCTCAAAAGTACATCTGTGTCAAAAAGATACTTGCTTAGAAAACCCTCAACGGCATTAACAAAGTCTGGAAATCCAACTTAAGCTCTGGCTTCAAGAAGCAACTTCTCGTTGCTACAGTGCAGACAGTCCTATTTTATTACTGAGAAATTTACCCCCAAACAAAAATAGTGGAAAGCTCTTGCAATGCTACAGACATCTCTCTACACATATGATGCATAAACTGGAGCTCCCATACTACAAATGAGCAACTCTGTGGTGAATTCCCAACAGTCACTGATGAGATTGCTAATATAATACTCAAGTTAGAAGGATACTGCTACTCCCATACTTTGGTTGAGTTTGTGGAAAGGTATGGGTTTGGAAACAACACATGGGAATTGGAGACGTGGGATGCCTCTGGAGAAGTAAGAAGCCCGGTGGAACATTCTGGGTTTCCTGAAACGTGATGTAGGCGCTACTAGTGCTATCAAAATAGCCACACTATTGCAAGACATGGAGATTTGAAGACTTCATGTTCTGTATTTGAGGTTTCTAGCCTAACTACAATACAGCACTGTATACAGGTAATCTGAAACTTTGCTTAATCACATGGCCAGTTAATAAGTATATATGAATATCAGGACTGACTCGAGATATAACATATCTTTGACCTGGGCTAGTATGCAAAATCAATGAGTGGAGCTAATACACATTCTCTCTAGGGAAAGATCAGTATAGCAGGTGTCTGTAATGGATTTGATGACTACCAATCACAATGATGCATTATTATAGATAATCATTTTCATTCTGGTCACCTTGGATTTTACTCATAAGTGAATATCAAATGGTTGATCAGATGTTTTACGTTATTTTATATAGTGCAAACCAAATTACATTACAACTAAACAACCAAATCATCATTCTATCACTAACAGTGCGCATGCTAATTACAATCATTCAACCATTGCAGTGGCGGCTATCTTGAATTTGGCTAATATCCAAATGAGGAATTCTTTTTTTTATTTTAGCCTATGAATCTATATCAAGACATAATAGTTGAAATGTTATAAACAATCTCATATTTTTAGAACTCCTGTGGTGGCTATCTTGGATTTTGCTTACATCCAAATGTTGAATCTTGTTTTCACGAATATATGTGGATTCTATGACTTCATAAACTTACACCTGTAAACCAAAATCATGATCTTATCATGATTAGTAAATATTTTATGGACAATCATAGATTTTGAACACCCATGTGGCGGCCATCTTGGATTTTACATATATGGAGATGGTCAGTCTTGTTCCAATGGGCACATTTGAATTCTATGACCAAGAAAACCTACCACTAGACACCAAAATCATAACACTATCACAAATATCAAGAAAGATATAGCCAATATTAGATTTGTGTACCGTTATAATCGAAATAAAATATTCTTATTCTTATTCTTATTTCAAACCCACCAGGTGGCGGCCATCTTGGATTTCTCAAAACGCTGGGGGATATCAGATCATTATAATGTGTTGCATATTCAACAATCTTGTGATGTTTAATAGAACAAATTTCAATGGCATTTGACATGTTTGTTCATATTGACTTCTTTTGTACATTTATATGGTTGACGTTTAAGTTACTTAACATTAAACATGCATCTTTATATTATAGTATGAATAAGATTTGTTTATATAGATTTTATAAAGCTATATTCAAACAAAGATGAGTTTATTGTGATATATTGTGTTGCATGTTGGTTAAAAGACTTGAACGACATAAAGAAAACTTGATATTGAGAAATTTTGTATAGAAAATGATACTGAATGATAATAGAGGAGTTCTTCAAAAAGTCTAAATATTTACATGACTAACTATCAAAATCTACCTTAATTCTTGATGTGATGATTTTAAATGTTAAATCCATTGAAATTACCAGTTAAATGTCAGTTGTGTATGATTTTTTAGGTCAAAACGCAAAGCGGATGGAACCGAGTGATAATAGGGGTTGCTGAGGGTGGTTCCATATCCAAATCTTTCTTATATGCCCTTAGGTACATGCATGCCAAATTTGGCGCTTGTACGTCATTTTGCACGATTCTCTCAAAATATGCGATAACAGACCAAGCTATACACCCCCCTGGGCTTGTAAGCGGGAACTTTTTCCATTTTCAAAAGGTCCAAAATGTGCTGTTTTTCGGTTATAAGCACATGGGCTTTAATGCGCGGGAATATGGTATGAGGTATGAGGCAACACCGAAGTGATTCGATTTTGGCCACTCTGCCAATTAAATTGTGGTTTCCACAGAGCCATTTATGGTCCATTTTGGACATTTTCTGCAGTATCTTTAATATTGCTTGGATGGACGCATTCAAACTTGGTACAATGCTTACATGCCTAGAGGCCATCACATGGATTCAATTTTGGCACTTTGCCAATTTAAGTGTGATTTCCAGAAGGCAATTTTAGATCATTGTTTGCCATTTTCTTCAATAGTTTCAATACAGCTTGAACCACGAGCTCCAAATTTGATACACTGCTCATATACCTAATGCCCATCATCAGTGTCCAATTTTGGCAGTCAATTTGGGCATTTTTAGCTTGACACATGACTTTCGTATTTCATACAATATTATGGGAGTGGCGACCACCACCTATGTTAAACTTTGGCCCTTTGTTAGCTAAATGAAAAGTCCTCAGACAGCACAGCATTTTGTAGCCATTTATAGACATTTCAGGTTGTGTTTTTTTTATACTTTCTTCAGTACTTTCAATACAGTTTGAACCATGACCTCCAAATTTCATTCTATGTTCACATAATATGTAGTGACAATCAAATATGTTCATCTTTGGCACTTTGCCAATTGAAGTGTGCCATTTTTTTTTCCATATTCGACATTTTTATTAATAGTATCAATGCCTTTGAAGACGAAACCTTCAAACTTGGTTCACTGTTTACATTCATCGAAACCATCATGAGTTTTCAATTTTGGCTATTTTCCAAATAAAGTATAGGTTCCAGGTAGCCATCTTTTAAAAAAATATTTCATTATTTCTGAATTTCCACTTCATGCTTATGGCATATTTTAATCGCCCATATGTCAACGTTGTTCTAGTGATGCTGTGTTCTTTGAACATTTTGATCTAGTTTCTTTATTTTTCATTTGCTTAGCTGTGAAACAGCATTTTATCCCAGAACTATATTTGAATCATCATGCCCCTGGGTGGAAAATTGACCCACCCCCCAAAAATTGCAATAAATGATGAATCTGATTACTTGCACATATTTTATATAGTGGGGCGGATATGTGACAAATACAGGCCAACATGTTTACTTCTGGCAGAAAGCATAAAACTTTGTATACAGGGGTTTTAAGGTATGCTGATTCCAAAAATATCGGGAACCACGCTCCCAGATTATTGGTTCCTTCTGAAATCCAAGATGGCGGCCGGTACATATATAGCATGTAACTTTTGTACTATTAGGTCTAGAATAACATGCAATAACACTTTTTGCACTGAATTTGGCATGGGGAATCCAATTCTGATATAAATTTGATGATTGGAGGTTACAAACAAGGTCAAAGGTCATGTTCACGATTGAATAAAGCTTAATTCTTGACACCAATACAACAATGTCTGCAGACAAAAAACTCTCAAAACACTGTTTAATTATGTTGCTCATATCAATATTTTCCAAAATATCTTTATTTGACATAAAGCATTTAAAAGCATGATTTTGATTTGTTTTACAAATGTTATTATTAATACTAGCGGTTAGTGTAACTATACACGGTGGATGGCAAATATCAAAACATTTCTGCTTTTATGTTACTAAAGATGGATTTTTAAGCATATAAGTTGAGCCATATACTAGTTGAATACATCGAAGGATAGAACAAATATCTTAGAACTTAATAAGCAGAAAATTATGGTTCTAATATTATTTTCAATGTTTTTTATTATCAAAGGTCCTCTATTTATACATCATCCCTGACGATCTATATAGTACTGTTGAAAACAGCACACACAGGATACTATGTAGTAATCTGGTGGACCCAACAAAGGTGAAAAATAAGAACCAATCCAATAATGGCTATAAAACACTTGCTGATAACTTGACAGCCTTACATCAACTTCCAATGTGCATCAACATAAGCCGATTGGATGACAGATCTGGAGTTGAACAAACCATGACCAAAAATAAAGCCAAGTGGCACAAAAAATGTTATGTCTTATGTAGCAGCAGCAAACTCGACCGTGCCCAAAAACACAAAACTTCTCATCAGCAAACAGAGATGGGACCTTCTCCAGTTAAACGTCAACTTCGAGGATCCTTCATTGCTCTGGAGACATGACTGCTTTTGATGCAGTATATCACAAGAAGTGTTTGACTTCACTGTACACCAGACATAGGTCATTTTGCAGGAAGAGTGATTGCCCCAACATGTTCTCACTGTCGATCAATCACTTTATGCCATTGCCAAAAAAGTCCAGTGGACATAGGCCAACATTTTTGGTGAAGACAAATATGTGCTTCTTATGGGTGGCCTGCATATTGAAATGGCATTTCTGAGCGTACCTGGGGATTGGTATGAGGGTAGCGGCTGGAAAGTTATGCTGTCGAATGCAGATGTTACTACTAAGGGTAGAGCTGACAGTGTATAGAGAGGTTCTAATAGAGCAAGAGCACAATGGGCCCATCAAGGTTCTGCTGCTGCTTTATTTGCCCTGCAAACCAAAGCGTATTCTGCATATCAGGAATCAACAGAAGCACCAGATGAAGTTCTTCCTTTTCCAGAGTGGTGTGAAGAAATGGCAACACATCACCCACTGTTCTTCTATTGGAACAAAAGCCTGCAACTGCAGATATTGTTTCTCCAGTTCATATGTTCACAACGTGATGCAAACCTTCTACTGTGCGTGGAAACCCTCGGATAAATCATTCCATGGATTTTTGCAATGGACCACTACCATTACTCTAGGTGGCTTTCAATACATGTCAACATAAGAGATCTGATGCAACTCCATGATCAATGTTCAAGTGCCTGTGCTGAGAAAAATGCAGAAGATGGTCAATGGACTCCCACATGGACAACGCTTCCAGAGGCTTCAATGAGCTGTCATGAACTGGTTAAATGTAACTGCAAAGAACAGTGTCTGGGCAGATGCAAATACTTCAAAGCAAACTTGAAGTATACACAATTTGGTTTTGTGTTGGTCAATGTGTCCAGGAACATCAAGAGGACTTCATGTCACTTATCAGCTGGATCATGTAAAAACCTGTCTTAAAGTAACCAATAGTTCAATAAATGTTACCGTATGCATTGAATGCATGTACTTGTGATGGTGTAGGGGAAACCATATTTGGTCGATTTATTTAACACTTACACAAAAGCACTTATGTACACATACTCATCTATTATATGTGGTGTTTTAACCCCAGCCCCAATATGTTACATCATGAAATATCTCCAGAAATGTTTTGACTCACCATAAACTGCACCTGAATATCCCACAGTAGTTCAATCTTTAGAAGGCTGAGACCGTGTGAACCTTCTTCATTTTTTAACCACAAAATAGCTTCAATTTTCTCATGTACATGACCTGAAACCTTGTTCTTGACCTCAAATCACTGATATAACCTCAGAAATGGCTTTCTCGTGCTACATTTAGCCCAGAATGTGGTATAGCATTGAATTCTAGACCAAATAGTTAAAACGTTACATACTATGTATGTCCCGACCGCCATCTTGGCAGCCATCTTGGATTTCGGAACGAACCAATCATCTGGGAGCGTGGTTCCCGATATTTTTGGAGTCAGCATACTCCAAAACCCCTTTATACAAAGTTTTATGCTTTCTGCCAGATGTGAACATGTTAATCACATATTCGCCCCACTAATAGATTTAGCTGAGAAACAGCATGTGACCCCAGAACTATGTTTGAATCATTGTGCCCCTGGGTGGCAAAGTGACCCATCCCCCCAAAAAAATTGGAATAAATGCTTCTTCATATATCATTTAACACAACTTATTTGGCTCTCACATTATGATATCATATTTGAATCATTCCCCTGTGTGCTCAGCATTGTTTCATTATTCACCAGGGCACCTCTCACTTAATTTTATAGCCAAATTTACACATGCAGGTGAGCGATATTAAGACCCTTATGGTCCTCTTGTTGTTTCTTTGCGTGAGCTGATTTGAATAATAATGAGCTTAAATATGTTCATGGCATTAAATATGTTGGTGTAATGTTAAATGATGAAAGTAATGATGATGATGACGATCTAGTCCGGCATAAGAAGTATTTGATTGCCAAGTGTCATTTGTTGATTTCAAACTTTAAGAATTGTTCAGATAATGTCAATTCACTTTGCAAATACATGTACATGTCTTTGTATGTTCCAGACCAAATGAAACTAAGAATAAATGGACAATTATCATTTTTCAAGTGTCTGTTTAAGATTTTCCTCGATGATATATTTCAATACATTATATTTCACATAAGCTACAAAAAAGTGCACTACAATATAATACTATTGAAAAAATCATGATATGGGCTTTTGCCCCTTGTTTATTATTTACCCCTCCTAACGAAAAATTTTAGCTTCAATTTTTTCGTGATCTAATTAAATTACTGCCGCCTAGGGTGATTTATTTCAAGATCAATGTCAAACTATAATTGCTTCTGAAGAATGGTGAGGAATTAATTACCATATATTCTTATTTTTAGGGTTCTTTAACTCCATTCTTCATTAATATCTTTGAATGGAGCAGAATCCCTAAACCTAAAACAGATGAAGATCCAATTCCATGCATGGGAGGAGAAATATATGATCTATATGAAGATGATGGTAAATTATATTTATTATTAGAATTTACTTTTGATATAGGTATTATGAAAACAATTCATTACGTCATGTTTAGTGTTGGTATAGAGGTTATTTAAGTTTCTGTGTATGTATCAATGAATGAATTGCCAGTATAAAAATGCCTAATTCGCATTGAATATGATTTCAAAGATAATATTTTGAGTTCACTCATTTTAGCACATTTAATCCTCTTGGAGCCGGATACAAATTAAATAGCATGCCAAGACATGAAATGATTTGGATAGATATAAAGCTCGCAAAAAACATCAAACTGAAAATCTTAAATCTTAGACAAGAATAATACCAAGGATTTAATACTGTGTATTTCTTCCTCAAAATAACTGTACTTATATAATTTCGGCTGGTAGTTAAACCATAAGTCGGAGCATTGGTCGATTCATGAAAGCGTTTTCCCACTGCTACATCTGCCTAGATTATTTCACTTATTAGTTGTTGAATCAATATAATATTTTGATGGAAATAATCTGTAGTAATATGCAATTCTATCCATATATATATAAGTCTATGTAATTGGTTCAACTAAATACTTTATTTTGAGCATTTAGCTTGTGGATTGGAAATTTTGACAGGTGAAATTCGGCGACAGTGTCAGTGCTGTGTCGATGTTTGCAAGTTAATACAACAATAACTGTTTAATATTTTGGTCCCATGTGTTGAAAATAAGAAATTACATACATTTCTTATTGGAATGCCTTACTTTCATAGGAATTGGTGCAATAATTAATGCACAGCAATAATTTTCAAAAGGACTAGTCACCAGCCCAACACTTGACACTTTTAAAAATAGATTAAAATCTTATCATTAACTGTACCTTGCACTCGCCATGCAACGCAACCTCATCCTAATCATACTCATTATTGAGTGCTAGGATTATTTAAAAGAAGACGACATCTTTTATTTTGTTGGTCCATTTTAATACAGGAATGTCTACATTGACTAGCACAGAAAAATATCAAATATAAAGTTGCATCGAAATTATATCTTTTAAAAGTATTTGAGAATGATGAAGAACCAATATGCGATTGATTTGACACCAAGAAATAAAAGATCAAGCAATAATAAGTTTGTCAAATATATGGTGAAAGTCCGAAGATATTTAAAATGTTGACACTTGTTGTTTTATCATGGAGCATTACGTCTATCACTAGCAGTAGCAGTTGACAAAAAGCCACCATGTACCACCACACGGTTGTCGTATTAATATATAATTTTGATGGAAAATATAATCTGCAGTAATCTGCAATTCCATTCATATACATAAGGCTATGTAAATGTTTAGCTAGATAATTTATTTTTAGCATCAATCACATGCATCGCCAAATAGATGACATTTGCCGTTCGGCGGGAATATACCCATGCCATTAGGTAAACAACGTGGTTTGTAAATGTTCCTGTTAATTTTTTTCCAGGGATGTCAGCGCCCAGAAATAGTCATATGTTGTAGATTATAGTATAATGAATGACTTCTCATTCATATCTATTTATATTTATAATCATAAAATGCAAATATATCACGTCAAAATTGGCCAATTTCCTATTCATTTGTACAAGAAAGCTCTTGTTGACCATCCCCAACATCGCACCTGCACGCACCTGCTGGGAACGCAGATATTGACGTGTTGCGTATCTCGTTAGACTATCTCTGTTTACATTCTCAAGGACTCTGGCAAGTATCCGTGTGTAGTGTGCCGAAGTGGTGCAAGTGTTAACACCACAGTGCTCACAGTGCAAGCTTTGGGTGCACAGACTCCCCATATACAAGAGATGTCAAGAGTGACAATCGTCTCATTGATGGTAGACCAGTTATAGAGGTTGAAGTGAATGGGTCCATGCTTGACGTAGAGCTCAGTTTCTGCTATCTCGAAAATATATTATTCTCTGGAGCAGGATGCAAACTCGCATTCAGCACTAGATGCAATACTGCATGGGGAAATTTCAAGAAGCTGCTCCCTATTCTGACATCCAAACATGTGTCTTTAAAAACCCATGGGAAATTGTTCTCAGCCTGTGTCCGTTCTGCCTTGCTTCATAATAGTGAAACCTGGGCAACATTTGCTGCAGACCTTCAGCGGCTACGTCGCAATGAAATCTATGATATGTTGGATATGTGAAGTTGTGTTATGGACATGGAGACCCTAGTCGTCAGGTATAGGGCATCCAAGGAAGACTTGGTTGTAATGTGTGAAATCTGAATTGAAGGACTGTAACCTTAAAGTCCGAGGTGCAGAACGGCTGAGAACTTGCAGGTTTTGAGCTAGCCTTAATCATTCTTGCCTTTATTGTCACTTTTAATTGGTATTCTTTATCAACTAGCCCATACCCTCTAAGCACATCAGCATGAAGTGTATTATGGAAGTTTGGTAGGTTGGATTAATTTGACGGTTGGATTGTAAAAATGTCAATTATGATTAAACACTATAGCAAGATATCAACAAATTGAATAAGGTGTGTTGTGTTTGTCTTCTGGCAAATGTGTTAGTGAAGTAAATTTTTGCAATTTTCTTTAAATATACTGTGAAAATTGTCCATTTCTAACATTTCTTGTGACATTTGTAAGCTTTTTCACTTGTTGACCTGCAAAATAATGTTGAGGTACTTACGGACCTCGTATACAAACCCAGTTGGTTTAAATGAGTGGACTGGTACGTTTACGAGGCCTACGCCTGGCTAGATTGACGGTCCTCACGAGAGGGTCTTTACACCAGTGTTGGCGACACGAGCTTCGGAAGCCGCGTACAGTTCACCTGGAACCAGTTTAACAGGTGCCTACGTATATCTGTGTTCGACTGGCAACAGTCTGAATAGAGTCATAGGGCACAAAATCTAGAGATTTGGGGGTGCTGGTCCCTAATGAAGTGATCGCTATGACTGCTAAATTCAAACTGAACTGTCAACGAGATTGTTAATCGATGACGTTTGCTGTGACGTCATAGAACGTCATTTTACAGGACGGGGTAGACGTATGTAGTACTTTGAACGGTGAGCATAAGCGATGGACGTAACCTAATTGCACCCAAAGCAATGCATATTACTTAATTGCCTAGCTAATTGGGGTGGACGCTAAAGTCCACCCACCACGGGTTCCTACACTAACTACTTTTCTTGCACATTGTTGAAAAGTAAACCTGTTTCTAATTTTGTTGAACATATTGAACACTACATTATTTGTAAAAGGAGATTGACTAAACAAGGGGACATGACTAATGCACTTTAGTTTTCAAGATTTTAAAAACTATGAATGCATCTTACATCAATGTAAAACAATATTTACCGAGTTCTCTACTATATTTGAGTATATTAGGTACTGATATTTCTACAGTGAAATAATAGAATCAATTATTCTTAGAATAAGAATATTAATCAATAATTATTCTGCCAATATAGAGTCAAGTATTTGTTAATCAACGTATGCCGTATCATGGTGCTCTCAAAATAAATATGACAAGAAAAATAAACTTCAGTACTTTTCAATCCATTTATTTATACTTATATACAATCATTCAGTTAACAATTACATGCATAATAATGACAAAGTAATTTCATATATACAAGTACTCCATTGAATCTTCGATGGCATTTATTTTTTCATAAGTAGTATTTACAAATATGCCGTCCACTCTACATCTACATCTTTTTATTAATCATGTGTTTTTTTGGGGCAAAATAGCAACTATTTCCCTCAGGAACATGATGAAAAGGTCCTTAATCCATTATTTGTTGACCTGTCGACCCATCAACCCGTCCATCTGCCGACCCATCAACCCGTCCACCTGTTGACCTGTCGACCCATCGACTCGTCGACCCATCAATCCATCAACCCTTGCACACAAAACTGATGACACATTACTGCAGTGTAAGCATGATTACATCTAATGAAAAATATTGCTCTATATAAATTATACTCACAGCCTTATCACTCATCAATTACTGTGCCTCATCACTGTGTATGAATATATTTGGTAGTGAATTCTATAATTATTCCAAAATAAGAAAGCCGATATGATTCTCAACACACATGTAAACTTATGTAAAGAAATGACTATTTGCTGAGGCTCCAGAAAAATTATTGTCTTGAATCTAAAACTGTCAAATCGGGTTTGTTCGTGGGCATGTATTTTTCTGTCAAGCCAATGAAATCGTTAGAGTATGGGTTAAACAGTTTCATTATTTCCAAATTCAATTAAAGATCTTATGGGGTTATGAAAAAGTAGTCATCTAAAACGAAAAATGATACTTTGAAGGTTATTCAAGGTCATTCAAGGTCACAATATTTTTATGGATAAATTGCATGATATTGGGAATGATTATCTTATTGATAACAAAATAAAACACGCTTATTTGACTTCAAAAGATTAATTACTTTCATCAGAAGAAAACAAATGTTTTGAACATTTGTGTCCAATTCAAAAGTAAGCAATTTCTTTCAAGCGTGAACACTTTTCCTGAAGGCGGATTCCGGTGGGGTTTTACCTGGATACTCTACGAAGATGTAGCTTTCAAACGGTACCAAATTTGCTTTGATTAAAATTTATTCCGGGTTCAGCTAGATTTGTCCATCCTCCTACCGGACTGCTATTAAACCTTTGGAAATCATTCCCAGAAACAGCTCAAATCTCCATGGTAAGGTATACTAAACTTGGTCGGTGTCAGAAAATGGTATCAAACAGGCCACTATGGCAACCTGCTCAGTAAGACGAATTCTCCCCACCACCAGGCAGTCTTAACCTTACAGGTGTCTGTTCTTGACCATCAGTAGACATTTGTACATATGGATTCCTTCACTCAATATCGTAGACGGGCTGTGAGTAGTCATAGTCCACTTTGCAAAGTTTAGCTCAACTTCATTATGGCACAACCAGTAGATCTGGTCCCATCAGCTTCCCAATTATGAGAACCTGCTCCGTAACCAGACTTCCCACTCTCACTGACATTGTGACCCCACCAGTTACTGATAGGCTGTCTCCCCCAGCCCAGTGTAAGTTGACGGCAGTTCTGGTTTGTTACTTCCCACTCCCTTGTCCATTAGCTCAAGGGGAAGCAGATTCTCAGCCGGATGCAAGGCTGAGTTTCCGGCTCACCCAGAAGTCCTAGCTGGCCACCATGCTTGCTGCACTGGGTTATGTGGCTTGACACCCCATCCTCTTGATTTCCCTGGCGTTTGGTGGATGTCCCAGAGGTCGGGAGTTTGGTGGTAGCTAATCCATACCCACAGTGAGGGTCACTTTCAGGGACGAGGCTGTTGTGTCCTGCGTGCAGCACGCTCTCGGAGGAATTTCCTTGTGTAGTGGCAGTCGGGGGCAGTCCCGGCACATGTGGTTCTTGGATCCACAGTGCCTGCACACTCCCCCTTGCCCATGGAACATGGTCTCTTGTGGAACCGTGAGTCTGTAACCAGTGCGGCAGTGGGGCATAGGCCCTTTGACCAGCTGCAGACCCTTCAGGGCTTCCACCAGGAGGAGGACGGCATCCGTCCACTCCTCTTCCTGTTCTGATTTGGCTTATTGATGGTTGTCCTGTGACTTGTCCCTCTCCACTAGAGTGTGCATAGGGATGCAAGCATCTGAGCTTTATACATCTCAGGCTCATCCATGCTTTCCCTGTGAATCAGGCTATTTTGGAGGGCCAAGAAGAGCAAGTCTTGGAGTAGTATCCAGCAGCGGTGAAATGAGGGTATTAACAGCCAGGAATGAAGCTGTAATGGGTGCTGATTTTGATATGGGAATTTTAATAGTGGGTGGGTTATATGTCGACATGAGACTTCAGGTCTAGTTTGTGGCCTCAGAATACTGATTTGGACCCCTAAAGTTCTGATTTGGGACATCCGGAATACAGAAATCCACAAAAGTGGGTTGGCACCTCTGGGAAGGCATCATGAACAGAACTTCTACATTTATTCTATTTTTGTTAAATCTCCCTGGACGAAGTCCGAAGGGGGATTTCTTGCTTTGCTTCTGTCCGTCAGTCCGCCCATCCGTTCATATGTCCGAAATGAACAGGCTGATAACTCGAAGACTACTTGAGCTATTGACTTGCAAATTAAATATGTCTTGTTTGAGGAAAAAGTATTCTTCCAAATTTTTTTTGTACTTTGCCCTACTTTTGACGAACTTACGAGTGTTACGCAATTAATTTTGTTACCACCCTACAGTGAGAAATATTTGACCTATGGTCGCCAAACTTCATATTTAGCTTCCTTGTACTATTCTCCAGAGCTGATTAGATTGTGTTGTATTTTGGCTTACTTTTGATGAAGTGATGATGTGTTTTTAAAAACAAATTATTACGTAATTGTGTTTTTCTGTCTCCTGGGAACAGTTTATAACTTATCAGCGCCAAACTTGACATTTGGTATGTCTATATCATTCTCCTCACGTGATTTGATATTGGTGTACTTTGGCTTACTTTTGAATTTTTGGGGGGAATATTTGAGTAAAACTATTGTTACCACTGCACTGGGAAAAGTATTTCACCTATGGTCATTAAACTTTACAGTTAAGTTCACTATACTAGTCTCCACAGTTGAATTGATGTTGGTGTACTTTGGCCTACTTTTTACGAACTTATGAGCGTTACGTAATAAACCTTGTTGCCACTCTACAGGGAGAAGTATTTGACCTATCGTCACCAAACGTCACATCTAGCTTTGTTGTACCACTCTCCAGAGCTGATTAGATGTTGGTGTACTTTGGCCTACTTTTGATGAAATTACGATGTGTTTTAAAAACAAATTATTACGAATTTGTGTTTATCTGTCTCCTGGGAAGACTTTATGACCTATCATCACCAAACTTGACATTTTGTAGGACTATATCACCCTCCTCACGTGATTTGAAATTTGAGTACTTTGGCCTACTTTTCAAAAATGGCCTGATCGGGGAAATGACCTGATCAGGGAAGAGGAGATTTACGGCATTCCCGACGACTACTTGTTCTATTTATGTTGCTGATTCTATATTCTATATCCAATTTCTATATGCTGAGTGTCCTGAGGCAGTCAGTACTGTACCCTTATACATGCCACAATATACTTTGAGAAGTAAGCCCTAAAATCCTTGAATGAGTTCATTTGTAACATAATGGAGTCATATATGCATGAGAGAGTTCCGATCATAGATAAGGGAGATAAGGAAGCATTAAGTTCACTCATGAAGAAGAAACTGTTGAAAGCATCCCTTTCCTAGATACTCTGATAGTCAGGAAACCAGATAGCACCATTATTCCATTAAGTTATAGTGTACATGACTGCAAAAACCCTATACAGACCAGTATTTGCATTTTTCATCCCACCATCCTCTGCAGCACAAGTTGGGCATTATACAGACCGATAGTAAGAACGTTATTGGAGTGAAACAGGGATATAGTAACAGAAGAAGAGGATAGAAAGAAAGAAGAAGAGCACATTCTTGATGCCCTTGAAACATGTGGTTATCCAGAATGGACTTTCAAAAAAGTGAAACAACAGCAGGACACGTATGTAGAAAAGAGACATGAGAACAAGAAAAGAAAGGATACAGCTTATTCTCGTTGTCTGGTCATTCTTCCAAATGTAAAGGGAGTACATGAAGGGGTGTCAAGAATTCTCAACAAGCACCACTGGTGAAGCCACTGCAGACAATCAGGAACTTACTAGTGCACATGAAGGACAAACAACCCACATTGCAAAAATGTGAAGTGGTATACAAAATACCATGTAAGGGCTGCAAGAAAGTATGTATTGGAGAGACTGGTAGAAAGTTTTTGTTTGTTTAAAGATAATGCTCAGTCAAAAATATAAGTGATCTGTAAATTACAGGTTCAATAAACAATGTCTCTTCCATTGGAAGTGTAAGGAAAATAATACTAATATTTTTCACTTTGATTATATATTACACCTCTAAAAATACCACTATGTCTTGTTAGCTAAAACACAAGGTTACGTCAGTTGGCAAAACAAGCCAGAAAAAGGGCTGAAAAGAGATGGAGGAAATCCAAGTTGAAAATAAATAGACAAATTTATGTTGAGAAGAAGGATTGCGTCAATGATCTCATGAAAAAAGCTAAACAAAATTACTATTCTATTATGATTCAAGAAGCTCCAGATCAAAAATCACTGTTTCGTATTGTGGAGACGATTTCAAATAAGAAAAAGGATCCAATACTACCAGAGTTTTCAACTGCCAAGGAAATAGCTGACAGATTTGGAAATTTCTTTAATGACAAAATTGTAAACCTACGTAATCGCTTAGAAACTACACAAAAATCCAAGCATCTACAGCTCAAGCTGCTTTTGATAATGATTCGTCTACAACTCCTCCAACTCCTCCCCCTCCTCTTGACTCTCTTAGACCAACAACACCAGAAGTAGTTCGTAAGGTCATAATGGACACTAAAGCTACGACATGTGCACTCGAACCTATTCCTACATGGTTTCTCAAAGTAATTATTAATGTACTTTTACCAATTCTGACTAGAATTATTAATCTAATAGAAAGAGTTGCTGCTCACCGCCTCTTAAATCATATGTTGCTAAATATAATCTACACAAATTATATCAATCATCATACAAACAATTTCATTCTACTGAAACTGCTTTATTACGTATCCAAAGTGATATCCTCTCTGCTTTAGATAGCAAAAGATGTGTTCTGTTAGTCCTTCTTGACTTGTCAGCGGCATTTGACACTATCGACCATACAACACCTATATCACGTCTACAAAATACCATAGGAGTATCGGGAAAGCCCTGCAGTGGTTCATTAGCTACATGAGTGATAGGACTCAATCAGTTATAATACAAGGGGTAGAATCTGACCTGTGTAATTTACTATTTGGTGTACCACAAGGCTCTGTATTAGGTCCAATTCTGTTTATAATCTACACCAGCCCCTTAGGACAGATTGTACGTTCTCTTGGTACCGTATCCCCGTGCATTAAATCGTCGCGCTTATAACCAAAAAATACGATGTTTTGAGGCCTTTTGATGGTTAAATTTGTTCTTGACATCAAGCGTATGCTCTTAAATGCGAGAACCAGGGCGCACCCAAGTTTGAACTCCCTGGCTAGACGGTCTATCAAGTAAACCAAAGAAAGACACCCATTATCACTCGCTTGTTCCTCAAAGCCATTAAATATCAAGATAGCTACCATTTTAGGTGGATATTCAACAGCAAATCATTTCTTTTATTTTGACTTTATTTATGCCATTTATATTAAGATAGGTAGAGATCCTTAGAGCTCGTAAAATGAAAATATAACATTTCATTCGTCTGTTGTTGGTGAAAAAATATGGCGGATCAACGGCCGGCAAATTTACATATCGAAAAGAAATCCCGCGATATTAAAATCATTTATTAAACATAGATTGAGTCCATAACGACAAACCATACTGTTTGCGTTATGAAAAGCTCCTAAAAAGTGGCTCATCGAAATAAAATGATGATTTAGTATGTAGAATAGCTGTGCCTAGCACGCACTTCCACCATAAACAAATGACTTTCTAAAGTTTAAACATTTTCCTCTTTTTATTGAAAATTTGGTTTGTTCTCAGATATGAGCGCATGAGCTTATTATTTATATATAATTACGCAAAGAGGGGCGTGGCCATGTTTTTATTTTTTTTATTTTTGGAAATTCGCCTGCAATCACTTTCCTGGGGCGCTTTCACGCATTTTGAGTGTACCACTTTATTGGACATCACATTTTACAGGTTTATTTGTTCTTCGTGCGCTTGTTTTCATCAGTATTGACGAGAAAACTGCTTTACAATCACTGATTCATGTACATATAATTCTGTTCATTTTTACGACGCACTTCAGCTTTAGCTTCTGCTTTATCCGATTGCATTGTGTTTCCAATGCTTTAGCCGATTGCATTGTGTTTTCACATGCCTATTATCGTCCACGGGTACAATACCAAGGGTATTGTTCATCACAAGTCGTATTGATATTTTAATGGGCATGATGATAGGCTTTCCATCGAAAATATAAACACACAAAATGATATTGTAAATATCTTTTCAGTCGCTATACACATGTGTCAGCGTAGCACTTGACGTTCCACCAACCTCCTAGAAGGATTCATAACGTCCTCTTTGAGTAAGACAGACGAATCTAGACTGTGTTTTTCACATTTTCGTTTCCATCATACACAAAATAGTCTCCATAGGAGACGGGCCAGCTAGTCAATACTCATCCTAAATACAAGCTCAGTGGGCTTTAATGCAACTAAAATGGAAAATACAATTAATTCAAGTAGGACTTGGATGGCTGACAACTTTCTTTCTATAGTTCTTCTTATATGATCAAAGGCTGTTCACGAAAAGCTCAACATCCTCCATGTAGTAATTGGCAATGAAAAAATTACACCAGCAAAAGAGGCAAAAAATATTGGTTTCATATTCGATAACACAATGAACTGCCAATCCCAAATTAAAGCAATGTCCAAGTCCGCCTGGCTCCAGTTAAGGTCCATTGGCAAAATACGCCGTTATCTTAACCAACATGCTACTGAACTACTAGTACATGCTTTCATTACTTCAAAACTCGATATAAACAATAGTCTACTCTATGGACTTCCAGATTCTCTGAATCAGAGACTACAGGTCATCCAAAATACAGCTGCCAGGCTTATTTTGCGAGTACCAAAAGTATGCATGAGGCATGTGTGCTTTGTTGTTCGTTGCAAAACCAACGTAGAGCTCTGATTGGTTGAAATTGATGCCGCCAGGGGCAGCACAGTCTATATAGAGCGCACCTTTTTCCTTATGGCTGAATGAAAGGGGTCTCCAGAGAGACCAACTTTTCAGATGAAAGATGCATATAACATATCAATAATGCTGTAGTAATTTACGTGAGGATTATTATGGTTTTTAGATGAGTGGAACACAGGTTCCACTCCACCAGCAAGGCTCCCGGTAGTTCCTCTGTAGGTAACTTTTGTCGGGCTGGCAGAGACGGAGTATGTTTAACTTGTGTGTTTGCGTGATGATAATTTAAGTAAAAAAATGGTATATACGTGTAAAAAATGGCTCACCTTACTAGTAGAGTAAAACCAGCGTCCACTCAATATATATGTGATTAATAAATGTAAAATGTACTGACTTTTGTTCTTCAAAAATACACAAGGCAAAGTTTATGGCTTGGTGTCCCGGGAAGAAGTGCCCAGAATGTTTATTTTCAAAAATCCATTACATTTACATTGTTATGCGTGCACCAAACGTAGTGCAAAACAATACAAATCACACGACATACGAACTTAAATCACACATTGAAACAACAATTTAAAATAGTAGAACAAATATATATAACCATGCAATATTTTATACTCACAGTTTTAAATATATAGGATAAAAAATATAACTAGATTAATGCGCCAATTTTGTCGCATTGCGGACAAGTAGTCCTCTTACATTATCTTGACGAAGGTATGATGTATTTATGTCAATTTCCCTAAATGTACGTATAGACTACCACGTCCGCCGTTTCTACTATCGGACAAGTCAATTCACAGCAACTCTGACTCCATATTAAGTGTAAAAGCTTAAGTACTCATTCATTGTGATATCAACATCTGCATAGAACACATTGTCAGAGTGCCATGAAACGAAATGCTTGGAAAGTGTGTGAGGAAGCAGTTTTTAGAATTGATGATGCACCAGGACCTGGCAGATATGATTTTCTGAAAGACGTCATTTTTTTTCAGATAAGGATTATTTGAATGAATATGTTCATAAAACTAAATCACAGAAGAAGACAGTGCCTGGTCATGTCTACTATTCGAAAATAGAGAAGTTTATTGATGATCATTTCCATATTTCCATTGAATATATAAAGAAAAGCTGCACAGAAGCAGATACGTTGTGACTTTTGTTCACGTGGATGGGTTAGACCTGAACTGAAAAGGGTTCCACTTCCATATCCTAATTACACAGACCTTCCTAAATTTCATTATGAGCCTCTGAAGCATACACCAACCCATGTTTGTTTGTTGCCGATACTCTGCAGCCATCAACTTACTGATGATTATAGCAGAGGAAGGCCACGTGGTGTTGGTACATGGACCTCCAGAGGCAGGCTAGGTAGCCAACTGAGCCTTGGGGGTGTGCAGGGATCACGCAAGCTATTGTTTTCAAGCTAGGTGAGTTCTTTTTCGTGCAGAGGGGTGGCTCTCCTCTACACGGGACATGCCTTTTAATGAGGCTTCTGAACCTTGGCTTGGTGTCGCCACCATCAAGTATTACACTCGATAGTGGTAAACCTAGGAAAGTTGATGATTTTTAACCACGAGCTCAAATTAAAAAGTTGTTTCGGGAAGGTGCTGTGTCTAGTTGGAATACTGACTTCTTTAAAATGTTAAGCAAAATATATATAATATTGGAACAATTGGTGCGTGATTATATTATACATTTAGAAACACTCCAGCTACAACAAACAAAACGTAAGACCACAGATTAGTCAAACAGATACTATTGATTTGTATATAGATTTTTTGTGCTGCAAGCACAGCAGCGACGCCCTGTTATGTGGTGAGGATGTAAAAACGCATGCTAATGCTGCTAGTATATAATCAAAGGAGTACCTGCTGCTATATCATCATTAATATTGAGTTATGATATAAATCTAGTAGAAGTTAATAAAAAGTTGATAAATGATATGATATCTGATATCAAAACAAAGAAAGAGAGAAACATAAAAGTGTAAAAACATTTATTCAAGGAACTTCTTAACATGATCATTTCACAGTTATTGTACAACATTTGATTCTAAAGTGCCATCTGTCTTTGATTTTACAAAGATTGACACAATTTCATTATTATCATTATTAATCACTTAACATTCATAAAGCACTTTAGTCAGTGAGATAAAGTTTGAATGCACTACAATTAAAAAATGGTATGGTTGAACATAAAATAGAAGTACATAATAATAGATAAATGAAATTACTTAAAGATTAATAACAGTGCAATGGTCTTCATGTACACATATATGTTTATTTGAATGAATGTCTGGTAGAACATACTTTAACAAGACTTTAAGCATTGATATCTTACATGAGATAGGAGGCTTCTTACGTGCACCGTGCAAGTTACGTCTGACAAAAATCATTCGGTTTATATTTTGATGCTTCACGTGTTTTGATGGTTACTAGCTGGCTGTTTATGTTGTATTTAAATTGCTCTACATGCTTTAATACGATTGAATGAAAGAAATTTTCAGAATGCACATTACAGACATATTGCTTCTCTACAAGTATACTTGGCCGGCCACTGAGCATAACCTTTAAAAGAACGTGCAAAGGATGTGGAGCAGAACTAGAAACGATCTTTCACACGTCACCAATGACTGAGATTAACAAGAGCGCAATCACAGACCATGCCAATAAAGACAATCTTGAAATTGACTAGGATGGAGCATCAATTGTAGACAGGGAGAGTGATTACAGGACTCACACCATCAAAGAAGCAATACTGATACGGGTAAACATAGATGTCATGAACTGGGGGGCCACTAACTCTCTCACGTGTATGACCCCATTATGTTAATGGGAAGTTGTTCGGACTGCCATACGGAGAGAGAGATTCTGATGAGGGTCAGAGATGCATGTCCAAAACTAAATATTCAAGCTAAATCTAATGTTGTGATAGAAGAATTGTGTTGATCTTAAGCCCTAAAATGTACAGTGAATGTCCCCAACAACGGAACCCAATTTCCAATCACAAATCCTTCCTTTGTAGTGGGTTTTCCTTGTTTACTACATCATTTACTTACATTATTATAAGGTAATGCATGAGAAAAGTTTCAGTTATTCAGTTTTTCTTTTGTTTACTCTTCCTTTGTTGAGGACATTTACTGTATGTGATTTGTATTATTAACGTTATTTTTTTTTTTTTAGAAATGGCAAAGGTTGTCTGTATTGGATTTAACAAAGAAGTAACTAAAATGTTCGGACTCCATACTGCTCTGCCAGAAGAACAAAAAATGTTGATAAATTTAGGAATAGATTTTGTTGAAAATCAACATCATGTTAAATTATCTAGATTATATCATATTTTAAACCCAGAATGTAAATTTAAAGGTCCCATAAAGAAAGCCAAAGAAACACTGTTGAAACGTTACGGAAAATTTGATATATTTTGTGAAGATATGGACAATTTTGAAAATGCATTTAAAGATGTAAAAATTGAAATTCAATCTTCATCTAAACTGACTGATAGTAATGATAGCACATCTACGAATGCTAAATGTGTGATACCTGATGCCAGCAATATTGCGGATATCATACTACCAAATTTCATCCCAAAAGCAAATACTGACACAAAAAAATTGGTTGAAGAAGTGGTTACACCTGTCATTGTGAAAACACCAGAGTACAATATCAAAGAAAAACTAATAGAAGGTGTCAAGAAACTGTCAATCAAAATTTTGTTGCCTGGAATAAGAAGTGTGGAAGAATGTGACTTGGAAATTAGTAAGGTGAGTATTACTGAATAAATGACATTTTCATAAACCTTGTGTTGAATATATTCATCTGCTCAAGTTTGACACAATTATCAAAGGTTAGACATTTAATTGGTTTTAAGCTAAATATTTTGAAAGTACTTCAGATAACTATTAAGCTATCTCAAGGTTTTCTTCAGTCAGCAGCCACACCGCCTATTTGCCTTGGGATGGGGGTGTGACTTCATCGGCAATAGTCAGCAATGTAGCAGGTCGGTGGCCCCCATGTTCTTGTTGAGGTCCGGTTTTAGGCGTTGGATGTAAATAGCCTTACAAATCTTCTCTTCGAAATTATTTGCATCACTTTTTAAATCTTCCCGGACAAAGTCCGGAGGGAGATTTCTATCTTTGTTTCTGTCTGTCCGTCTGTCCGAAATAAACAGGCTGATAACTCGATGACTAATTGTAGGAATTGACCACAAGATTGGAGTGTCAATGGGAAAATTGAGCATGCTGACGTCTGGTTTACCGGAACGAAGTGACGTCTGATTTACCCGAACGAAGTGAGGGTAAATCAGAGGTCAGCATGCTCAATTTTCCCATTGACACGACAATCGAGTGGTCAAATACCATTCTATCATGACTAAAATCCACACTAAACGAGTGTCTGATTCGTTTTTATTTTGAAATAAATCATATCATAACATTCTCATTGCAAATCAATTTGTCAACCAGCGTGCTCAATTATACGATTGACTGCACGCGTCGAGACCACTACTATGGCACTAGTCTAAACTTTTGACCATGCGACGTCAGCGGCTGTATTGAAAATGTGACGAGTTTAGACTAGTGCCGTAGTAGTGGTCTCCACGCGTGCAGTCAATCGTATAATTGAGAACGCTGGTTGACCAATCAGCGTTGGTTATTGGCGGGGATTTTTGCACGGAATGATAGAATGAGCTATTGATTTGCAAATTTAATATGTCTCGCTTGAGGAAAAAAGTACCTCTCAAAATATTTTGTTTATACTTTGGCCTACTTTTGACGAAATTCTAGCTTTGCTTCTGTCTGTCTGTCTTTCCGAAATAAACAGGCTGATAACTCGAAGACTACTTGAGCTATTGATTTGCAAATTGAATATGTCTCGTTTGAAGAAAAAAGTACCTTTCAAAAAATTTTGTTTGTACTTTGGCCTACTTTTGACGAACGTACGAGCGTTAGGTATAAATACCTTGTTACTACTCTACAGGGAGAATTATTGCACTGATGGTCACCAAACTTCATATTTAGCTTCCTTGTACTGCTCTCCAGAGCTGATTAGATTCTGGTGTACTTTGGGCTACTTTTGATCAGTTACAATGTGTTTTTAAAAACAAATTATTACGAATTTGTGTTTATCTGTCTCCTGGAAACAGTTTTTGACTTATCAGCGCCAAACTTGACATTTGCTATGTCTATATCACTCTTCTCACGTTATTTCATGTTTGAGTACTTTGGTCTACTTTTGACAAATTTACGGAATATTCGAATAAAACTATTGTTACCACTGCACTGGGAAAAGTATTTCACCTATGGTCATTAAACTTAACAGTTTTGTTCACTACCAGGGCCACGGATAAGTACCCATCCTATCTTCCGAGACGTGTATCTGTGTTGTCGGGACGGGTAAAATGTTTGAGTTACTTGGCCTATGGACGTGTATTCTCAGTTATCCCAGACATCAGTTTCAAATGCATTTACATGATATTTGTTGATGTGGACATGTAAATCTTAGTTAGGACAGGTATATTTTTCAGGATATCCGTCCTATGGACAAGTATGAATTTTTTCCTATTCGTGCCCCTGTATACTAGTCTCCACAGTTGAGTTGACGTTGGTGTACTTTGGCCTACCTTTGAAGAACTTATGAGCGTTATGTACCACTCTACAGCGAGAAGTATTTGACCTATGGTCACCAAACTTCATATTTAGCTTCATTGTTCTACCCTCCAAAGCTGATTAGATTTTGGTGTACTTTGGTCTACTTTTGATGAAGTTACGGTGTTTTTTAAAAACAAATTATTATGAATTTGTGTTTATCTGTCTCCTGGGAAGTGTTTATGACCTGTCATCACCAAACTTGATATTTTGTATGACTACATTTGTGTATCACTCTCCTCACGTGACTTGATGTTAGAGTGCTTTGGCCTACTTTTGAAAAATTGACTGAATATTTAAATAAAACAATTGTTACCACTATACTGGGAAAAGTATTTCACCTATGGTGACCTATGGTCATAAAACATTACAATTTTGTTCGCTATACTAGTCTCTTACTAGTCTCTTACTTTTGACGAACTTATGAGTAATATGTGTCAATACCTTGTTACCACTCTAGAGGGAGAAGTATTCGACCTATTATCACCAAATTTCACATTTAGCTTCCTTGTACTACTCTCCAGACCTGATCAGAATTTGGTGTACTTTGGCCTACTTTTGATGAAGATACGATGTGTGTTTAAAAACAAGTTATTACGAATTTAGATTTTGGTGTACTTTAACCCACTTTTGATGAAGTTTAAATATGATGTGTTTTTATTTTCATTCTGATTAGATGTGTTGCCTTTCTGCAATTTCTTTATACATGTATGTATAATATATTTGACTTACTAATTTTAAAATTGATTGACCTAAAAGGGCCTGATCTAGAAGGGGGAGATTTATGGCATTCCTGACGACTACTTGTTTTTTGTGGTTCATATTTTGTCACAACACTAATTTTTTTACCTTCATTGACAGTATTGCCAACTGCTGTTGGCATCGTTAAAATGACTTCCTGTGCATATCAGGAGATCGAATCTGCCGATCTCCGTCGAGGATCAAATTGCACACTCGCAAGAGTTGGTGGCCCCCCCTCGTCTCAGTTCATGACCTGCCTGCAAGTTCAGATGTGCACTGATTCCTTGATGGTTCGGGTCTTCCATTCGCTCTTCCTGTCTATCACTCTATCTCCCTCCCAGTGTATTTCGTGGTTCTGCTGGTTCACATAGTCTGTGATAGCATTCTTTTTCATTTCTGTTTGAGGAACGTTTTTTCCGTTCCAGCAGATTTGATTTCTGACATGCACAGGAAGTCATTTTGATGATGCCAACAGTAGTTGGCGAAACTGTCAATGAAGGTAAAAAAAATAGTGTTGTGACAAAAGAATGAACCAAAAATATTTTATACCAACAAAATGAACACATTCAAGAATATTTGCATCATGATCAAGGTTTTGAACATTGTCAATTGAGATATGATGACAAATAGACAGATTGGCGGCAAATTGAAGAAAACCTTGAGAAAGGTTAAAAGCTGTCTGAGGTACAATATTTAGCTCAAAAGCAATGTGTAAGTCTTCTATATTCATATATCTGTGATTACACATAGATGCATGTGTGCTTAATTAAAGGGCAGGTAATTCATCAGGTAAGTGAGTTGTTCAGGTTAACAAAAAGCAACAACACATGTACTACTGGTAATATGTCCCTATGTCGTAGCCTCATTTGACCAGTTTTGTTTGGTTAGGAACACATGGATGACACATCTAAGGTCTGGCTGATCAAGACTACTTTACAAATTCATCTCAAATTAAATACCAGACGTTCATGGACAACAAAAATGTCAAGATTTGCAAGAAATAACAGTGTACATTACTCGCCATCCAACTTGCTATTACAGCATGTATTAAGCAAAAGAAATATAAATTTGAAAGATACAGCCTCGTTGTTTAGAAGTAATAACTACCAAAAGTCTAGTTGATGAAGACTAAAAATTAGCATAGAACCAGAATTATGATTTTGTTCTCTATTTGTAACTTTTTTGTGTCTACTTCTATTCACACTTAATGGGCGTTCAAATATATTTTGGTATATACAAGAAGTATATACAAGAAAAATCGAGTTTACTCATTTTTGAAAGCTAGCACATTAAGCTTGTATAGTTAGCCTTAATCTATATTTTTAACCTATACTATTGCTTTTGTTATCTCGGCTATACATGACTGCTCATGTTTGATTTGTATCAATTGACAAAGCAATCTGCCGCTAAATCTGTGTCAGCGACGACATTAGCTCGGCCTCACTGTATGAAAGACTGGGTAAACAATGTATCCTGATCTGGGGTCAGTAAGGAAGGCAAAACAGGCTGTGCTAGGCTGGTCATGTGCACAGGAGTAGTGTTTGGATTAACAGGTTTGATGAGATTGTGATTGCTGGCAACAAGTGAAAGGGAGACCCAGAAAATCTTGACGGGGTGCCATCAAAGAAGACTTAAAGGGTGATTTCTTAATAGGCAGGGATCAGGTTGGAATTTTTTTCATCTGGGATAAAAAATCCCAACTAACTAAAAACAGTGGGATTTTTTCGCAGAGAGTGACACCATAAATGAACCTAATTATTTACTTCACATTTGATATTCCTTTTAGACTTGGTAGGATATTAACAATAAATGCCCTGGGATATTACTAGTACGTAGCATCCCAATCAATAGATCACATTGACACTTGATTCTCGGAGCAAAACAAACACAGAAAAATCAACACAAAAACGAAATTACCAGCCATTCTGGGCATTAGGAGACTGTCATCTCTTTCTGTATGAGGATAAGACAATCCCCAATCCCTATATATTATTCTCGAACATTAAACAGAAGAAACCACAGTACCAAACAACCTATATTTAACAGGAATATAAACTAAATCTGCCCATCAGATTCAGCAGTCATCTTACCTAGCTGTCAATCACTCATGGCAGAGTCATAGAACATCTGTAGCCTTTATCAGTGAGTATGCATGTCCCCGGAAGACACGTGGGATTGGGCATTGTGGCTGTTTGTTTTGAAAATGCATCGTGGATAGACAGACAGTGCAAACACGTGCTTTTGAGGTCAAGCATACTGGCCGTTTCAACTGGCCTTGGAAGCTTGCTAAGTGATGTCAGCCAATGAGACACTAATTACTGTCCGGGTGTAAAAACACTCTTGTGTCTTGGAGTCTTCAAGTGTTAGAGTGAATATGCTACTGATATGCTAATGAGGTAGACTAAGCTAGCCGTGGGATTTTTTTAGCCCACAGGGTTTGTTTCATTGCGATTTTGATGACAGGAGTACGCTAAAATCGCAAATGCGCGGTCCAACCTGATCCCTGATAGGTTAAGAAAATGTTGTTTCCACAGGGCTTTGTCCTACATGTAGTAAACTATAAATCTATCTATCTTTTTTTAATGTGTTTTCCCCAAGTTTGCTTGTGGATACAATTATATTCTTCCCTCTGTTTCTCTTCTATGGCAAGCAAGCTCCTGCCCGCTATATTGACATAGCTGAAGACATCTGCTTCCATTTGAATATATCAAGTGTCCCAGACGGGACTCAAACCCACAACACCCGGGTTGTGAGACCAGAATGATACCATCATCCCAAGCTTGCTTACTTGCCATAGAAGAGAGGGAGGAAAGAATTTTATTATATCTATTTCTTGTTTAGATTATTTCTATGAACCTGTGTGGTTTGTTATATTTCTTATCAATCCTGTTTCCAAATAATATTCGTCTGTTCCAAGCAAACCCCTGTTCACTATTTCCCAGTTATTCAGTAGTACTGTTATTGCCAATATTTATGTTCTTGGCCATGCTATCATCATTTATAGTTAATTTGTTATTAAGAATTTTTTCTTCAACTTAAATACTTATTAGTTCATTTTATTTCTGGACTTTGATATTTTTTTCTTTAAAAAAGGTGTCTGCAAAATCTTAAAATTGTGATATGGAAAGAAAGAAATTTTTTGGGTGGTTTCGCTCTTTTATTCATGGGAAACTGGGCAATAAAGTTGCGTTCATTGGATAGTTCATTCTATTACAAACCACACATTGACGTTTACATTACAAACCCAATCTTTATTAATTTATTACACAAAAAAATACAATTATTTGACTTAAATCTAATGATAAATATTTAAATTTTAATACCAAGTAGGTTTGCTTAAAAGTGCCCACTTGCAAGACTAACTATTCACTACAACTGGATCGTTAGAATACAAAAGTTCAGCTAGGGCTGATGAAAAAAATCTGAAGAGTTAAATTAGCAAGTGAGCACTTTGAAAAGTATTAACTGTGCAAACAAAAATACATTCCAAACCAAGGTACAAATTATACCACGCGAAAATCATACATGAAGGATTCATGACACTCCCAACAGGAAAGAAAATTAATCACAATCTTACATTTAAAAAACTATACTAATTTACACAAAAGATAATCACCATTTGACATTGAAAATTATGCTAAATTACAAATATATATGTAATAATTATGAACAAGTGTGATATCATTTTACATGACATACTGGTAAAGAAACATTATTTGAGAAATATAAGTATTAAACGCAACCAAGTACGATAAATCAAATCAATGTTAAACAATCAAACTACATGTAGTTCACTGTCCACCATCTCCTGATGAGTCCCCTATCTCAATAGGATACAAATGGCTGATGGGTCTCAAATAGTCACTTCCCTTGGCCTTTGATACTTTTGCGGATCTGACCTTTCCATTCCTGCTAAAATTCAGTTTTGACACTCTACCAATCTTCCATTTCCCACGTGGAAGATTTGACTTAATCAGTACCACACTCCCTACACGAATATAATCACTAGAAGTTTTCCCTTTAGAATTCACATCTCTTTTAAATCGTTCTCTCAAGCTCTTGAGATACTCATTTCGCCAGCATTCCCAGAAATTTGTTAATAAATTTTGTCCTCTTTTCCAAGATTCTAAGATGTGGTCGGCAGTATTGACCCTCTCCGTGAATGCAGGGTCTTGCAAGTCTATGTCTATCTCATTTACACTAACGTTTGGATTGAGAGAGAGAAAATCACATGGCTTAATAATACACTGGTCTTGATCATCCCCGACATAGCACAAAGGTCTGGAATTTATTATTGCCTCCACCTCCGTCAAGATGGTATGCAGCTGATCAATATTCAAACATTTGTTGTCAATTACTTTTTTCAACGCTCGTTTAACACACTGAACCAATCTTTCATAAAAGCCTCCCATCCAGGGTGCATAGTCACAAATGAACGTCGACTTGATACCTTGTTCACTCATGTAGCTTGCTATTTCATCATTACTGACGTCATATGCTGAATTCACACCACGCTGAATAGCTCTATCAACAAGTTTGAACTGTGGGGCGTTATCACTTACTATTTCTGTAGGTACACCTCTTCTAGCAACAAATCGCCGAAAAGACATCACAAATTGCTCACCCGATAGATCTTTTACCAGTTCTAGGTGTACTGCATGAATTACCATACACATAAACAAACAGATCCAGACCATTTCCATTTCTTGGTGACCTGTTTTTACATAGAGTGGACCTATGTAATCCAACCCAGAGAACTTAAATGGCGTGGAGCTCACAACACGCTCTTTTGGCATTGGTGCCATCCTTGGTAACTTGTAAGGACCTCCCTCATGTTTTTTGCAAATGTAACACCTTTGTAAAACAGCTCTAACTTCAGCCCTGCCTTGCGGTATCCAGAATTCATCTCTTATAGTTGCTAAAGTGTGGGATGTCCCAGCATGGAATACGCGTTTATGAGCAGCTTCTATAATCAATTTTGTAAAGGAGCATTTTCTTGGAAGAAGAATGGGATTTCTGGCAGATTTCTTAAGGTCCGATAATTTCAATCTACCTCCACACCTTATTACGTTTTCATTATCTTTGTAGAGATCCAGCTGCCTCATCAAGTTTTTCTCTTCATACGTTTCTGAACCAGACAACACTGTTGCATAACGCTTCCTTTGCACAGCTCTTATCCACATTTTCTTCGCACTATCAAGCTCATCAGAGGTCAATCCTCTCGTCTCTTTTGTCAAGCCTCTTGTTCTGTGTATAAAACGACACACCCATGCAGTCACTCTCAGAATTCTGCTCAATGTAGAATACTTCTCAACATCCATCTCAAAGGGCATTTGTGATATCTCCACGGTTGAAGAACATGAAATTTCATACATGGGTTGAGTTGTTCTTATTTCTGAATTAATCTCCATTAACCGCTCTGGTGTTATTGCTTTGTCTTCCCACGACGGCCATGCTGATGCTGGAGATACTAACCACGATGGTCCCTTCCACCAGAGAACATTATCTTGGATATCATCAAAGGTTTTACCCCTAGTAACAAGATCAGCTGGGTTTTCCTCACCAGAAATGTAACAGAATGTAATATCTTGGCTGCACTTGATTTCATTTATACGATTTCTAACAAATACAGAGAGGTGTTTCTTACTCACCATCCAATGCAATACACATTGTGAATCCGTCCATATGTATTTGTTGTCAATCTTTATCATCAGCTTTCCTTCAATCCACTTTACACACTTGCAGCCAATCCAAACTGCCAGCAGTTCTAATCTCGGGACAGATAAATTCTTTTTTCTTGGTGCAACACGTGCCTTTGAAAATACTATAGATTCACTTGGCAGTTATCATGGTTTTGCACTTTCAAATATACAGCTATACCATATGCAGTACTGGAGGCATCACAAAAACAAATTATATCAAATTTCTCATCATCTGACCTCTCATTTACCCAGGGTATGAAACTCATGAAAATTTGCTCCCTCCCCACTGGGCCGGCAACTCTGAAAAGTGGCCAGCCCAGGTGAAAAGTGGCCGGCCCAGAATTTTTTGCAGATTCAAAAATACTGTAAAACTATGTTTTTTTTACTCATTTAATTTTGTGTATATACAAAAAATATGTATCAATTATTTCAATGCAAAACTTATCCTACATCATCATTGGATATCAATAACCGGAGCCCATGGTAAACGTGTGCGGTCCCGTGGAGATATACGTAATAATCAATCCTAGGCCAAAGATATTGATTGACCAAGCTACTGGGTCGCAAATGACAGTCTAAACGCACACTGAGATGTTTATATACGCTAAAAGTCGATGAATGAACCACAATATGATACACCTACTAAAGTATATTGATTTACAAACGGGTTTTCGCTAATACTCCCTAATTACTTCACATCTTACCTTAGAAACCGTTATAACTGCAGGTGTTCGCCTTAGTGTGTTTTACCAACCCCATTTGATTGACATGGTCGGTGCATGAAACAAGGAAATTTCGGAAATATCGAGCAGTATGCTGCTTCAAACGCGTTGCCGGCACGCCGGGCCATGAACTTTGTAACTAACCAACATACCA
>CM032663.1:25317500-25328480 GCA_019095985.1 Streblospio benedicti | reverse complement strand
TGTACTTCAGCTGACATAAAGAAATTAAACAAAATTGTATCGTGTGCCAAAAAATTAGGATGTATAACAACTAACCTGTCCGATCTTTATATTAATTGCCTTGACTCTAAATTGAAGAAGATAATGGAAAATAACAACCACCCATTACATTACAAATTTTCATATCTGCCTTCGGGTAGAAGATTACGTTCAATTCCATCAAGAACCAATAGGTACAAAAACTCTTTCGTTCTCTCCCCAATTCGTTATCGCAATCTCTCCACATAAGTTCCTTTTCATGTATTGCATTGTATGAAGGTATATAACTTTCTTGTCAGTATTATCAACTGTATCCGTCCGTATTTGTATTTGTATTGTCTAGTCTGTATTGTTATTTATTGTTACTTAAATGTTATGTATTGTTATAGTTACTTGTTATTTTTCAACTGTACGTACCTCCCATGACAAGTTTCACGAATAGTGATTAATAAAGCTTTACTTACTTACTTTCCTGATCACAAGTAACAACTATAAAAAATCAATAAATGAATACTACATTAGTACATTACAATAGTATTGTCGTTTTCAAAGGAATTAACATCATACGTTATGCGTAAGGTTCAACTTTTGTGTTTCCTGTGCATATTCAGTCTAATTTACAATCATAAAATAATAAAAATCTCAGCCCCTCCTACATTCGTACACATATTACATCCTAATTAATATTATTCATTACTCTCATTCTTAAATTCCAAAAATTATTAAAAGTTATTTTTGTTACCCCTGGCTTGTAATGGTCAAGTTTTTGAATTTTAATTTAAGTCATTTACCATCCACTCCCATTATCTCCACCCCTTCCCTTACTTGTCTGTCTAAAGGTCTCTTAAAGCTTGCTAATATTTTGACTCCAATATTGCATTTTTCACCCTTGTGCTCTTTGATTATATGTCTTGCGAACGCGTTGCTTTTGTGTCTGGTTGGATTGTTTATGGCTTCTATGTGTTGCTTACCCCTCACATACATCGATCTTCCTGTTTCCCCTATATAAATCCTTTCTTTTCCTTCTCCCGCACAATCTAAACACTCTCCCCTTTATACTATTCCCTCTCGCCCACAGTCTCCTTTGTTTCCACTTATGTGTAACATGCAATCACTCCTTTCGCACTCTGTTCTCCTTTTCAGTCCTGGCAGCACCGTACTCAGTCTCTTTCCTGCTTTCTCTACTACCTTTATTCTCATTCTTGTATCACATTGTTTTTCCACAACCTTCTGTATTTCTCTCTTCAGTTCGCTTTTCAGTGTTACTGGTACATATAATACAGTATTGTATGGCTTATACCATGTTGTTTTCTTATTCGCTTTCATACTTTTTCGTTCATCTTTCTTGTATCCTTTAGGTCTGTATAGTGGTTTGATTTGTTGTTCGTCTTTTCTTACTTGTTTCTCATATGCTTTGGTTGCTAACATGATGATCTCTCGCCTCTCGTAGTCTTCGTATCCACTTATCCTTAGCCTCCAGCTGAACTCATTTAAATGTTTCACCTGTTCACTCTTGCCCAGCCTCCTTGATGTATTTCTCAATATTCGTACTCCTTCCTGTATTAAACTTGCTCTTTTCATTTTGAAAGGCATTGCTGACTGTTTCATTAACAGTACGTTACTCACCATGCTCTTCTTAAAGTGTGTATATTCAACATCATAATTTGAATTTGTCAACTCCAACCCATCAACGAGCATTTTAGCTTCTTCTAAATTAAGTCTTAAGTAGTTGAATTTGTCTATTGCATTTAAACTTTTATTGTTCCCCACACTACTTTGAAAGGAGTCCCAAAATGTTTGAAATTGTAAAATGTCACCTGAAAACTTTTGAAGATCAATTTTTGGTAGACACACACATCCTTCCTTTAGTTGAGACCCGTGACCTTTTTGAAGCTCAGCCTTTGAATTGTTGTTTTCCGTTTTTAATTTTTCAAATTCCAGGTTATGTTATGTAACTTTTCCCACCTTTCTTCATCAACCCGCGCTTTCCTTTCTTCTTCAGCAACCCGTGCCTCTTCTTCAGTAATCAGTGCCTTCAGGGTTTCCATTGCAATTGAACCTTCAGCTATAGCTTCATCGGCATTGTACATTATCTCATCTACACTTTCAGCTTCTTCTGCAACTTTAACTTTTTCTGCTTCCACTTCTTGGGCAATTTTAAACAATTTTTCATTCAAAGTTTTGAATTGAGCATAAAAGGTATTTACCCTTGACTGGGCATGATCCAGTCTTTTAATTTTGTCCTTGATTTCAGATATTCTCGTTGTTTCCGGTTCTTCCATAATTTTTGTTGTTTTTTCTATATTGTCCACGAACCTTTTTCTGAAAGGTGCCATCTTTTTTCTTATTTCGCTTGCCATTTTTATTTTGCTCTGCTACCATATAACAAATTGTTATTTTATAGAATTTATTTCTTCTTTTATTTTATTGTTTACCATTCAAATTCCTTTTTCCAACTGTCGTTTAAAGCACAAGAAAATACAAATATAGTACATTTCAATAAGTGAAAAATATTAACAGCGCAAACAAAAGTACATTCCAAACCAAGGTACGAATTATACCACGCGAAAATCATACATGAAGGATTCATGACACTGAGGCTAAAAGTGTAAAAACAATAATAGCTATGGCTATTGACCCCACTTGTTGCGTATATAGTACAATGTTCAGCTATATGGGTGAATTAAGAAAACAATACAAGCAGCAGCCTCCACCGTATTTGAAAGAGACAATCAACACATTTCATAAATTGTGACACTTGAACAAAACATAAATAAGTTATACTTTAAAATTATTCTTTAATGACACTTGAATGAAGATATGACCAAGGTAAAATAAAACATCTAAAAGACAATATATCTTGCTAATACAGTCGGACCCGGTTAAGTTGAATTTGAAGGGAGTAGATTGATGACCTCGAGTTATCAGAACCTCGAGTTATCAGAAACATGTCTTCAACAACCCAATGAGCGATAATGCAAGAAATATGTGTTGTGGTCGCTATGATACTTGTACTACGTGTGATGTTAGACAGTGGCTGTTCTGGGTTTTTATAACAGTATTCCAACCTTCTGACCTTGTCCTTAAACAAACATGGCTGCATACACAAAGAAACATGCTTTCTACTACGGTTTCATTGGTTAATAGTACACTTGTACAAAGCCCTTTGTCTTGACTGGTCATTGTTACCCAAGTACTAATTCAAAGCTCTTAACGGCTAGCTGTTTCTCCCTCCCGCCTCTGACGAAGGCTCTGTCAACAAACAGGCGTCTACTAAAACACGGGACGGAACGGAACACGGGACGGAACGGCCCACGGGACGGAACGGCCCACGGGACGGAACGGCGCCGGGACATAGACGGAACGGCTGGCGGAACGCTGACAACTCAGGACATACATACGTCATATATGGATTCATGATTATTTCAATAAATGGCGTATTTCTGTTTTGTTTAGTTATTCATTTTCATATACATTACTTAAATCTAATAATCATTCAGTACAGTAAATTCCAAGTATGATTTTGTAAATGCTCCACGTTCAAAAAAACTTACTTTGTTCTGAAAAATGATGATGCTATGAACAAAGGTTTTAAAAAAGAAAGCTTTCAGCTTACCAATGGCAGCATTTACACATTATTACATTACTTGGGTGACCATCAATTATCAAAACCATGCCTTTTTATGTTTGATGGTCAGAGTCCTTGAAAACACGGAACTATATATCTACCATAGAAAACAGGTCAGAGTCTTTGAAAACAGGGAACGCCCGGGCGCGGGGGACGCCATGGGACGTTATGTATGATGTCAAAGCCCTTGAAAACACGGAATATTGTATTATATCTACCATAGAACACAATGGATATCATTATAAAGTGTTGACAGGCGTTATGTATGATGGTCAGGAAAACACGAACGCCCGGGGTATGATGTCAAATTATGTATGAAAAAAGCCCTTGAAAATAATATATATCTACCATAGAAAACAATCGATATCATCATAAAGTAACTTCCGGGACGCCACGGGACGTTATGTACGATATGTACCGTTCCGTGTTCCGTTCCGTCCCGTGTTTTAGTATTAGGCCAACAAACATGGTTTAAATAGCACTTCGGTGTTAGTACTTCGGTGTTAGCACTGCATTTAGAGGTTTACTACGCCTTTGTCTTGACTGGTCATTATTACGCAAGTACTAACAAAGCTGTTGACCACTAGTAAGTATCAAAGAATTAATCAGAGAAGTTGACCACCTGTTCACCGGCAAATCATAGTAAGGCAGCGTTCTTTGATCTATTGTTTGGTCGGCATGTGCGCCGGTTTGTTGCATGTAAACTACGAATATTTCGACGCTAAATTCTCATTTGGTCGAGATAAGTGGGTTAATGTCTCGAAGGGAAGTGAGATTTGGCTCGAATAACACGGGTTTCTCGAGTTAAAAGGGTCGAAATAAGCGGGTTATTTTTAGTAGCAATCAATAGTAAGTTTGAAGGGAAATTAAAATGTGTTCTACTTAGGCGGGTGGTCGACTTATGTGAGCTCGAGTAAAACGGGTCCAACTGTAATTTAATTAACTTATATTTTAAATTCTTACAATTTATACTTTAATTTTCATATTTATTTCTTACAATTTACATTTTACATATCAAATTTACTGTTTAGTAGTGACAGGTAGAGATTCTTGCACTTTTTCTTCAGTGCTTCCACTGTTGATACCCACAGTGTCCATACAAGTTTTGATAATGCCAGAGGTCGCAGTAACTGTACACTCTACAGGAAGTAGCTGATTAGAAAAAGTATCAAAACTAACTACACTGCTTACAATACTACCAGGGTTTGATAACTCATTACTACTCTGTTTAACCTCGTGTTGAGTGCCTACCACCTGCAGGTCTGGCATTTTTAAAGGACTACGTTCCAGAGACTTGTCAATACTAGACACACTTGGTACACCTGAAGGACCTGATAAGTAAACTGGACGGCCTTGGTTGTCACTGACCAAAGTCTGGCCATCACCTGAACTGTACGTGGATGAGTAGGTCTGGAAATCTGCAGACTGAAACACGGCGTGCATACCAGGAGTCTGAGGCCTACTTGGCCAACCGCCTGCAAGCAAATGTTGGCAATAGTCAGAGCTAACTTGAGAGCTACCTTGAAAGGTTAATGGAGTCCGAAGCCTTGTCACTTGAGGAGGAGGAAACATCAGGGCAGGCGACGGTGCCGAGAATGAAAAGTCCTGGTTCAGGCTGGCTGGCACGGAGGCAGACCTTGGTGGAGGCTGCTGCTGCTGCTGCTGCCGGTGTTGCTGGTGCAACTGAGTTGGATACTGCTGAAGGGGTGCTTGCTGCTGCTGTAGATGCTGCACAACAGGCTGCTGCTGCTGAGGCACAGGCTGTTGTGGCAGCTGCTTGTGCTGGCTCGAGTGTGGTAGGGGGTGGGAAGTCATAGGGCCTTGTCTGATAAGGTGACTGTCTACAGACTGATTTATAGATTGAGTTGAAAAACTCATAGCGTATGAAATCATGTTGAAGTGAACCCCTTGTCTTGAATTTTCAGGAACAGTTTCAAGAATACTCGAAATAAAGTTATAAAATGAATTGATTTTTGCATTGTTTATACAGGGACGAGGAAGATGCTCAAGAATTCTATAACACATATTTTTTTTTGTACCTTAGATACTACTCTTAAGGAAAAATGACGTTTGCCCAAAATATTTGATGGCGAAATATATTTTTCGGGGTCAAACAGGGGTCATCGGGTCAAAATTTCATAAAATTGCATTTATCTCGATTAATAACAAATTTAGAGTAAAAACTTGTATTGACTTTAGATAGGAACATGTGTATTTGGAATCCAAATAAAACATCAGATTTGACCTTCGACCTCTCCTTCAAGGTCAAACAGGGGTCATTGTGGTCAAAATTTCATAAAATTGCATTTATCTTGATTAATAACAAATTTAGAGTAACAACTTGTATTGACCTTAGATAGGAACATGTGTATGTGGAATTCAAATTAAACATCACATTTGACCTTTGACCTCTCCATCAAGGTTACACTAGTAGGTCAATTTCAGGAATTTTGTTCATTTTTGTGTTTACGAAAGAAATGAGCTGCTTTGAATATTTCATTTGTTAATAATCCACGATAAATTAGTTTTATTGATATAAGCATTTGTATTCTAGATTGGAATTACGTTATGTTTCATTTTAATCAATATTTTACTAAATAGTTTAATATATCAATGGGTTTCACTTTTAATGGTAGAATTTGAGGCAGCATCAGTATCATTGATATCTTCATAAAGCTAAATCATGGAAAATTCAGTGAAAATGAAATTCTGCAAAACAAATTTTGTTTTTAGAAGTATGCAGTCTTTTAGTATTATTTGATTGAGACAAAGTTTAAAGGATCTAAAACAACATTATGAAAATTTGTGTAACTGAATATGGTAGTTGCTAAAAAGAATGCTACAGCAAATTCACAAATCTCAAATATCTAAAAGCAATAAAATGAAAATCAGATCAAGATCCAGAAGTTGAAATCAATAAAGAAAAACAAATCAAATTTATCAATAACATTCACTTGTGATTTCTGTTTATTTGTGAAAATACTCCAGAATTAATTCTTCCTGGCAAAATTTCTTTCTAGTGAAAGTTGGACATGTAAAACAGAAACTGCAGGGAAGACCTTAAAAGAGGGTTCAGAGACAGAAGTTATGAAAGGATGCTGTGTAAAGTGATAGATGTAGATTTGAAGGCAAGAGAAGCTAAATACCATGATGAATGTAGAAACGCACATAAATATTCAGCGACAAGTATGCAAGAATATATGCAGGAAAAGATTCCATCTGTGTCGGTGTATAGTAGTAACAAGACAGATGAGCTTAAGAAAAAGATGATAAACCATTTCTGACCAAAGTGAGCTGGTCAACTCCGATCATATTAAAAAAAGCCATTTAAACTGCCTTTGAATATGCTTTATTAGATTACAGAAAACTTGAGGATGTTGGGTCATTATTGAATTGTCCCACGAATAGAGAAAATGCACGTCCTGTTTGATACTAGTAATGTTTATTAAATGAGTTTGACAGACGTATCACCTGAGTATACGCTACCACTGTACTGAGGCTCCTATTCACCAACCACTTAAGACAGGTATAACTGCCGCATTAGACCACTCGGACATTCTGACCGACCCGGGTGGTCTGCCTTAAGTGCTTTGTGAATAGATGCCACAGTGGTAAGGGTCGAGGGTTTAAGTCCTGAGAGAAGCTATGTGATATAGTCCTATAAACTTGGAGAAATAATCCTCTGATGTCAATACTTACATCTAGCCAATTAATTCCAATATATCTACATATTCTATTCTAGTTGCCAGTCATAGAAAAGATATGTTCAAGGCAAAACAGAAATGTCCATCACTATTACTCAAGTGATCTTTTTACGAATGATCAACGTTGTTCAGCTCTTAGTTTCTCTCTACATTAACATAATTAATGTAAGTGATTTACTAACTTCATAAATGATATAAAAATCCTTTTGCTAATATTTAAGTACTTGTAATTACAGGACAAGTACACAGGCTGCGCAGGAACCTTAGTAGGTCAAGATTAATCTATTACGGTACCATTCACTAAAAATCCAACATCCTCAAGTTTTCTGTAATCTGATGAAACATATTCAAAGGCAGTTTCAATGGCTTCTCTTTATGAATATGATCAGAGTAGACAAGCTAACTCCTATGATTGGGTGTCTAATAAATTATCTGGTTAAATGGTTTATCATCATTTTCTTAGTTCAACCTCTGGGATAACCATGGCATTTACCATCATATTAATTCCGTCCGTATATTTTTGCATAATTAGTTAATAAAGTATTAATCAAAATAAAACATAAAAGTAATCCCAATCTAGAATACAAATGCTTATATCAATAAAACTAATTTATCATGGATTATTAGCAAATAAAATGTTTATAGCTGCTCATTTCTTTCGTAAACTCAAAAATGAACAAAATTCCTGAAATTGACCTACTAACGTAACCTTGAAGGAGAGGTCAAAGGTCAAATGTGATGTTTAATTTGGATTCCACATACACATGTTCCTATCTAAGGTCAATACAAGTTGTTACTCTAAAATTGTTATTAATCGAGATAAATGCAATTTTATGACATTTTGACCACAATGACCACTGTTTGACCTTGAAGGAGAGGTCGAAGGTCAAATCTGATGTTTAATTTGGATTCCATATACACATGTTCCTATCTAAAGCCAATACAAGTTTTTACTCTAAATTTGTTATTAATCGAGATAAATGTAATTTTATGAAATTTTGACCCGATGACCCCTGTTTGACCCCGAAAAATATATTTTGCCATCAAATATTTTGGGCAAACATCATTTTTCCTTAAGAGTAGTATCTCAACTACAAAAAAAACACGTTTACGAAAACGGGGGGGGGGAGTAGGGGTATACGGAGCCCGCGGACTATTTGTGTATGCATTATAACAAGGTCACGTTGTGTAAAGCTCCTAGAGAATTGCGTATCATTAGCAACAAGAACGATGCCGGTAAGATGTGTTTTGAAAAAATATATTATTTATAAATTCTCACTTTGGGTGTATTCTAGCTGCAGATTAACACAAATATATACCTACAAACATTGATTCAAGCTCCTGTCGATGGTTTATATCGATGTTCATTCTGAACCATTGATGGAAAATAGTGAAACGTGTCGAAGCTTGTAATATCGACCAAAGCATGTTCATGGTATGTGTACGCATACAAGTACAGGATTTCTTTAGGTATGTTATGTTGTTTTCATGTGTCTTTGGTCACTCATCTGGGTTCAGGATGCATCATTTTTTTGGCAGGGATAAAAGATTTTTATTCTCACTTATTGGCTCATGGGCTTTTATTTGAACATTAAGCCCATCTTTGATGTTAATCCCATGGGCTTATATGCATGGGAATACGGTTTGCATTTTAGTGTACGTGTCTCTTATATTTGTCCAAGCATTTTTCATATCATCAACATATTTAAAACAACTCAAAAGTTTAAAATCAGCTTCCCAAATAACAATTTTCTAAACAAATACGTGGTCTGTAATATGAATGAACTATCCAACGGACATCTTCACTGTCCAAATCCAAACGTTCAAGAGGCGTATTCCCGCGAATTCCGCCTGATATATAGTGGCCGTCATCCACCTACCGGCCGGCGCCTGAACTCTCCGTTTAAGCATGTCGCCGTCAATTAGACTCAGGGCTGCATGTTAATTTGCCTATCTCGCACATTCCGCCCGGACGATTTTTATGACAGCGTCGTATTAGACTGCTTTAAACCGGTTTGGCGAGGCTCCATTAAGGCTGCGGCAACATCTGTCCGTTATATTTTTATTCCGGCCACGGAGCCTTTTCGCTCTGTTTCGTGCAAATGTTTACAAACAAAGATTATCAAATTCGGATACATAGCCAGGACGGAATGAACATATTCCGGGGAGGGAATAAAAAGGGTGGAACCGACCGGAGGCTTCCCAGTTCCGGACTAGGTGAAATAGGGGGGTAAGAGATTAGGTGATTCTAATAATATTCCAGTGTTTTATACACTGACTTGTACCCAATTAATTGCGTCCGTCCTTCCTTCCCTCCATCCTTCCGTCCGTCCAGTTTGTTACCCCTCTACAGGTCGCATCGTTTGAGCTAGAATGCTCAAATTTTGCATGTCAGTTGGAAATCGTGACCACAAGACCCCTATTTCACATGGGCCCAAACAGTCCATATTTGGGCCCATTATTAGGTCCATTTTACTAGTATTCAATACGCTTTAGCCACCATGGAAAAATCAATATCATAAGGCAGCAACATTAGTCTTAGACGGTTTGGCAGATATGGGTCACGAGGGCCATCTGGACCGTTTTTTCTAATATGATCTTTTTTCATCCTTAGGTGATATGGAAAAGGAATCAAGCTGTTCCCATTGCCAAATATTGTCCCATGGGGGTTATTTTCATGAAAGTTTGCCGACTCACAGAGATTTCGCGATACGTCAAAAAATTAGGGGTAGGGAAAATATAAAGCTAATCTATGCATGGTTAAAATTAGTTTTTGTAGGCAAATATGGTATCATTGGAAAGTAATGGCTGTGTAGAATATGTTTATTGCATTATCTATGTCAACAAGTCATTATAGACATCACCAGAGGTCAAAAGGTCATGACCTAGTGGCTGAAACTAAAATCGGCCACCATTTCTCTTTCAACTCATCCAGCAACTTAATGAAAAGGGCCTCACACTTATCCTTTTTAGGAAAGAAACTGTATATATACATGCAGTTTTTAAAAAAGGAATGAATCATTTGGTTGCAATATTATACTAATAATCTGACATCGAAAAAACTCGAATTTGGCGAGAAAACGGCCTACACAGAAAACAAATGTGGCTAACACTAAAACCAGCCCTTTTTTCTGTTACAACTCCTTCTAGAACATTAAGTACGTATTTGAAATCAGGAAAGTCATTGGAAAATGTCTGGTTAACTTGTCTATCATTACAATTTCAAGTAAAATTCTGTGTTTAGTTTTCATCAAGATCACTGTCATCATCACTTTCTTCCATTTCTTCCTCATATTCATCATTGTGTTCAAGTTCCTCTGCAGTTTTTTCAACTAAGTCTGTCAATGATGGTGGAAGCACAAGCGAGATGTTCTACATTCACATCCATTGATAGGGCCTCATGAGATAATTGAAGTTGGCGTTGTTCTGGCTGTCAGATTGAAATTAACCCTGAGAGATAATGACAAACCAGGAAGAGGCCGCAAGCCCCACGTCATTTGTAGTGGCTAGTGGTGGTGTGCTGAACATGGTGGACTCATAAGATCTTTTCTACTCCGCTGCTGGGGTCGCCCGTGCTTGCGAGTGGAGTTACTACAAGTATTGGAGGTCGAATTGTTAGAAAGAAAACAA
>CM032663.1:25297697-25317400 GCA_019095985.1 Streblospio benedicti | reverse complement strand
AAATAAGGGTATTATTTGAGACAATATGTTGAAAAAGCCATATCAAACACGTTATGAACTGACGAACTGCATTTTATTATGGTCAATGAAACAATATTTTGAATATCAATGATTTCATCTCACGTGTACAGTATTCTTGCGCCTGGCTTCACGCTGACGATCCCCTGTGTCCTGTCAATGATGAAGAGGTCATTATGGCTGTCCAGACTGTATACGACTGAGCCATAACGTCCTGAGTCAGCATCGTCAGTGAAAATCTGTCTCAAACAAACATACCTAATGACTTAAAATTGAAAAGTATGCTTCAATTTCTTAATGACAATCACAGCGATTTTGCAATGCATGAGAACAATGAAAAAGTTTGTTCATATGAATTACTAAATACACATGTACAAGTTCGCAGACATTCAAATAGATACAATGTGTAGTGCTTTAAATATTCTCCACTATTATCTTGATATTTGTGTTGAATGTCTATTGCGGGATAGTATGTGGCAAGTAGAACTTACGGTGGCAATGTTTTTCTGCTGACTGTCCTCCTCCACACGAGCACTGTACTGAGTCTCCCTGAATTCTGGAGCATGGTCGTTTGCATCCAAAACCTGCAGGTACAGTTAAAGTGATGCGAAATGTAAGCACACCCCCATCGTCAGTTTTCACGGCTTGATCACTTACACTGCCTTGACAAGTCCATCTTCATTTCAGCGGGGAATATTTGCTAGGCTAGACTTATGCCAAAAACAAAATCAACACTTGATTTTTGTTACTTTAATATCTATAGTGAGATCATATGTTTGACGTTTGAATTCCCCGCTGAGGCCTTCTGATTGGTTGGATTTTGAGCGCAAGTTCCACAAATATGGATATGGTTGTATAGCCATGAGATATGATGATGGACCTCATGATGCCATTCAACTATAAATCATACTCCTACATTGAAAGTGTCATTGACCAACTGAATACATGCATATAAGTTTGTATGTAGCTTAAATCAAAAAGTTGAATACAAAAATACTTTAGAAGTGATGTATTTATTTTACCTGGATAACTACTGAGACCAGCATGCTGTGTGGGTCCACAATAGAGACACCTGTTTTGTCGCTAGTCTCTGTCACTCTGACCAGAAGGGAGTGGATGCGGGAATCAGCTTCATAATCAAGACTGCCCGACAATACTGTTGTAGTTTGTACTCAATAATGTTAGTTTACTTTATATTATGTGCCCTCTAATATTCGCTGTGTATAAAGTGTATATATGTTCAGACTCTGTATTGTGTATTATATGTTTGTACATAAACATAAAAAATGGATTATCATTTCTTGGAATTCATAAAGCTTTACTTTAATATCAGCTTAGGTGTTATTTCAAGGTCCATCATTACATGGAATTAACATGTACAGTATCACTTGAGTGAATCTTTCTGATGCTCCTTTTTCAGAGATATTAAGTTAACATATCATAGACTGTTTTATTATTACTATGTTATTTTTAATTAGGTCTGTGATTAATTCGTAATGTACTGTATATTCAGCTATAAAATAAATATATTCATTCTTAGATAAGAATGAATATCTGATAGCTGATACTGGCTCCCACAGCATTTGATCTGGTCAATGGCGGCCATTTTGAATTTAAATTATATTAATAAAATTCATAAATGTTACTTATATGTATATTAAAACATTCTAAATGATTAAAATGGCTTAAACATATCATAATGCATCAGCATCAATGAAAACGTGTAAATTTTGTTGATACGAGGGCGGCCATATTGGCAGCCATTTTGGAAGTAGTTTCCCAAGGCAAAAAGTGGCAAAAAGTTTTTTGTTTCAATGTAGAGATGCTTAGGAGCAGTTTGCAACAAAAAAAGCTTTGTTGGGATTTTTTTTAAGACTACCCCCTTTTTTGAGGTTCGTGTATCGGACTACTTCTACTGGATAATTTTTCATTGCATATTGCTGCTTGCAAATGATTGGTTAATCAACATTCTATCATTCCGTGCAAAAATCACCACCAATAACCCACGCTGATTGGTCAATCAGCGTGCTCAATTTTGCGATGGAAAACACGCTCCAAAAAAAACCACGGCGCTAGTCTAAACTCCTCACAATATCAATACAGCCGCTGACGACGCAAGATGTTTTTCGTGTAGCGGAGAGCAACAGTTTAGACTAACGCCTCCGCGCGCTCAAAACAAACGAAATTGACGTCTCCGCGCGCTCAAAACAAACGAAATTGACGTCTCCGCGCGCTCACAACAAACGAAATTGACTGGCAATGAGAATGTTATAATATGATTTATTTTAAAATAAAATGGATGAGCATATCTCAGGGTATGAAATAGAGCCGGCTCGAGCACCCGGCGCCGGCTGATCACGGCCCGGGTCGGTTAATTACAAAAGTTCACGGCCCGGCGTGCCGGCAACGTTTTTGAAGCAGCATACTGCTCGATATTTCCGAGATTTCCTTGTTTCATGCACCGACCATGTCAATCAAATGGGGTTGGTAAAACACACTATGGCGAACAGCTGCAGTTATAACGGTTTCTAAGGTAAGATGTGAAGTAATTAGGGAGTATTAGCGAAAAATCATTTGTAAATCAATATACTTTAATAATGTAGGTGTATCATGGTGTGGTTCATTCATCATCATTTAGCGTATATAAACATCTCAGTGTGCGTTTAGACTGTCATTTGCGACCCAGTAGCTTAGTCAATCAATTTTGGCCTAGGATTGATTATGTACGTATATTTCCACGGGACCGCACACGTTTACCATGGGCTCCCGTTATTGATATCCAATGATGATGTAGGATAAGTTTTGCATTGAAATAATTGATACATATTTTTTGTATATACACAAAATTAAATGAGTAAAAAAACATAGTTTTACAGTATTTTTGAATGTGCAAAAAATTCTGGGCGGGCCACTTTTCACCTGGGCCGGGCACTTTTCAGAGTTGCCGGCCCAGTGGGGAGGGAGCAAATTTTCATGAATTTCATACCCTGATAATATCTGTAGACCCAGATAATATATATTTAAACGCTCCAATCGTAACAATAGCATGCTTACTTTTAAAATTCATATGTTTTAGGGACTATGAAGAATTACCCAAACTTGCTAGAGTGACACCCAAGCTAAAATGTAATCTGGAGATAATACAAATGTGAATTCATAAAAACACCTTGTGACCCAATATATGCCACTTATGCCTGGGTGTAGGACAAAAATTGGCGAGGTCTTTATTGTTCATTGGGGTTCTCGCTCATGATGTTGAGACTTGGCAAGCCCTACCATGATTTTGCTCATGATTGGGACTTGGCAAGCCCTACCATGATTTCTCATGGTCTTGGGTAATGAACACGGACCTCCAGAATATGTCTGTGTTTGATGAATATTTATACTCTTCAATCTACTATTTCTTAATTCTGCTTCCGTTTAGTAGTTTGGTGAGTAATCTTAAGGAAATGATGAGTATAAATTATGGATTTATAATTATATGTAAGAGGAGTTAATGATCAAATTCTTAGAGAGCTCAATATGATGTTAATGATGTTTGAAATAGAAAATTTGCTTTTTAATATTTAGTCCATGAAGCGCTCATGTAGAACAAACACAATGCACTCGTAGTTCTACATGGGAACTGAGGAATTGGTAAGATTTGTATTCCATTCAATTCAATAATATTTTATCACACTGACATGTGACAATTACGAAATAGAAACATGTATAAATAAGCAAATAACAATGTCACCCAGCCAACTTGGCTTACAAGTCAGTGTAATACAAAATAAAATGAAATAATGCAGTAGTACTTAAACTTCGCCTTTGGCCGCCTTTAGCGTAGTAATATGTTGAATAATAAAGCTTTCATTCATAAAATTCTACTATGCCCCGCCCATTTTTTACTACGGCCCCAGGAGCCCACCAACTAAACTGCACCAGGGACGTGTTGTCCACGTGTGCAGTGGGGTTAAAGTCATGTACACCACTTTTACATTGATACAGGCCAAAAGCTTTCCCAGGTGTTAACCACGTGCATTTATTTACATGAGAATTTTCTAAAACCATTTCTGAATACTCAACCTACAGACGTGTACAATCGGGCTGATCCGTCGTGGTAATGTAATGTCTTGACGGAAAAGCCCGGTTTTATTTTCAATTATCATACGCATTAAGCATATAAAATACGGTTTTCAATGGTATCAATATCCTATTTAATCATAATTAGACCTAAGATGGATTGTATTTTTAAAGACAGACGTTAGCTACTAATTGATCCTATGTGTTTTTATTAAAATTTTACATAAGCGTTCATTTAGAGCACTGCACACCCGATTCGTGTGCACATTATACTAATACGGTCCACTAATACATGCTATTTCCATTGTTTTACATACCATTAAAATATGATAAGTATCTTTGGTTACATTACATTCATCACATATATTGTTCTCATTATATTTATCATAATACATAGCTTTATAGAATCTTAAGTAAGTGAAACACTTTCTCATGAAAATGCTGTTTATGTTTACATTATATAATAGGCAGGCTGTTAATTATGGATATTACCGTCGGTCGTTGGTCGTAACAACAAAACTCATTAAAACTCATCGAAACTCACCTAATATATAACTCTTCTTATACGACTTGTCACATTAATCACAATTATCGTTCTTTTTGCATGATTACAAGAAGAGACAATCAAAATATGCGTTTATAGATGGTGAACATTACTTTGTATTTGTTCTCTTTGTATTTATTCTTGCATTTGTAAGTAGTTGTCAACTAAGTTAAATATTGCAATTATCTGAAGCGAAGATTATTTGATTTGATTATTAGGACCTGCATTGGGGTCTGGACCACCCGTACTGGTAGCCTGAATATGAAATGTAAAAATACTATTTCTTTCTATTTTTAATTTGTTGTATCTCAAGATAAAAGAATCGGGGTTAATATAATTGATGCTGTGTTTATTTTAGGTCATCGATGTTATCTGAGACCCAAGTCAGACCGCCAGCACAAGTAGTAAGCGACAGTGAGGAATTTGCCACAACGCCAGAAGATGAACTGGAATCCAATTTGATGGAGGCTGGCCATAATAGTCACAGGTATGAAGGCTACTTTTGGGTGGGTGGGTGGGTGGGTGGGGGTGGGTGGGTGCTTTCCAGAACTATGAATTCGTTATAACCAATGCTTTTATGTTATGACAATTCTCAATATCCTTACTTTGTTTTCAGTGGACAGGAATCACGTCATCTAGGTGAAAACTTGACAGAGACAAATGTGCCTTATCTGAGACCCAAGTCAGACCGCCAGCACAAGTAGAGGTCACAGTGAGGAATTTGCCATTCACGGAAGATGAACTGGAATCCAATTTGATAGAGGCACAGGTAAAGGTATGAAGGCTACTTTTGGGTGGGTGGGTGGGTGGGTGGGTGCTTTCCAGAACTATGAATTCGTTATAACCAATGCTTTTATGTTATGACAATTCTCAATATCCTTACTTTGTTTCAGTGGACAGGAATCACGTCATCTAGGTGAAAACTTGACAGAGACAAATGTGAGCCTTCCATCATTTGTAGAGCCACAAATCCTAGAAGAATCTTCGATTGCAGAGGTCACTGTTGGAAATGGACGATTCATTGAAGAGGGCCCAATTACCTTTGAGGTCCTTTCTAATTCGTCAACAAGGGGACGCCCCAAATTGTTTGACAGTTTGGGTTTTTCTTACACCATAAAGCGTGTAAATGGTAAGTCATGTAGACTTTTTAACATTCAGTCATTTTAACGCACTTGCCTTATTATCAATTCATAATTAGCACCTATGTTTAATGCAATTAACAAATGTTCAAATAAAAACAAAAATATGCAAGCGGTGGGGTCAGTGGGACATGTGCCCCTTCACGTTTTTACCACATTTTGGTCTGATATAGAGACAATATAAAAAAGTGCCACCTCACTTTTTTGAAAACAATATCTTTTGCATATATGATACTTGCCTTCAAAAGTCACCAAAAGCCATCATTTTTACTGCAAAAATCTAAATTTTCCGGGGGAGCATGCACCCAGACCCCTTAATTTGGCTTGGTCGTGTTTTGGCCCACATCAATACGTTTCTATGCCCCCGCTCTTTTTAACCCTTGCTACAGGACTGCCAAATAGTAGAGTATCGAAACATCACACTCTTAAAAAGCCCCCATTAACAATTTGGTCAATCATGTTACTTATTACTTTTTTCAGTTAAATCCACTGATTGGCGCTGTAGCATACGAAATGACAAGACAAAATGCTTGGCAACTGTTAAACAGATTGGCCAGACGTTCCAATTGGGTGACAAGGGTCACAATCATCAACCTGTAGCTGGATGTATTGCTGCTGCAAAAGTCGCAAGAGATATAAAAGCAGCCGCCAAGGACAATATATTTACGTCTGCTACTAAGGTGGTGGAAGACACCCTGCGTAAATATGTGGACGTTGGAACAACTTGCGAGGCATTGAAGCCAATCCAGTATTACTGTAGAAATGCTAACAATGCCCGGAAACAATTAAGACCTGCGGATTTGGTGGGGCTCAATTTTGAAATAGAGGAACAGCACTTACCTGATGATTTTTTGAAAGGTGATTTAACTGTGGATGAACAGCGGCATGTGCTATTTGCAACTTCAGCACAGCTGACTTTATTGCATAAAGCCAAAAGGGTGTATGCCGATGGAACATTTAAGGTTGTGAGAGAACCCTTTGTTCAATTGTGGTCTCTCCATACATTTGTGCGTGAGGGAGACCACATGAAACAGGTAAAAAAATCACATTTTATGACACTGAGTTATTCAATAATTAGTAGTAAAACTACGTGGATTTAAGGTACGAGAAGGCACCAAAAAATTACTCCATAACTTTTTTTCATTTGCATATATATCTTACTATAAACTATCCTGTTTCATAAAATGTAATTATTATATTGATTGAATGTTTCCTTCCTACTTTTTTATTGCATAGAAAAAAATGTCTATTTTATATATAGATAATAGGGAAAACCGAGATCATGATGTTTAAAACTCAGTTTTTAAGAAAACCCTGCTCCATAACTTTTCTTTACAAAAGCATGCCGACATCACAAAGTATGCTGTAGAAGCCTCATTTTCAGCAGTTGTTGCCTGATTAGGCAATGTGTGATGTAATTGGTGCCTTCATTAACCTTAAGTGAAGGTCCACGTTTTGTGTGATTGTGAGAGCTTACCTGAGTGATTTTCTCATTCTTTTAGGTGCCAGTGTTGTTTTGTTTGATGAGCAGACGGCAAAAGAAGGATTACGAATCCATTTTAAGCGCTGTTCAACGCCTACTACCAGGCCAAGCAAATATGAAGGAAATGATAATGGATTTCGAGATGGCTGCGTGGAGTGCAGTTGGCACAGTGTTTCCAAATGTCAAGGTTTGTTTTTGGTGTTATAATTTCTTACATGAATGTAATACTTACTATAAGTATATGCAAAAAGCTGTACTGTATTTTTTGATAAAAGCTACATGTGCAATGATTGTGTTCAATGATATGGAATATTGTATTGGTATTCTAGATCAGGGGCTGTGCTTTCCACTGGGGACAAGCAGTGTGGCGTAAGACCCAAAATCTCGGACTGAGAACGAGTTACCTACAGGATAATGCCAGCCACAAGTACATACGCCGCCTGATGGCTCTACCACTTTTGCCAGCGGAGCACATCACACCCGTGTTCAACAAGCTCTGCACAAAAGCAGGGGATGACCCACGCATCTTACAATTGACTGAGTAAGTTTAATCGTATGCATATAACAGGATTTCTAGTCTAAATAAAATGACAATGAGTCACCAAATTTTACAAAATGTAGAATACAAATAGAGGATGGACTTACAAAAACAAAAACAACCCAAAAAAAAAAAAAAAACGTGCCAACAGGGTGGTTTATTCTTACTTAAATTTAAACAGATACATCCGAACTCAGTGGATCACCAGCTCCAGCCACCCTCCCAGCAGCTGGTCAGTGTTTGGCCAGTCCATCAGGACCAACAATGACTGTGAAGGTGAGATGACCTGTATTTGTGGCGGCAAAACTTCTCCTAAGCAGGCTACCAATTACATGTACAATAAGCTGGTTAAATAGCAATTGTATTAAAAAAAAGAAAAAAGCATTTCCAGTAAAATATTGACTTCTTAAATCAAATAAGATTATATATTACAGCCATAAGAAATGCAAATACACTATACACTACTAAGTAAGCTTCAAAAAATGCTATTAAAATGGATATTAAAATATACCTATGTGTATGTTATATCAAGGCTGGCACCAGAGACTCAACTCGAAGGGCAAGGCTAAGATGCCCTTTTATCTCCTGGTGTCCCTGCTCCATACAGAGGCCGTTAGTGTACAGCTCAATATGGAGCTGGTGAGCGAGAAAAAGGTACAACGGTACCAAAAGAAAACCTACAAGAAATTGCAGGTATGACTGACTTGAATAATTTGTTATAGCACAGGTACAGTGTAAGCCATAAGTCTGTATTTCAGAAATCCTTATTGTGTAATAAATTATTACTTTGATTAACAGCAATTAGAATAACATATTGCATATAATTAAGTAATAAGACTTATGACTCCAAGTCAGGTTAGGACTATATTACTATAGTATCTGGTGGGACTCGAACCCACGACCATACATATACTCCCAAGTCCAATAAATCAAAATCATTTCAAACATATACATGTTATTATATTATTATTATATCCTGATTATATATATTGCTTTATTTGATTTGCAAATTAGAAAATGCTAATTGTACCAAAACAAATAGCTTTGTCATTGATTGTTGCAAATATTAACCAATAGTCACCATTACACTATAATAATATTTGCATCAACTCATATTTTAAATGTAATATGTGTGCACACATATTCATTACAGGGTAGGCTGTGTGCCGAGTGGGAGCGATACAGATCCGGCGAACACACAGCCATGCAGCTTCTAAAAGCATGTGCATATTTGTATGGGCCACCGGAGTAGATGATGAGGAGAAGATAGAATGACAATATTATAATGATAATGATAATTGAAATAAATGGTAGTTAAAATAAATGGTACATATGAACTGATATTACAATAATAATGATAGATTCTAATTGAAATAAATGGTACATATGGTGAATTATATTTATTGGTGTTGTGTTTGACTTTCAACCTATATAAATTCACTAGCTACTCTTCACTAAAAAAAAAAAAAAAAAAAAAAATACTATCAGGGTCTAATTAGATCCTGATACTATTAACTACATACATTTACATCACATAGATGACTAATGCAAACATACATAACTGATTCCTGAGCCGAAAATGCATGAGCCAAAATTAACTTCACTAATATAGCGGGAAATAAATCTGTTGGGCCGAAAATACTTGGGCCAAGTTTACCTCAGCACAGAAAGAAATATATTTGGGCCGATTTTACAATATTGGGTCGAAAATACTTGGGCCAAATTGGACAAATTGGGACGATTTGTTAGAAATCAATCTTTATATTTTCAAGTTTCATATGTCCCAATTTTTAGTTTAGAAGATATTATCTGGCAAAGTTAGTGAAAAAATGTAAACAATTTTTGAAAGATTTAAGCACCTATTACTAGTTTAACCGGTTCACTGGTTATGATGCAATCCACTTCTGGGTAAGCAGTACGTCATTCTCTGAATCTCGTTTTGGTTTTTAACCTTGATTGGCTGGGAGAGTGAAGGCTAGAAACATTTATGTGAACGTATGGAATTTTCCATGCATAATATTGACCCACTTTTATATGCAGAGGCTTTAATTTGGATCAATATTCTGACGCTGATCCCAGCCAGTTAGCTACTTAAGTAAACCCGGTAAGTAAGACGCTATAAACGCAAACAATATACTACTGCCAGTAAATTGCCGCATGGCGATGACGTGATATTTTGATATGGAAAATGCTACATTATTCGTGTTGTATATGTATGTTACTATGCCGCGCATGCGCCTGACAATAAACAGTCCCAACCAAGATGTCTGCTGTGCTTGTCAATACACAATATGGTGGCAGCGTTTAGAACTCTATTTACGCTTCTGTAGATGACAGAACTTCTCCAAACTTGTTCAACAAGTAAAATACATCGTTGGAACACTGGGAGATCAACAGGTTGCCTGCCTACCAAGTTCGAAGAAATCCGACCGTAGATGCACCCTCCCCTGCCACGTCACTGATCTAGATCAATCCATAACATTACATCTACATCTACATCTACATGGTACTGCCCAACGTCAACTAGCTGACGACTATTGGGGTAGAGAGGCCACGTGGTGTTGGTGTACATGGCCTCCAGAGGCGGAGGCTAGGTAGCCAACTGAGCCCCAGGTGTGTGGAGGGGATCACACTAGCTAGTTTTCAAACTAGGAAGTTCTTTTTACGTGCAGGGTGTGGCTCTCCTCTGCAAGGACCTCCTGTAGAGGCTTCAGACCTCCCTGCCTAGCTCCCGTCTAGTACCACAGTGGCAATTGGCGGCGTGCTGTGTGGAAATCAGCAACTCAGTGACAGATGCACGATGTATTTTCCCGGTTTGGCGAATAATGTGTCTCACCCCATGACCAAGCCCAGCGAACTTTCTGACGCAACTCCCTGTTTTCAAATTCGTGCGCTCTAACCACTGAGCCACTGAGGACCACTCATTAGATCTACAAGTAACCCGACATAAGCTCATACCGGTAACTTGGTAAACAAGACCCTCAAGGCTGTGATCCTACCCTTAGACTTCAGGAAAATACATTAAGTGATTTCAAAGATACTGACAGCTGTCTGCAGGTGTTTACTAAATTAAACCAATGACTGTGGCCATGCCTGTGTTGTTAGTTGCAAACTGGATGTCAGTATTCAATGCCTATGTAAACTTGTGACTGGCTTGTGTATGTGTTGTAAACAGTGTCAGCATTTTAAACTGGTGCTGTAAATTTGTGACTCTTAGACTCATGCAGTTGACTGTGCTCTTCAATTAGTTATTATACATTTCTACAACCGATTTTTCCTCTTGATGATATAAATGTGAAATTATCATTTTCATGAGTTATTATCCCATGTATTATGGCAAGTTTCGTGTCTTTTACAAATTCAAGAAGAGATTCACCGTGTCCACTTTTTAATTTATCAATGATCACACGTTCTGTTACATCATCTATTTCGGACACAACATCAGGTAAGTTGCCCACTCTCCCATTAAAATCACCACAGAGGAAAACAAGGTCATGTTCTTGGTGTAAGTACAATTGAGTAATTAGGTGACCAAAAAACTCTGTTGGATTCCTACCCCACACTGAATTCTCTGGAGGTAGGTAGCTACAAAAATACCACAAATGTAAAATCAGAGTATCTATTTTTTAAATTCAATACCCAATATGCCATCAACCGTTTTATCAACTATGCTTACTTTGAAATAATTTAGAATCTCATGTTTTACTAAGACAGCAACACCACCAGAGGGTTTGGGGCAATTAACATGCGTTTCTTGTCTATTAAAACGCTCTTCTGATGTAGTCCTTGTGTATGAGTAGTATAGAGAGTAGGGTAGTTAGTGTAGGAACACATGTGTTGTGGAAAACTAATAAAGGATCTATACAAATCTTGGACTTATCTCTCCCTTCGAATATATAACACGGTGGCAGCGGTAGGATAACAATTGATATATATAATAAAATAGTTATTTATGAGGAGAGTCACATAATAGCCTCAACATGAATAATTTGCCTCCACCCCCTCCATTATCTCTCACGGGGAAATCTTGCTCATAATTTCAGTGTTTTTTGAACAACAATATAGAATATATGAGGAAGCAATTGGATTAACGGATAAACCGGCTAAAAGAAAAGCAAATGTGCTATTGCATGTTATAGGACAGGAGGCACTGAAGGTGTATAATGGGTTTTTCATGGAGTCAGGGAGAAAATGCAACAGTAGAGGGAATTCTACAGAAATTCAAGGAATACTGCCAGCCATTAACAAATGTTACTTATGAGAGGTATGTGTTTTTCACAAGGAACCAAAAAGAAGGGGAAAGTTTTGATGCTTATTGTACAGAGCTATGCAATTTAGCTTGTACATGTGAGTTTGAAAGCCTCTGTGAATCACTAATTAGGGATAAGATAGTCTGTGGGATCAGAGATGATGATACAAGGAGACGGCTGTTGAGGGATAGAAAATTAACACTAGATGGTTGTGTTGAAGTGTGCAGATCAGCAGAGATAGTTACTCAAACACATAAAAGGAAGTGAATCCTGTAAATAGCACCAATCCAGACGTGTGCGGTGTAGCAGGAAAACCAAAATTCCAAAGGCGGAAACAAACATTCAAAAACAAGAACAAGGTAAATGTTCATGGTGTGGATATGAAAAACATCAAAGAACAGAGTGCCCAGCAGGGTTGTTATCGACATATGTCATGGACATATGTCGAGCGACATATGTCGACATTTATGACTTTTATTTTAGGAAAAAGTCGGGACATTTTGACTTTTATGACATTTATTTTTCTCAAAATTCGCGAGTCATTTTGACTTTTATGACATTTATTTTTCTCAAAATTCGCGAGTCATTTTGACTTTTATGACATTTATTTTTCTAAAAATTCACGAGTAGCTTGAAAACATTTATGATAAAAGTCAAAATGGCTCGCAAATCTTTAGAATAATAAATGTCATAAAAGTCCAAATGACTTGCGCATCTTCAGCAAATAAATGTTATAAATGTCAAAATGAAATCAGAAATATACCATGTACATTGTAATCCTCCAAATTTTAGTAAGTTTACAATTGTCATAACTGAAGATATTAGACTACACAAAGCATTACACTTTCCAGTTTGAAGTTTAGCAAAAATCTGTCATTTAAAACAAACAATTTCATCAACAATACTGATATACTGAATATCACCTCAACAAACAACAAGGGTAAATCATTAGATAACTAGAGTTATAAAGTTTGTAAAAGTTCACCTTTGCCATTAAAACCAAAATCTTTAACAATGCGAACCTGAGAAAATTTCTCTTCTGGCAAAGTAAAACTTAACCTTGGTCATTAAAATCACCTCAACAAACAATACTTGGGTAAATACTAGGGTCAATCAGTCATTCTATCATTCCGTGCAAAATTCTCAGCCAATAACGCACGCTGATTGGTCGAGCAGGCGTGTCAATTGTATGATATGCACGCTGTGCTAGGGAAGATATGCACGCTGCTATGGGCTGTAACGCGCATGCGCAAATCAGCACTAGTAAACATTTTGACACATCTTCCGACTTCCAACTAATATTTTACAACATTATAGTTGTTGGTTTAATGATTTCTTGGTGTCAAATCAATCGCATAATCGTCCTTTATCATTCACAACTGTTTTTATAGTGGATAATTTCGAAACTATGCTAAATACTCAAAGGTTTTAACTGAATAACAGCCGCTGAGTTGCATGGTCAAAATGGCAATGAGAACGTTATGACATGATTTATTTTAAAATAAAAACAAATATGACACTCATTTAGTGTGGATCTTAGTCATGCTAGAATGGTATTTGAGCACTCGATTGTCTGGTCAATCGGTAAATTGAGCATGCTGACGTCAGCATGCTCAATTTCCTCTACGATTGACGCCGACAATCGAGTGCTCAAATCCTACAATAACTGCAGTTATAATTAACCTGACACTTTCCTGACATTTTTTGTAAAAAGTTAACTTTTGCCATTAAAACAAACATCTTTAACAATATTTAGACAAACCTGACAAAAAAATTTCTTGCATAGTAAAACTTAACCCTGGTCATTAAAAGCCACCTCAACAAACAATGCTTGGGTAAATCCTAGAGTCAATTAATGCAGTTATAAGTAACCTGACACTTTCCCACATATAAAGGTGATGATAGGCAAATATACTTAACAATAGGATACCTTCTCCTCATGCCAAAGTGCTTATTAAACCAGGTAATGACTCTGCAAACAAATACCCTGGTGGCTAAGACATTTAATCACCTTACATTTACAAGTTCTTGCTTTTACTGGATAATTTTTCATTGCATATTGCTGCTTGCAAATGATTGGTTAATCAACATTCTATCATTCCGTGCAAAAATCACCACCAATAACCCACGCTGATTGGTCAATCAGTGTGTTCAATTTTTAAGGATGGAAAACACGCCCCCAAAAAAAACCACAGGCGCTAGTCTAAACTCCTCACAATATCAATACAGCTGACGACGCAAGACGTTTTACCGGTAGAGAGCAACAGTTTAGGACTAACGCCTCCGCGGCTCAAAACAAAGCGAAATTGATGTCTCCGCGCTCAAAACAAACGTTTGACGTCTCCGCAACAAACGAAAATTGACTGGCAATGAGAATGTTATAATATGATTTATTTTAAAATAAAATGGATGAGCATATCTCAGGGTATGAAATAGAGCCGCTCGAGCACCCGGCGCCGGCTGATCACGGCCCGGTCGGTTAATTAAAAGTTCACACAACCCAGCGTGCCGGAGGCAACTGCTCGATTTTTTTTTTGGCAGTTTCATGCACCGAACTGCTCGAGACTCTGTTTTAGATTTCCTTTGTTTCATGCAATGCACCATGTCAAAAAGGCGCAATGTTTGGAGGGTATTTTTAATGAACACACCATGGCCTTCGTTGAGCTGCAGTTATAACGGTTTTCTTAAGGTAAGATGTTCAGTAATTTATGGCAAACAAATATCCTTTTTATTATTGATTCTAAAATCATTTGTAAATCAAAATATACTTTAATAATTGTAGGTGTATCATGTTGTGGTTCATTCATAAGTCAACGTCTTTTAGCGTATATAAACATCTTTTGATCTAGTAAAAGGCCCGACTGCCGGCCAGACTTTGAAATGAGCATATCGCCGCCATTAGCTTGGTCAATCAAATTTGGCCACTAGGCGATTGAGTTATAACGGTTTTTAAGGTAAAGATGTGAAGTATTTCGTTTGTAAAATCAATAATATACTTTAATAATGGGTGTATCATGTTGTGGTTCATTCATCAACTTTTTAGCGTATATAAACATCTCATGGACTGTCATTTGCGACCCAGTAGCTTGGTATCCAATGATGATGTACGATAAGTTTTGCATTGAAAATAATTTGGATAAGTTTGAAATAATTGATACATATTTTTTGTATATACACAAAATTAAATGAGTAAAAAAACATAGTTTTACAGTATTTTTGAATGTGCAAAAATTCTGGCGAAACCACACCTGGGCCGGCACTTTTCAGAGTTGCCGGCCCAGTGGGAGGGAGCAAATTTTCATGAATTTCATACCCTGATAATATCTGTAGACCCAGATAATATATATTTAAACGCCCAATCGTAACAATAGCATGCTTACTTTTAAAATTCATATGTTTTAGGACTATGAAGAATTACCCAAACTTGCTAGAGTGACACCCAAGCTAAAATGTAATCTGGAGATAATACAAACGTGAATTCATAAAAAACCTTTGTGATCCAGAATATGCCACTTATGCCTGGGTGTAGGACAAAAATTGACGAGGTCTTTATTGTTCATTGGGGTTCCTGCTCATGATGTTGAGACTTGGCAAAGCCCCTACCATGATTTTGCTCATGATTGGGACTTGGCAAGCCCTACCATGATTTCTCATGGTCTTGGGTAATGAACACGGACCTCCAGAATATGACTGTGTTTGATCAATATTTATACTCTTCAATCTACTATTTCTTAATTCTGCTTCCGTTTAGTAGTTTGGTGAGTAATCTTAAGGAAATGATGAGTATAAATAATGGATTTATAATTATGTAAGAGGAGTTAATGATCAAATTCAATGATGTAAGTAGTAGGTATTGAGACAATGAAGATGCGGTTCAGTCCATGTATTACACAAAATTCTGCAGTGCTGCTTTGAAATCTGTGTTATTGTCTTTTCATCTGGAACAAACAGGGAGAAAGGGTAACAATTTATAAGACTAATCATAGTTTACGGCTTCATTCATCTTTAGACCATTCAGACCTTGCAACCATAATAGAATCTTCATTACAGGTATCTTATTTTTAATGCCCTTGGTCTCTTGGGCTTTATCCTAATGATTTTCATATTGTCAGTTGATTATGTCGATTCCCTACCAGATGTTTTAGCTTCTTGCAGATGCTAATACCAATTATTTCCTTAGCTTCAGAAAACCTTGTCTAAGAGTTTTTTCACCTGTAACAATCTTCATCAATTCTTCTGCCTCCCACTCAAATTGATTTGATTGTCTGTGAGTATGTCACATATCTTATTGATAACTTTAAGGTGATGATTATCTTTTGTTTCATCATTATCATCTTTATGTATGCTAGCTCCTTTGTTTCCTCAGAACAGGTTGTTAATATTGAAAATGCAAGAAGGTGCTTATCCATAGCACTTTGGTTTTCAGACCATCTCCATGAAATAATGTAGATTTTGCTTTTCTGTTGAATGTCTTTTAAAGTGTCATGTCGGTCCATATATCATTGAATTGTTCATCCTGAAAGGCTGTGTCTTCTCTTGGCAATCTCATAGAATGAGGATAATGTTGCAAACAGTATAAATGTTTGTGGTACCCAGCTGGCTCCGATTCTCGCCATATGACATATCAAAACAGTGCATAAGAACATTCAAATAAATTTTAATTATGATTTGCAACTTTCACAACCCATGGCCACATTTTGTCAACTTCGTTTAAATGCAAATTTTATAGCAAATCATTCAGTAAATATATGAGAGGAATCAAGATAGCATCATTTGTACTATTTGTCTCACAGTCGCTACAAGTGGACCCAAATTTTAACCACATGGCCTAAGTTCAATCTGGCTTCTCTTTTCTTTTTTGATTAGCCATTTTTCGAAAGCATCCCATTTTAAATTACATATGGCTGACTCAACAACGTGCCCAAATAATGGCACAATAATCATTGTTTGACATGATTCTTTTAGCTGTGCCTCTTATGCGCACATCTTATCAAAGTAACAAGAATTCTTCATCACAAAGCCTATTGCTTCAAAACGTTAGTCACAGTATTGAATCTACCCATTCCCAAATAAATTTTCAAACAGGTATTTGTCTAGATACCTCTTAACTAAAGCAAAAGCAATTTCATGATGGCTTGATCACATGATGATGTCAATCAATCATAGTTCTGGGCAGCACACGCAATGGTTGACTCAGAAATAAACCTGTAAGGACACCATGATTGCCAATCTATGTCCCCAGCATATAGCCATGGACGTTGCTGAAGAGAGGGAGATGCTAACAGAGGAAGAAGCTGCACACAGCCATCAGACTGCTCAAGACCCTTAGATGGGCGGCTAATGGATGTACATAGAAACATCATAAAAGAAATAGAGCACAAAATATCACAATTTGTGTGATAAATGGATATTTATATTATGCTAATAAACAAAGAGATACAATGTAGTGATTAATACTTAAAATAATTATGCATACATTACTAGATCTACACAAGTTATGTTGAATTACAGATGAATTTGGTATGTAAAATCATATATTCTCTCTGAATAGTTGCGAATCATCAATGAAATGCTGTGCACTGTTACAACCTTGTCAAAATGCGCTTTAGAAAAAGTTGACAGAGCTCACTACATAACCATGATGATGCAATGCTGATACGCCAGTCCCATCTAGAGGGTTAATGCCCGAAGAATATGCCGAAACACTGGAAAATTATATTCAGAGTTCTATTTGCTATACTACTACTTACTTTCACATAAACTTGACGTTGCAGCTCCCACGTAAGTAAGTAGTAGTATAACAAATAAAACTCTGAATATGGATATTCCTACTGCTAAGAATAGTCAACATAAAGGAGAGTTATATGTTAGTACATGTACCAAAATGGCATGGTAGACAGTCAAATCCTTCAGAGACCTTATTGGCCAAGCACATGCGACTGAAGAAAGTGCTATTGTTGAAGTCAATTATGAATATATAGACCAATTGTCTGATGACTCGAGATCTGTTAATAATACTTTATGTTGTATATGGTATCTGTGGAGGCATGCTATTTCCTTATTTGCTATTATCTCTAGGTAAAATCTAAGTATATATATGAATTCTCTGTCATTCAAAACATACATAAAGACACCGAAATCAACTTTCTACCACCAATAATAAGGAAGCTATGGGCTTCTTTGCTATAAGCAAGATGGCTCCGGTGACCATTTTGTTTTTGCCTCTTAAGAAATTCAATGCAAGAGTGACACATTGGCACCCTTGAGATTCTTCCTCAGGATGCCCTATAAAACCATAATCAACCATAAAACACCATAAATCCCCCAAAACACAGTTCTGCTATATCCCATTTGAATCAAAGGACTGAGAGTCCTGAAAAGCCGAGCTTTAGAATGGTATGCGGCTGGGAGTGCATAGTAAAATTTTCTTCAAATGCAGTCAGTAGAAATATAAAACAGTTATCAACACATTGTCTACCCCTAGATAGATGACTAAATACAAATTCATCCCCTTGATGATAGTCAGCACTGCATAACACTTTATAACCCATCCTATTTATCTTTTTCTAGCTTATGGTGAGTCATAAGGCAAATACTAGTCTAGCACAATCATTTCATTTTCTCTAAAAATACTTCTTATCTGTGTACATAACTGTGTCAGGACATAATAAAGCAGAGTTCTTGTTGGTCTAAACTTGTAGTGGGACAATTGGCCCCTTGGTAAGGCAAATCAATGGGTCAATTCTGTACTTGATGGGCCAATATTTTTGCGGTAAATTTTGACCATGAACAGTTTCAATGAATAATATTTAAAAAATAACTCCAGTGCTCACTTTTATGCTGAGTAACCATGACTTATAGTGAAATAAAGTACAATGGTTTAAGTAATGTTTTTTCATATTTTATTTATTCACACATCATAAGGCGGCAGTAATATTTTATCAGCATTTCCAAATCATTGATCTTAAATCAAGAACATTTGTTTCATTTTGAATAATATTTAACATGCATAGGCAGAAAAAATAACATCAACATGCATCACTTACTACAAATCTGTTCAACATTGCAGAGTGGGTAAAACGATTATTTTTGATAACTGTAAGCGCATTAATGGCGGTTTACCCGCTGTTGCTAACGCTTTAAATAACACGGCGTATTAATTTTGATGGCTACAACGTTTTCCCAGCTCATTAACATCGGCGATTGTCGGCCGCTTTCAGTTTCATTGATTAAATATTCAAATTGGGCACTAATTTCTGCGCGGATGTGCTTATAGTAAACGTAGTAGGGCGGTGGAGAGGAACACAATGGAACGCCTACGACGGCTATAAAGCTCAAGACTTTTGCGAAGCTCGGCTTTAAAAATAGTCTAAGCCTGTCATACATAAAGTTGAAAGGGCTCATTGCAATACCGACTCTGAAAATTAAAGTATTCTTTAGATTGTTACCAAATTTATTGTATGTGTTCCATGATGATATGTTAATCATATGCAATAACATTTTCAATCATGCATTTTCTGCCAAGTAGGATGATTGCAAACATGGACATTCCTTGTAAATTAGGCAAAAATTGAATACATTATGTTAATTATGCATATGCAAATGAGCTAATTTGCATACATTATATTTTTGTAATAGAGCACATTATTAGCTTTAATTTGATGTA